>JABKBI010000019.1:0-323074 GCA_014182565.1 Eucalyptus marginata
CGTTGCTCCTACTGAGGTTCCACTGGGAAATGTGGCCGTTGGAAGGCCGATTCAAGTTGGTGGAGCAGTTTTTGAAACTAAACCCGCCAAGGTTCATTGGTATAAGAGATCCGGAAGCTGCGTCGCTCTAGATCCAAGATCTCGAGAAAAGGTTTGCACTCCTGATGTGCAATGAAAATAAGAAGGTGGTATTGGTTGTGTACCAACTTTAAGGCAATGCAAATATTTGGTGGAGAGCCGCCAAGGATATAGTATTTCCTAAAGGTGTGATCCCGGTGTGGGACGCCTTCCTAAGGGCCTTTAATGATCGGTATTTTTTGGTATTGCCCGGAAATAAGATGGAGGAGTTTAAGCGGCTCCGCCAATGGAGTATGACCGTTGACCAATATGGGGTCAAGTTTGCCGAACTTTCACAATTTGCTTCAAGATTAGTCGAGGATCCAAAAGAAAAAGCCCGAAGATTCGAAAATGGCCTTTGTCCTAAATTGAAACTACCTCTGCTACCATTAGATCTGACAAGTTACGGAGAAGGTCTATCGTCGATCTTAGATGATAGAGAGAGGTTTGAACAAACAAGCTGCCTCGTCTGGATCGAGGTTTATTTCGCATCGAGAAGGGATCCGTCATGGGAAGAGGCCCATGATTTGAAATAGATTCCAAGTGCCGCCCAACGGGAAGGGCGAGTGGGAAAGTCAGGGTCGAGCTAAAATGGCATATGTCGTCTATGTGGGAGGCGACATGGTTCAGCGCCGTTCCCTCGAAGACCGAGCATTTGTTTTGGATGTGGCCAACAGGGTCACATAATCAGGGATTGTCCTAACAAACCAAGAAGACAACTACAGTTGCCCGCCACCGCCACCACCACTGATGGGTCAAATCCGAGGGTATGCGCCTCAGAACGCGCCACAAGTAGGTCAGCTGAGACCACCAGTTCAAAGCACGATGTATGCTATTACACAGGGTCAGGCAGAGGCTGCGCCTGACGTGATCACAAGTATGGTTTCGTTGAACAACCATCCTGCTTACGCTTTATTTGATCCAAGAGTGACCCATTCCTTTATTGCCAAATAGTATGTTAAGTTGTTAGGATTAAGTCCTATATTGTTGGAGTTGGCAGTTTGCTTATCTACACCATTGAAGGATAAAGTGATTGTTTTTGGGTTGTTTGGGTTGCAAGTTAGAGATTGGTGAGCGAGAGGGGAAAAGTAGACCTATTAGTTATAGCCATGTATGACTTCGATTTAATTATTGGCATGGACTGGCTCACCAAGCAACAAGCTAAGATGGACTGCTATCTCCAGGCGATTCAGTTTGACTCGATAGAGGGTGAAAGTTTCGAGTTTGTCCAAAGTCGAGGAGGACCCTTGATTATCTTGATCTTGTCACTAGAGGCTACTCGTTTGCTAGACGAGGGTTGTCAATGGTACCTAGCAACTATCGTGGATACGACAGTTATGGAGTTGAAGTTGGAAGACATCGTCGTGGTGCAAGAATTTCAAGATGTTTTTCCTTAAGGAATTGCCAAGACTGCCGCCTAGAGAGAGAAATCGAGTTTGTGATCAAGTTAGCACCCGCGACAGAGCCAATTTCTAAGGCTCCTTACTGGATGGCGTTATCTGAGTTAAAGGTACTTAAGGTGCAGATGCAAAAACTTTTGGATAAGGGATTCATTCGTCCTAATGCATCACCCTGGGGAGCACCAGTTCTATTTGTAAAGAAAAAGATGGTTTGTTACGCCTATGCATCGACTATTGGTAACTCAATCAAGTAACGATCAAGAACAAGTATCCACTCCCGAGAATCGATGACCTGTTCGATCAGTTGCAAGGAGCGCCGATATTCTCGAAGATCGACTTGAGCACAAAATATCATTAGCTGAGGATCAGGAAGGAGGATATTCCTAAGTCATCTTTTCGTACTCGGTATGGTCATTACGAATTCATAGTGATGCCATTCGGGTTGACGAATGGTTCAGCTGTCTTCATGGATTTGATGAACCGAGTATTCAATGAATATTTAGACTAGTTTGTGATTGTGTTCATCGATGATTTTCTGGTGTATTCGAGGAGTGAGGAAGAGCACGAGAGTCATCTGTGATTAGTGCTATAGACGTTGGGAGTTCATCAATTGTACGCTAAGTTTAGCAAGTGCGAGTTTTAGTTGACTCGTGTTGCTTTCTTAGGTCACGTGATTTCAGGCGAAGGAATCTTCGTGGACCCGAGCAAGATAGAAGTCATAATCAACTGGCCAAGACCAACTATAGTGACAAAGATCATGAGTTTTCTAAGTTTGGCAGGTTATTATAGACGGTTTGTGGAAGGGTTTTCATCATTAGCATCGCCTCTAACAAGACTCTTGAAGAAATAAGAGAAATTTGTTTGGACAGATAAGTGCAAGAGTAGTTTCCAAGAGTTGAAACAAAAGCTGACTACCGCACCTGTGTTGACTATTCCATCTGTTTCTAAAGGATTCGAGATCTACGGTGATGCATCATTTAGAGGATTGGGTTGCGTGCTAATGCAACATGGCAGGGTTGTTGCATATGCCTCCCGTCAGTTGAGACCTCACGAACAGAACTATCCGATACATGAATTAGAGCACACGGCAATCATTTTTGCCCTGAAGATTTAGAGATACTATTTGTGTGGAGAAAGATTCCAGATCTTCACGGACCATCAAAATCTCAAGTACCTGTTCTCTCAGAAGGAGTTGAACATGAGATAGCGCAAATGGATGGAATTGCTGAAAGACTACGACTGTGATATTCTATATCACCTAGGGAAGGCGAACAAGGTCACTGATGCTTTAAGTCGAAAGTCTTTAGTTGCTCATTTATTGATTAAGGAGTGGAACCTAATCGAGAGAGCTCGAGATTCAGTATTCAAGTTTGAGGTAGGCCACCTTTTAAGTCTCATGGCCACCCTCAGAATTGAATCGGATGTCCAGATCATAACCAAGCTACTCCAACCGGCAGATCCAGATGTACAGAGGATTCTACAAGAGGACACTGAGAAAAGGAAGGCTGGCTTTTAGATTTCTAATGATGAAACACTAAAGTTCCGAGAATGACTGGTTGTACCTAACGATGTGAAAGGATTTTCAGCTTTAGCCTCATCTTTGACTCGACTGTTGAAGAAGGAAGAAAGTTTTGTGTAGATAGATAACTTTGAGTGTAGTTTCAAAGAGCTTAGCAGAAGCTGACTATTGCATCAGTGCTAACCATACCATATGGTCCTGGAGGATACGAGATCTATAGTGATGCGTCATTTAGGGAACTAGGTTGCGTGTTAATGCAGCATGATAGGATTGTTGCATACGCGTCCCATCAATTGAGACCTCATGAGTTGAATTACCCGACACATGACTTGGAACTCGCAGCAATTATCTTCGCTTTGAAGATTTGGAGATGTTACTTGTGTGGAGAAAAATTTCAGATCTTTACAAACCATCAAAGTCTCAAGTACCTATTCTCTCAGAAGGAGTTGATATGATACAATGTCATTGGATGGAACTCCAAAATGACTATGATTCCAACATCTTGTACCATCCTGGAAAGGCTAATAAGGTTGCAAATACGTTGAGTCGGAAGTCTTTAGTTGCGCAGATGGTGATTAAGGAGTGGATCTTACTCGAAGGAACTCGAGATTCGGTTTTCAAATTTGAGGTAGGCCACCTTTCAAATCTTATGGCCACCCTTAGAATTGAACCAGAGGTGCAGTTCAGAATCAAGACACTTTAGTTGGAGATCCAGATGTTCAGAAGATCCTCCGAGAGGATACCGAGAAGAGAAAGGCTAACTTTCATATTTTTGAAGATGGAACACTGACATTCGAGGATGATTTTGTGTACCTGACGATATAGAGCTTAAAGAGGAGATTTTGTCAAAAGCTCATCATAGAGGTTACAACATTCATCTAGGCAGTACAAAAATGTATCAGAATCTGCATCAACACTATTGGTGGACCGGTATGAAGGCGGATATCACCAAGCATGTCGCCAAGGGTTTGATGTGTCAACAAGTGAAGGCATAGCACTGTAAACCGGGAGGACTTCTGCAACCACTCGAGATTCCCGAGTGGAAGTGGAAACACATCACAATGGACTTTGGAATGGGCTTACCGAGGAGTCAGAGGGGTAATGATTCCATTTGGGCTGTGGTCGATAGACTAACAAAGTCGACTCACTTTATCGCCATACGAAAGGACCTTGCATTAGACAGATATATAGAAATGTACGTGCGTCAGATTGTTCGTCTGCATGAAGTGCCGATGACAATTACATCTGACAGAGACCCGAGATTTACAGCTGCCTTTTGAAAAAGCTTGCAAATCACCTTGGGAATGAAGCTACAATTCAATATAGCTTACCATCTGTAGACAGATGGCGAGTTTGAGAGAACGATTTAGACTCTCGAGGACATGTTGAGAGAGTGTGTGCTAGACTTTAAAGGAAGTTGGGAGGAACAGTTTCATCTTGTCGAGTTTGCCTACAACAACAACTACCAGCAGAGTATTCATATGGCACCTTTTGAAGTGTTGTATGGCAGAGCGTGTAGAACGCCAGTGTGTTGGGATGAAGTTGGAGAACGGAAGATCACAGGCCTAGAGTTGGTTTAGCAATCAGTGGATGCGGTTGCAGTTATCATGGACAGATTAAAGACCGCTCAGAGCCGTCAGAAAAGCTACGCAAATAAATGTCGAAGACCTTTGGAATTACAAGTTGGTGAACACGCATGTCACCGAAGGTGTCTTTGACAAGAAATGAGGGTACTTCACATCCCTTTAAGATTCTGGAAAGGATAAGGAATCTAGCGTATCATCTCGCATTACCGCCGAGACATGCGTAAGTGTATGACATCTTTCACGTGTCGATGTTGAGGAAGTATGAGCCTGACCCTGGCCCACATGCTGAATTTTGAAGAGTTAGACGTGGACGATAGAGTGTTGTATGTGGAGAGACCGATTCAAAAAATAGATCGGAAGGAATAGGTTCTGCGCACCAAGACGATCCTATTAGTCAAAGTGGTCTAGCAACACCACGGCACAGAAGGAGCAACATGGGAAAGTGAAGATTTGATGAGATGACAATACCCCCACCTTTTTGTTTAAGATTTGTAATAAGTTTAAATTTTGAGGGCGAAATTTTTATAAGAGGGGAAGAGTTGTGACATCTTGATTTTTCTGAGTCTGTTTTCGATTAAATGAATTGGTCTTTTCATCGACACGGTTATAGTTCTTTTCTTTGAACTGATCACTCACGAGATAATTAGTCTATCTGGTGAAGCCGTTGAGGGATTTTAATATAATAGACTTAAGAATTCGACCAAAAATCGGCTGCTCGACCGTGCTAATCCGCAAGGGTCAATACGGCACTACTAAAATCAATTGGAGATCGGAGATAGGTCGATTCAACTGAGGTATGTGATTAAAGTGTTGGTGATTTCACCTAATTGCAAAATTCTCGTCGAACAGCACTAAACTGATTTGTCTATCATTTCTATACATTGTGCCCGTATTTGAAATCTTGAGATTTTCACGACAATCGAGAGTTGCCAATGAGTTGAAGAGGTACAATGTGGCTTGAGAATAATTGACCACGAGTCAATTGCACAAAAAAATCCCTAAAAGCTACCCAGTAGGTTAGTTCATGCTAAAATAGCGCACAGTTGAAATTAACCGCAAATTTAAACCCGATTTCAAAATTGAAAGTTCTTTCATGTCAAGATTCATTTTAGGAATGTTGACTCATCCTTCGAAGATTTTTTGCAAACCCGAGTTTGTGGCGAAAAATCACATTTAGGCATTTTTGGACCGGGAAAATTTGAGGGCCATTTTCGGTTACATTTTTTGCAATCAAGTTTGACTAATTGGCAAGGAAAAATGTGGATTTGAGTGTGGGCACCCTCCATGGCATTTTGGCCTTTATTTGAATTGATTTGGAGAAGATTGGAGTTGAAATTGGAGGGGCAAATGTTCAAATTCGTAGGCCTTGTGGGGTGCAACATTTGGACAGCCATTTGGTTTGCTAAGGAAGATTTGAGAGTGAAAAATGGGTTGTGGATGAGGCAGCAACAAGTGGGGGCAGCCACTCAAGTGTATAACATATTTTTGAAGACTTTTGGTGGCCTTTGTCCCCCTCAAGCCAGCAGTGTCACGTCCCGATCCTCCAAGTGCGTGCCCATCCCTCAATGGTCGATTAAATAGCGACGTCGACCCATTTCTTTTTAATGCGCATGTGGAAATAGAAGAATTAAATCCCCAGACAACGACAAGATGGGATAGAAAGGTAGGGTCATAATTTTTCAAAATCAAACCACACATTTATACATATCAAATGAATTCATATACATTACTAGTCGATATTTACAAGGTCTACAAAAAGTCGACCCTCCAAACAAGCTATGCTATGACCAGCTAGTTTGACTCGTTCGCTGATTCCTCAGAGTCCACAGGATCCAGGCGAGATGGCGGGTTCTCCACTACGCCATTTGGAGGGTAAGCTAGGTACTCATCCAGAGCCCAGAGGGGACCTAACATAACACCATAGGGAGTGGTGTGAAACAAGGCTCTGAATCGATTTGGTATCTCCGGTGTGGAATCTCTTGACCCAAACATTGGTCACAACTAGCTTATAAATCCAAACACCTCTGGGATCGGGGAAAATAGAGACCCGCTTAGTAACCCTCATGGGACGACCATGACGCCCAGGGAGAATCGACATCTGCGAACCTGAAAATGTTATCCCATAATGGGGTAAGATGACGTCTCAGCAAGTTCACCCCTAAGACCCGACTAGGAAGAAAATAAGCCCTAAGGGCTGCCTAAGCATAAACACGAGTCATATGACTTACCTTGGCCTCAGTTAACCCATGCATGTCAACACAATTCAAAATAACCATCCAATCAATCACTTCATCGACCAATCGACTCAATCGATTTCCTTTCACCAAGACCATTCCCCGGTCATTTCAATCAATACTATCTATGAAGTCCATTCATAATCAGGACTGCTCGCTCTAAGCTGATAATAGATAGTAGAGCTCACTAGAAGTTGCTAGATATACTAAGATAGTATACTAAATATGCTCACCAGAAGCTGCTAGATATACTGATATAGTATACTAAATAAGCTAGCTAGAAGCTCCAGATATACTAATATAGTATACTAAATATGCTCGCCAGAAGCTGCCAAATATATAGATATGGTATACTAAATATGCTCGCCAGAAGCTGCCAGATATACTGATCATTTCACCATTTTTATCCAACTCAATAAAGATAATTGTGTGTGGGTATAAGGTTGGCCTTAGCCAAAATACAATGTTTTGTCACTTGAAAATCCCACTAAATTCAATAGTCCATAAATTCATTTTTGGCGCTATAAATCGATGCTCGGTTATTTTCCAATTAATTACTGAAATTAAATAAATTTAGGAATAAATTCCCAAAATCACAATCACTCGTAATCAGTATAAATGAGAACTCAATTGAATAAACGGACAAAGGTGGGGGCGGAAAGTGTCCGGGGAAGCTGAAAACCAAAGAGGAATAGTCAGGAGGGGGGATAACGATGAAGCTGTGTGGTCCAGCAGAAGACCAACTAAGGAACAAAACAATGAAGGGATTAGAAGGTAGAGATGGTCGGCTGAGAGGGAGAAGGGAAAAAGAATATGCAAGAGAGAGAGAGAGAGAGAGAGAGAGAGAGGCCGAAAAGGAAGCCAGCTAGTTCAAAAGTCAAAGAAATTTAAAAGTAAATGGAGACGCAATAGAGGGGGACGGTCGAATGGAGGGGGGTTTTGAAGTCAAAAATATCTTAAACAAAGTTTTATTCATCCTTAATTTTAGCTCAACTTCAAACAACATTGTCAATTGGTCATCCTAGGGCCAATTTCTTCACAAACTTGCACACTTTGAAGTCCAATAGAGGATCGAAATAAGATAGTCCCTCAAACCTCTGAATTTCCCTCAATTCCGAATTCTATTTCCCTTTTCTCGGAATCCGATTTCTTAACGAACTTCTCCGTTTGAGGCCTTATTTGGTTGTAGAAAAAGTCCACATAATTTCCTTTCACTAAGTAGCTCACACAAGAGGCCAAAAATCCCTTCAAATTAGCCAATCCGAATTTCCGATCATTTTCCGAATCGATTTTTGTAAAAATCCTAAACTTGTCGAAAGTTCCTCGAAAGATGAGTCGACGTTCCTAAAATGATTCGTGACATGACAGAAAGTTCAAAATTTGAAAGTGAATTCAAATTCGTGGTTAATTTCAATCTAACGTGATTTTAGCGTGACCCAGCCTACCGGGTAGTTTGTAGAAATTTTTGGTGCAACTAACCCGTGGTCGATTTTCTTCGAGCCACACGTACCTCTTTGATACATTGGCGATTCTCGGTAGTTGTGAAAATCTCGAGATTTCAAATACAGACAAAGGTACCCAAAAGACATAAAATCAATCTAGTACCGATCAACGAGAATTTTGCAATAAGGTGGAATCACCCACACTTTGATCACACATCTCAGTCGAATCAACCTATCTCCAGTCTCTAATCGATTTTTAATTGTGCCGTAATGACCCTTGCAGACTAGTATGGTCGAGTAGTCGATTCCTGGTCGAATTCTCAAGTCAATTAGATTAAAATCCCTTAACGACTTCACCTGATAGGCTAGTTATCTCCTAAGTAGCCATCTCAGAGAAAAACACTATAGGCTCGCAATCATAAAGGCCATATCAAGTACGAAACGCTATCTTCGATATCACCTCCTTTTTATCCTCAAGTCGACCTTTGGAAGTATTGACACTCTTTGTAACTAATCACACAATTCATCAATCTTCGACAATGAACACTTGTTCTTGAATGTCACCTGATTGAGTTGATGATAGTCGGTGCACAGACGCAACGAACCATCTTTCTTTTTCGGAAACAAAACTAGTGTTTCCTAAGGTGATGCACTTGTATGTATAAATCCCTTATCTAGTAATTCTCGCATCTGCACCATCAATTCTTTTAACTCAAAAAATGACATATGGTAAGAAGCCTTAGAGAGTGGCTTTGTCCCGGGTGCTAACTCGATCGTGAATTCATTTCTTTCTTTGACGACAGGTCTTACAATTCCTATGGAAATACATCTATAAAATCTTAGACTACTGAGATGTCCTCAATCTCTAGTTCTTCAATTTGTCTTATCTATGACAACCGCCAAGTAACCTTGGCAACTTCATCTAACAAACGGGTTGCCTTCGAGCAATGAGATTTAGGAAATCGAGGGTCCTTCTCGACTCCCAACAAACTCGACACTTCCATATGCCAATGGATTAAGCTGGATTACTCCACGATAACAATTTATCACCACAAGATGCTCCTTGAAACAACTCTTTTCATACATGACTTCAAAATTATACGTCAGCAAACCAGTCAAATACAACTCTAGTCAGTGATTCTCCTTTCTACGGCTTTATTTTAAACAAACAAAAGTTCCATGAACTCAACCAAAACTCTCTGTGCTACTCTGATAGAATTACCCCAAAAACCTTCTTCCTTTGATCGGTGCAGGGTTGATTCCATTCTTGTTCCTTTTGCCATCCTAGTAGCATCCTATATGTGGTAACGGTGTCTATGCTCCCTTGGACTCACATTGATAGTCCCTCACCTGATGGCCGTGCTGGCCACATCTATAGCATGCTACAGGCATACCAGGATACTAGATTGATCCATGCTTCCTGCTACAACTCGGCACACATCTAGTAAGTTCTATGTCTTATGTCAGGTGAAAACATGCACTCTTTCTTGCACCGGAGGCCTGTTCCAAAACCCCGTGGTGTGTTCTATGACGCATTCCCTCTGAACTGTCCCATCGGCCTTCTAGAACTGTTTCTAGCCAGGTAACCTTGTTGGCCACACTCGAGAACAAATTCTTGTCCTAAGAAAAATGCAAGGCCGATCTATGTCGCCCTCGCGAAACGACCGATGACATTCTAACTCGACACTGACTTGTCTATCACACCTTTTCTTGTTGTGTGGAATAGAATACTTTTCTCTAGTCATAGGCTCATTCCCAAACTGGTTTCCATTTCTACTAAATCTGAACTTTGACTCGGATGCAACAACTTGCTCCTAGATTACAACTCTATGTTGGACCTCAGCAGGTGTGGCAATAACAGTGATTACAACACCGGTAGCGGTAGTAGCAATGACAACAGCGGCGACTTGGTCCTAAGCTTGTTGACCCAACAAATTCCTAAAGAACATTAGCGCCTGAACGATCCCATTGAACCTAGGATCACTCGGTGTGGCTACATTAGTACTGACTTGCGGTGGTACTCTTACACTCAAGCTGGCTTGAGCCGGCGCTTTGTCGTACTACCTCGGGCATTGATCCTTGTTGGCGTTCTACCCCGAGTAACAGAGGCTACTGCCTTCTTACTAGGAGTCCTAGCTCCTCATCACTCATACTACAAGATCTTTATGGAAACTTGTTTTCTAATCCCAATACCATATTAGAATTTGAGTGACCCATACAAACAAGCTACCAATAAGCTATCAATCACATGCGCTAGTATGAAATAAAGGTCATTCCTACTAACTATCCCATGATTCATTGCACCTTATCATTCCAAACACAAACTTGCTTTGATACCATTAAATGGGGATGTCACGTCCCGATCCTCCGAGCGCGTGCCCATCCCTTAATGGTCGATTAAATAGCGATGTCCTAAGACGCGTCGCCGACCCATCTATTTTTAATGCGCATGCGGAAACAGAAGAATTAAATCCCAGGCAATGACAAGATGGGATAGAAAGGTAGGGTCACAGTTTTTCAAAACCAAACCACACCTTTATACATATCAAATTAATTCATAGACATTACTAACCGATATTTACAAGGTCTACAAAAAGTCGACTCTCCAAAACAAGCTGTCCAATGACCAGCTAGTTTGACTTGTTCGCTGTTTCCTCGGAGTCCATAAGATCCGGGCAAGACGGCGGGTTCTCCACTACGCCATCAGGAGGGTTAGGTGGATCCTCATCCAGAGCCACATCGATCACCGCAAGTAGAGATATCAAAGGCCCGGAGGGGACCTAACCTAACACCATAGGGAGTGGTGCGGAACCAGGCTCTGAATCGATTGGGTATCTCCTGATCAGAAGCTGCCAGATATACTGATCATTTCACCATTTTTATACTACCCGATAAAAATAATCGTGTGTGAGTACACATAGTTGGCTTATAGCCAAAATACAATATTTTTCTCACTTGAAAATCCCACTAAATTCAATAGTCCATAAATTCATTTTGGCGCTGTAAACCGACACCCTAAGTTATTTTCCAATTAATTACTTAAATTAAATAAATTTAGGAATAAGTTCCCAAAATCACAATCACTCGCAATCAATACAAATTAGAACTCAATTGAATAAAAAGATCACACCACTGGAATCAGCATAAAATTCCGATCGCCGATTATTCCGATCTAATTTTCGAAAAATAAATAATTAATTAAATAATTATGAAAATTAATTAATACATGCAAATAAATAGGACTTAGGCCCATAAAGCCTAATTAAAAGTCGAGACGGGCCCGGAAAATTTCTGAACCACCCTAGATAAATAATAGAGCTTGTTTAGGCTCTAATTACACTACTCTAATCACCTAACATACGATAATAATTAATTAAATTGCTAATCTACTCTAACTATCCACCTAATCCAAGTTTAACTTAAACTAATCAACCCTTAAGCGTCATTAACTTACTAAGAAGGGATTAGTGAGTTAAACTCACTTGTTTAACAAACTGATTGGACCACCACGATAGCGACAAGGAGACGGGCCAAAAACTCCAAAGCCGGTGCACCAAGCGGGGCTAGAACCGGCCCAAAATCGGCCTCACAAAGCCCGCGGTTAAGTTGAGTGGGCTGCTTCGACTCTACCGATTGCTGTGCAGCTTGGTTTGGGACTGCTGATGGAGTTGATGGGTTGGATTTCGGGCTGAGCGGGCTAAGAACGAATGACTACTAGACTCTGGTGGTTCCGCTGGTGATTGTTGAGCCTGAAACTTGAAGATAAAGTTGGATTGTAGGCTGAAAATGGAGCTGTTACGTGGGCTTCTACCCAAACAAAAGGCCAAGAAGAAGCTGCGGGCATGGACATCGGTTTGCTAGAGGAAAAAGGCTGAATTGGTGGGCTTGATGGAGATGCGGGGGCGAACTGCACGTGAGATGGTGTGTCGGTGGTGTTGGCGAAGAAGAAACGGACAAAGGTGGGGGGCAGAAAGTGTGCAGGGAAGCTGAAAATGAAAGAGGAGTAGTCAGGAGGGGGGATAACGACCAAGCTGTGTGGTCCAGCAGAAGACCAACTGAGGAATAAAACAATTAAGGGATAGGAAGGCAGAGATGGTCGGCTAAGAGGGAGAAGGCAAAATGAATATGCGAGAGAGAGAGAGAGAGAGAGAGAGAGAAAGGAAGCCAGCTGGTTCAAAAGTCAAAGAAATTTAAAAGTAAATGGAGACTACAATAGATGGGGATGGTCGAACGGAGGGGGGTTTTGAAGTCAAAAAATATCTTAAACAATGTTTTATTCATTCTTAATTTCAGCTCAACTTCAAACAACATTGTTAATTGGTCATCCTAGGGCCAATTTCTTCACCAACTTGCACACTTTGAAGTACAATTGAGGATCGATATAAGATAGTCTCCTAAACCTCCGAATTTCCCTCAATTCCAAATTCTATCTCCTTTTTCTTGGAATCCGATTTCTTAATGAACTTCTCCTTTTGAGGCCCAATTTGGTTGTAGAAAAAAGTCCACATAATTTCCTTTCACTATGTAGCTCACATAAGAGGCCAAAAATCTCTTCAAATTGGACAATCCGAATTTCCAATCATTTGTCGAATCGATTTTCCGTAAAAATCCTGAACTCGCTGAAACTTCCTCAAAAGATGAGTCGACGTTCCTAAAATGATTCGTGACATGACAGAACTTTTAAATTCTAAAATCGAATTCAAATTCATGGTTAATTTCAATCTGACGTGATTTTAGCATGACCTAGCATACCGGCTAGCTTTTAGAAATTTTTGGTGCAATTGACCTGTGGTCGATTTTCTTCGAGCCACACGCACCTCTTTGACACATTGGCGACTCCCGGTGGTCGTGAGAATCTCGAGATTTCAAATACGGACACAAGGTTCCCAAAGCAACAGAAAATCGGTCTAGTGCCGATCGGCGAGAATCTTGCAATCATGTGGAATCACCCACACTTTGATCACACATCTCAATCAAATCGACCTATCTTCAGTCTCTGATCAATTTTTAAGTGTGCCGTAATGACCCTTGTAGACTAGCACGGTTGAGTAGTCGATTTCTGGTTGAATTCTCAAGTCTATTGCATTAAAATCCCTTAATGGTTTCACCTGATAGGCTAGTTATCTCCCGAGTTGCCATCTCAGAGAAAAACACTATAGGCGTGTCGATGAAAAGCCCAACTTATCCAATCGAAATTAGAACTAGAAAATGAGGATGTCACAAATAGCTCCTCTCTTCTTCCTCCTTGCCTCCTTCTTTCTCCATTGTTGAAGTATTAGAGAGCTCAAAGACCAGCCAGCAAACTAGAGAAACCCCTTACAATAGCCGTTGACCAGCCGAGCCATCGCCGTCGCCAGCCACATGCCCACGAGCACCCCAGCGCGCGTGACTAGGCGGCCGGTTCCGCCTCCTACGTGCATCCCGTGCCTACCCGCGTCACGCTCTGGCTACTATCGCCATCCGCCGGAGCTATTTCAGCCACCGTCCATCCCCATCGAGCATCTTTGCCGCTTGTCCAAGTCGCCTGGTCCGCCCCTCACCGTTTCCAGCCAAGCCGAGCCGGTCTAGCCACTTCAGCCCAAGACCAAAATCGAACTCCCAGAGTGGGCTGTGGGCTTCGTGAGGCTTTTCCGGGCCCGTCTGGACCTTCGTTGGTGTCGCTCTAGGCTTGGTTCTTGCCCTCCTTGACGTCGCCGTTGCCGTGAACTCATCGGCCCGCAAAACCGGTGAGTTTACTTGCTAAACTCTGCTTATGGAGTTAATGACATTTAGTAGGTAATTAGTTTAGACTAAGTATGGATTAGGTGATTAGTTAGTTTAGATTAGTGATTCGATTGCTTAATGATGCATGTTAGGTGGTTAAAATAGATTGATTAGGGGCTAAAAAGATTGTATTATCTAGATAGGTGCATTAATTTTCTAGGCCCATTTAGGTGGTTAGATTAGCATTTCCAGCCTAGGCTTTACGCAATTGAGTGTTAATTTGTGCAAATTGAGTGGTGATTGTGATTTTGAGCATTTATTCCAAAATTACAAAACTTTGGTAATTAATTAGAAATTATTAGGTGTCGGGTTTGACATCGAAAATTTTTTAAATACTATATCAAATAATCGAATTTTAAAATGAAAGATATCAATTTTTCTAGTTCAAATTGACCTTGTACCCACACACGATTATTTTACCGTGTGTTTTTAATATAAAGAAAATAGGCCAAGTTCACTATTTTAATTGAGACATTTGAGTGCAATGCACGGTGTCCTTGGCCTGTAATGAATGATCATGTGATGATTAAGAGAACCCATCGCCGATGTGCGTCGGGTGGACGTTGCCCCTATATGGGATGCCCTAGCAATGGATGCCGGATCGTGGTAGAGGCCGGACCGAAACTCCTTCGGGAATGTTGTCCCCGATGTGTCGGGTGGACGTTGCCACACTCAAGGGATGAGGTGAAGCCTGGCTACACCAGAGGACCGATGTGCATCGAGTAAAACTGGCTGTGTGGGTTGTAATCAATTGGAATGTGTGATTAACTGAGATAGATGTGCCGGATTATGGGATGAAATCATGTGGCACGGAATGTGACGTGTCATAACGATTTGGTTCTATAATTAGGACCACTGTGATTGATTGAGAGGTGATTGATTGAGATTTTCCAATTAATGTGTGAAATTGCTATATGCATCTGTAATATAAATTGTACTGACGTGCATAAAGGAATTGAGGCGAGGTGAGTTTTCTATGATGTGTGGTTAGACCACCTCTAGGTGTATTTCCTTCCTAGTCGGAGTTTAGGGGGTGAACTTGCTGAGACGTTGTCTCACCCCGTCGTGGCTCATTCTTTTCAGGTCCTTAGATGGTAGTCCCTCCGGAATATTTTGGTCAACCTCGGGCTGTTACTGAGCAGAGCACATATGTCCCTATCCCTGGGAGTCATTGGGTTTATGAGCTTGTCGTGACTACTATCTGGGTTGATGAGGGCTTACCTCAAAGGGTACCTCATCAATTCAGGGCCTGGTTTCATCATGGACTCAATAGGTATGGGGTAGGTCCCATTTAGGGCTTTGATATCCCCGCCATTGTGATCAATGTCGTTCAAGGCGAGGGTGTAGCTAACCCTCCTGATGGGGTTGTGTAGGACACAAAGCCCCCGGAGCCTGTGGAGGTGGAGTCCGAAGGATCGATGAACTTGTCCGACTAGTGGGTTGTAAGACAGCTTCTTTTTTAGAGCCGATCTTTTTGTAGACTTTTGTATATAAACCCAGTGTATTTATAAAAGGTGTTTTGTGAAAATTTGATCCTACTTTTCTATCCCATATTTGTGTTGTTTGGGGTTTTTGTTTATATGCTTCCACATGTGCAATAAAATGAAAGGGTTGGCGACGCATCCTGGGATATCGCAATTTTTATCGACCACCGAGGGATGTGCACGCGCTCGAGGTTCGGGGTGTGATAAGTGAAGCTTAGATTAACAGTAAATTTGTAAAGGAGTTATTTGGTTTGATGTTCTGATGTATAATTTTTACTATCCCTATTGTTTGTTAATGGATGGGAGATGTTTATTCTGCTTCCGCTTGCATATAATCAAAGATAAAATGAATGGGTTGGCGATGGATACTGGGACGTTGCAATTCCATGACCGAAGAGATCGAGGGATGCCGCGTGCTCGAGGGTCGGGGCGTGACATCGCGAAGACCTTTGGGCCTTTATCACATTTCCCGGGCATCCGGAGGGCACAGTATCACACCACTCCGGGCATCCCGACGCCCGGGGCATCGCTGTCAATGTGGACTAATGGCATCCGTCACTTAAGTACCATGGTGTAGCAATCCAACAGTTTAATGCCAAAATATCTTTCACGCCGTTCATGCACAGAAAATAATTCACTTTTAAAATCTAGAATTATAATATAACCCAAAGTGCAAACGAAACCTTAAAGATATGTCAAACCCACGTCAACAGAAACATTTCGTAAAGCTGAGAGTTTAAACACCGAATCGATCAACATCAATTTCACGGTTTCACCCCGAAATTTGTATTGTTCTACCCGAAATAACTTCGAAACTCACATGCATGTACTTAAATCATTTCGAGTTTCATAAGTCCAGAATCTCCATATAAAACAGTTCGTATATAAATCAAAAATTTCTGCAAAACCAAGGTCAGTAAGCTCGCAGGTCCACAACCCCAAATCTGACCCTAAAAGTACGTACTTAACTCCCCTTTTGAAGTCGTGGTCAATCCCAAATGGCTTCCGAATTCACCAAATAATGCAAGTATCGTGGAACTAATAGTAATTCGTAGAATTCTAA
The DNA here is from genome assembly GCA_014182565.1 of Eucalyptus marginata. NCBI lineage: Eukaryota > Viridiplantae > Streptophyta > Magnoliopsida > Myrtales > Myrtaceae > Eucalyptus > Eucalyptus marginata. The sequence continues at coordinate 16,609 of JABKBI010000019.1, forward strand.
TGGAACATGTCTCACCAAGCAACGACAAGATTCACTTAGCATAGGTTAGTTGACGTCTACTTGCCTTGAATCCGGTGGTGCAAGTGAGTAGTGCGAGCTGCGAGACAGTGCAAGCTGGTGGCGGAATAGCGAGGCGATGTGAGCTGAACGGAGGTGCGGCTGTGTGGTCTCTGGTTAGCAGCGGGAAGAAGGCAAGACGGCGGTACGACGGGCTGGTATGGTGGCCGGCGGCGAGCAGCAAGGAGAGAACGTGACCGCGAGAGATTCTTGTCGAAAGTTTCCTGGAGAATTGATGGGCGAATGGACTGTGACGAGGGAAAAGAAGAGAGACCGCCTCTCTTCTGCTTGCCGCTGGTTGACTCTAGTAGTCAACAAACTTGAGATTCTGTGGCAGCGCATCAGGGGAACGCGTGGGCAGACGTGGCCATCACTTGGGATCCTTTCTTTTGTTCATGCCACCTTGCTTCTTCATGCAAGGACGTGGCCACTTGCTGGGTCAACAGAGAAGGAAGAACGTGGCTGAATATTCTGGGGCGAAGTCTTCCCTTTCGTGTCAAGCTGTGGCTGTACTCTTGAGTCAACCTTCATCTTGTTGAGGAGCGAGCGGTTGACGTGGGGGCAGTGGAATTCTCGGCGCTACCAAATGCACGAATGCACGGTGGTTGAAGCAACTCGCATGAAGAGCTAGCTTGGCGACGTACTAAGGAGAGTAAACATTGGTCTCACTTATGGCATTTCATGGAGAAAATTTTACCTGAGGTGATGGACTTGGTGATAGCCGAGCTGTCCTAGTACAGCGAAGATGTGACGATGAGGTGGCGTCGTGGGGACATGACGAAACGTGACAATTCGGTACGGGGATGGTGGTGGCAAAATGGTGGCTGTGAATGGTGCCAATAACGTAGTCCGACGACAAGCTTGTTGACGCAGCATGGACCGTGACGTACTCGAGACTCGGGCAAAGTCCGAATATCACACTTAATGATCATTTTTCTCCAATTTTGGCCCTTAAGTGAGCTGGCAAAAAGTTCTAGCATTAAAGTCAGCGCTATCACGCCCCGATCCTCGAGCACACTCCCATCCCTTACCTGGCCGATTAATAGCAACGTCCCAGGATGCATCGCCGACCCACTCATTTTAATACGCATGCAGAAGCATATAGAAAATCCCCAGACAATAATGAAATCTAAAAACAGGGGTGGGGTTTCAGCCCTCCACTGAGTCCTCATATGGATTCTCCTCCTGGTTGACGAACTCTCCTCCTTCCACGTTCCCGCTGGAGCCTACCGCAGAATACTCAAGAGATCCTGGGCCTTCAAGATCAGGAGCCACCGGGTCAATCACCGATCCACCTCTAGGTTCTGCAGTGGCCTCTCCATACACTACTTCCAAAGCATATAAAGGCACCTCGAATTCTGGTACTGGGCCCACCCTTCGCCCATCGCTATAATAGCGTTACCATGCTCGGTATTAATGGGGCACGTTTTTGGGTCTACCCACATCAACCCAAATAATGCATTTCACCATCACATGCTCCAATCCTTCGGCGTGCCCGGCATTGGCATGTGAAACTTCTGTTCGGTGATTTCCTCTAGTAAACCAAAACACATGGGAGGAGGTAGAAGTGCTGCCATCTATGGGCCTGAAATGTTGTCCCACAACGGGGTGAGACTATGTCTCAACAAGTTCTACTCCCTTAAAACCGATTAGAAAACCAATATGCCATAAGGGTTGCCTATGTACAACACGGTTCATAGGACTTACCTTGGCCTCAGATTCCACCTGCAAATTAGCACAATTCGAATAGGCACCCTATCAATCACAACAAATCGAAACATTGATCGATCGACCTAGTCGGTTACATGTCAATCAGACCATTCCCCAGTCATTTTAACCAATACTATGCATTTTCCAAGATAGTATATCTAGTCACTGAGCCACGTGCATTCTCTAAGGCGACATGCTTAGTCACCGAGCCACGTGCATTCTCTAAGGTGACATGTCTAATCACCGAGCCCCGTGCATTCTCTAAGGCGATGTACTTAATCACCGAGCCACGTGCATTCTCTAAGGTGATATATCAAATCACCGAGCCACGTGCATTCTCTAAGGTGACGTACTAATCACCGAGCCACGTGCCATTTCAAGGGTGATGTATTTGATCTACGAGTCACATGCATTCTCCAAGATGACACCTTTGGTCTCCGAGCCACATAATACAACCTTATTTCTCATCTTTTATCATACCCGATAAAATAGCTGTATGTGGGTACACGGTTGGTCTCAACCAAAAACATAATTATTTCACTTTCACAATTCTCACCACATTATATAGCCCACCGTAATATTTTTGGCGCTGTAGATCGACGCCCGGCAATTTTCCACTCAATTACCAAATTTATTCAATTCCTGAAATAAATACCCACAACCACTAATTGCACTCAATTTGCACCATCCGGTACTCAATTAAATAAATAGAGAGCACCACTGCAATCAGCACGAAATTCCAGTTATCGATTATCCCAGTCTAATTTTCGTAAAAATAAATATATAAATAATTATGAAAAATATTAAATAAATGCAATAAATCAAATTTAGGCCCATAGTGCCTAATTGGAAGCCGAGACAGACTTAGAAAATTTTTGAGACTCATTCAATAAATACTCGAGCCTATCTACTCGCTAATTACCCTAACCATTTGCCTAACATGCATTGCTAAGGCACTAATTTAATTACTCTACTCTAATCTATCCACCTAATTGCACTTAATTAAACCTAATCAATCCCTAAGCATCATTAGTCTACTAAGTAGGGATTAGTTAGTAAAACTCACTTGTTTAATGAGCGGTTCGAATCAAATCGACGGGAACGTCGCGGGGTCACTTCTCTCCAAAGCGGGCCTAGGTTTTGGGGCTTGGAACCACCTCAAAACATGCCTAGAAGATGGCTGGAAACCCATAAACTTTCTGTTCTGTTCTTGCTGAAACATAAGGGAAACAACCTCGGTCTAGGCGGGGATTGATTGAGGAAGAGTGCAAGGGCCAAACCGGGCCATGGTGGGGCTTATCGGCGGCAGAATGGCGGTGCACGGGCTCCGGTTGAGCTCGGCCAAGGGCTGAGATGCACATTGGACGCAAGGACAGGCGAGAGGGAGGTAGGGTCACGTGTGCACGGCGGCGAGGCGACTCAGGGCGAGGACGGCGTTCCGACGGAGTGAGGCGGCGACGGGTGGTCCTAGCTTGCTCCGGCAGTCTCCTTGCTAGCTGAGGGTTCGAATGGAACACCAAGGGGGAGGGGAGGGCTGTCATACGGCCAAAGGGGGAGGAGAAGAAGAGATGATGGAGAGAGGAAATATCTAGGGGACAAGGACTCCACTTGCCTAAATTTTCCAATGCTTTGTCCCCTTGACCTCATCCTAGCCAAGTATGGCTTCCTAGGCCACCATTTAGCCATCAAAGCACATCTCACAACTCATGAAATGGTCCAAAAATGGCTAGGTGAAGGGGGCACACGAATTTGACACAATTCTCTCCCAATTGGACTTAATTTCCCCTTCCATTCAATCTCATTTGGCCCTCATAAATTCTATTGACACCTCAATTATCAAATTGATATTTTTCCTCATCAATTGATCCATCTTGCATTCCCATTACATGATCAAAAATGATCCCCGGCATTTTCTAAATAAAAACGGTCCCATACCGACTTTTTTCCCAAAAATTCTCGAGTTGCAAAAAGATCTTCTGAGACTGAGTCAACGCTCCTAGAATTTACTATGACATGATAGAATCTTCAATTTTTGAAATCGGACTCGAATTCGCGGTTAATTTTCATTTGGCGCGTTTTTTAGCGTGACCTAGGCTACCGAGTAACTTTCAGAAATTTTTAGTGCAAATGACCCGTGGTCGATTTTCTTCAAGCCACAATGAACCCACTCGACTCATTGGCGACTCTTGGTTATCGTGAAAATCTCAAGGATTCAAATATGGACACAGGGTACCAAAACGATAGAAAAATCAGTCTAGTGCCAGTCGACAAGAATTTTCCAATTAGTGGTGTCATCCACGATTAGCTACATATCTCAGTCGAACCAATCTATCTCTGATTTCAAATTAATTTCATACTATGCCGTAATAGGCTTTAAAGATGAGCATGGTTGAGAAGCCAATTCCTCGGTCGAATTCTCAAGTCTATTTCTTGAGAGTGATCAGCTTTGAAAATAGCCCTATAGGCGCGTCAATAAAATGCCCAATTTATTCAATAGAAGACAGGATTGAAAATCTGAGATGTCACAAGCGTTGTACATAACTTATGACACTTCCAGTGTCCTTCTTTCCTATTTCATTAGATCACATCATAGTCCTAGGATTTATATTTGCTATTCTCATTAAATAAAAAATAAAAATAGCACTTCATGTTGGTTTGTATCATTGGACTAGTTCATGGTTAGCCCTAAAATAGAAAATGCATATAGCATAGAAAATGCATGCACATTCAATTTATAGACTTTAGGAGCATTTGTCTTTTTGTTAAGAAAAAGAAAAAAAAAATACATTAGAGAGTCTCATGTAGATTTCATTAATCAGTTTTTAATATTTTTGCAAAAATCTATATTTCATGGCATTTTGTATATCATTTAGAATTAATAGGTAACTTTTAGAATTAATTCCTTGACATATCTTTTAAAATTCATCGTGCACAATTATGCATAACATTTATGCATTCTGTCTTCATACTTTCTTGAGTGATGGTTTGCAGAAATTTCATGATGATGGGTGGTGATACGCTTTGCTTTGCCTAGCGCATCCGGGTTCTATAAATTTTCTACAATCTATTTATTGCTATGATTAAAGGGTGTTGCTTTCTTGATTGTGCACCCACATGATCACTCATCATATGTTAGTGGCATGAGGCAAAAATTGATAAAGACTGCATGCAAGGCATTTTTGAAATAAAGAGTAAATGTACCGAGTCATGATTAGTAGGGCTTGGGAAAGCTGATGCTAAATGCGAGTGACAACCTCGCTAGAAGAACCTTCATTCCCATTTAGTAATCCATTAGCTCCCTCTAGTGGTTCATCTCCGGAAAGGTCGCGACAGAGATGTTTGTCATGCCTCTATCACTCGTGGGAAGAAGACCTTGACTATTTTTCGTTTGAATTGGACATTGGACAAGACGGATGTAGCCATGACAAGGCTAAGAATTCACGGAAAAAGTAATGCTGTTGAGTCGGAGCAGCTTTCACCTTGTTCGCTTAAGCAACTAGAGGAACAGACGGTTGACAGAGGCAAAACAGACTCCATTTTGGTAAACCTTATTTTTGTCTGGGCAATCGAATTGCGTGGGCCATGCGATCGCTGGCGGTCGCTTCTACTTGATCCAAACGACTTTTTGACTTTCTTGAAGACTCTCTAATGGCTAGATTGGAGTTGTAACATCTATATAAGAAGATCAAAGCAAGTTGAAAAGGCTTGCACATAATTGAGAAAGCTTAATCTCTAATATTGTCATATTCTCTTTGTTGTGCTCCCGTGATTCTGCTCATCTGTCATTCTCTGTTAAGAATGCTTACTGATTGTAATCAGTTAATAGAGAAGCGTACAAGTGTAATAATAGTGTTTGTGTTTCAACAAAGGGATCTATTGGCTTTAGGTTGAAACGGCACTTAATGCTTTGTAACATCTCTTGAGATTACTAGTGGATTCTAGTCTTGTTGGTAGTTGTTAGTTTTGGAAGTAGACGTAGGCTTAATATATGTCAAATCACTATATATTTGTGTGCAATAAATTTTATCTATAATATTGTCAATATCTATTTGATAGAAGCATTTGCACCTGACTATATCAATCTATTTATGCATCTATCAAAGTTAAAGTATTCCGTGAAAATTTGTCGAAGTTTTAAAACTTGTTCATCCCCTTTGGGTTGCATTGGTAGTCTCAATAATTTGGTCGTTTCAAAAGGTTAAACTAGCAACCCTGCAGTATCCAACAAGAAGAAGCGTTTCCTTCCATTCTTTTAAGGAATCAGGGAGGTCCATAAGGTTTAGAAGTCAGGCCTTTGAGTTCTTCCCTCGGATAGATAGCCCATCAACCCCGCCTCTTGGTAGAATGGCATAACTCCCGGACCATATACCTTATAAGGCAACGCTAAAAGTTTTGAAAAAGTTGAGAACACGTAAGATAGTACCAACTCAAATCCTTGACAACAGGATTACATTGAGGAAACCTAAGACCAGCTTCAACAGCCTTAGAATAAAAGCAACACTTCCCTTCCAAGGAATCACTAGCGTGATTTTCTGGGGAAGGAAGTTCAGAAGAAAACTCAACATAGATCCTACATACATGTCGCGACCAATTTTTCGAGTGTGATTCACCTATGATTTGGCTAATGGATTACTAAGCCCGGACTTAGCTCGGGCTCTCCCAAGCCCATACCAATTCGCGACTTAAGTTCAAGTTCTTAACGTGCAATTGATTTTTAACTAGGAGTCGCCACTAATCTATTTTTGGTGGGTCGATTAGAAACCCAAGTAAAGCAACGGGAGGTTTACTTTACTCCGACGAACCAGAGACTATGGGTACGGGGACTTGGTTACACTAGATTTATCTAATGCCCTTTCGGTACCATTCTTTATTTAAAAAATGTTTGGCAAGTAGCTTGGATTGATTTTAAATCTATTTCTCTAACATATGAGGCAATCATGCGGGTGCGCAATCCATCAATTTAACACCCAAGAAAGCAATGAATAAATTGCAAACTTACCTCAAAGCAACGAAAGCATCTGCGTTGTTAGATCAGAATTCACATCAACAACCCTAGATATGATTTCTAATTAACACGCAATTTCTCTTTTTATTTTCACTTTATTTAATGAGAATCATGCAATGCATGCTACTAATCTAACATGAGAAGACATGACATGGCAATATGACCTAACTATATGGCATAATAAAATGCAGTCTATACTAAAAATGAAATCAATCAATTTATTCTAAGGCATTTTTTGGTATTTTCCCATAAATTCGAAATTATAAAAATGTGAAGATTATCTACCTAAATTAAAATATCATCTAATTTGTATTAGAAATGTAGTTAAGTCAAATCTTAATTCAAACTAGGATGTTACCCTAACTTAGAAATCCCTAACTAAAATGCAATCTATCTAAAAAAGTTATCTAAACTTATAAAAAAAATATTATCTAAAACTAATTTAAGTGCAATTTTACCCTAATATGCAATGACGTGCAAAAATATGTCCTAATTCTACATGACATATGCATGATGATTTTTTGTTGTTTTTCCCCTTTTTTTTTTAATTTTCGAAATTAATAATTGCCAAATAATTAAACATGCAATTTAATCTAATGAAACAAAAATCTAACATCCTAAACTTTTATTTTTTTTATTTAAGAAATTCAGAAATAAATAAATTTCTTATTCTAGACATGCAAAATAACCCTAAAACAAGTAATATCCTAACATGCATCTAATCTAACTCAAATGTTTTTTTTTTTTTCCTTTTACGGGAGCAAACAAATAAAGGCATCAAGAACAGCAAGGCAACAAATCTAGCAAGACATCATCCACGTCCATTTAATTTTGGGAAATAAATTGACGAATCGTATCTCGCGCATGAGATCGGATCGGCCAATTTTTAAATAAAATCACGAATCATATCTCGGGCGTGAGATCGGATTGGTGATTTTTCCGTGCGATTGCAAGTCGTATTTCGAGCGTGAAATCGGACTGTCAATCATGTGCACGTTGTGAAATTATGGAATAAATCCCTAATTAAAAAAAAAAACTTTTCGGGAAACTTTGGATAAGATGATCATTCAAAGATTTGAATTTAATTGCAATATCAATGAATTAAGTAAGGAAATTACCAAATTGAATTTGGATAATATCTTTACCTATTTCGTAATATCGTTGCCAAATTTGGACTCATCGGATGAGGGGACCAGCGATGGCTCGTGGTGGATGATTCACGGTGATATCCGGCTGAGGAGGGTCTACTTCGCGGTGGTTGCGGTAGCTCGCTAAATTGGACTGATATCGTCGCAACGAACTACTCAACAAATCTGGGAAAATCGATGGAGCGGGCTAGACTTGTGCCTCTGCGATTAATGGAGATCGTGGCTGTGTGTGGCAGTGCATTAAACATATAATAACCACGTCAGGAAAGTGAAACCATGAGAAAACCAGAAAACTCTTCTTCTCTTATTTTCAGGGGTTCACATGGGCATGATATGTGTCCCTTGTACGTGACTATAGAGAAAGAAAAGTGGAATTTTTATTGAGAATTGATAACTCCCTTGATAGCTTGATGATCCCCTTGGTTTACGCCTGAAGTTGGTCTCAGTGCGGCAGCAGCTTTGTCGATGAGGAATCCACGGTGATGGTGTCACATGCGGGCCGACGATGGGATTCTCGTTACGGGCTACTCGGCGAAGCCTGCTGGTCTAGTAATTCTCGGCTATGGAGGAACAACTCACTGTGGGGGCTTCTCGATGGAGGTGGTGACCACGCACAAGCATGGGCTGACGATGAGGAGGATGCTCAGATGTTCACCGAGATAGTCTCACAGCGAACCTGCAAAATAAAGAACGATTTTGCTGCGGGAAGGCACCAAACTGGCCCCCTCTTGGCCGAGCTCGACAACGGCAGCAATGTCATGGCTCACGGCACGGTAAAAACTCGGTGCTGCTCATTCGAGAACCTGCAAAAGCGGACGTGGAGAATTTAAGGAGTAAATAGACTTTGCTAGTGATATCAAGCTATAGAAAAGTGCTGCATGGGACGATTATTTGACTAGTCAAAAGTCAGGTGCCCTAATTTAAATATCAACTTTCTGAATTTGAATTCGGACAACAGATATGGGAATCGCGGTGGTAGATCACGATGGATGAGTGGCGATGGGTGAGTCGCGGCGTGCTCGCAGTGGTGTCCCGATAGAGCTCGTCTCGAGCACTTGAGATGGATGGCAGCGAGCTGTTGTTGGCGCCGCGAAGACACTCCAGTGTCCGCTTGGACTTCGGGCTGATCAAGAAGCTGTCCAGAAAATGCTGATCTTGCTTGGCAGCGAGAGCGACGGAACCCTGAAGGAAAGATCGGCACGGTGACTGGAATTGCCGCGCGAGTTAGGCCCAGAGCTCTTCATGTAAGCGTCGCCGTTCTTCAACAACGAACGTGACAATGGGACTAGGCAAGAGTGCAAGTGGCGCTCAGGATCGACCGATGCTGCTAGCTGTATCGAGTTTGTTGGACTGACTCGCCGAAATCGTCGGTGGGCGTTTGTATGCACGGCAGCCAATCCTGACGCCAGCGGCGGCTGTGGATGTTGGGCGACGTTAAGCTACTAGATGCGGCTGGGATGAACAGATCGTTTGAGGTCACAGCTGGCGGTGCCAAGGAAATCGCGGCCGTGATCTCCTTCCTTGTTCTTCTCTGCTCTTATTGCAGCTCTCCTTTTTTGTTTCTCCCTAAGCTCTCGAGCTATGAGTGGCCGTGTCTCAATTTTGGTGGCCCTCCCTTTCTTGCGTGAAAGTTCTTCCTTTTTAAATGCAAGACCACGTGAGGTTCCCAAGAAGAGAAGATGATCTGCTTTCTAATTCTAGATGCACTGAAATATATTCTTTTTATTTTTTTCCTTTCAAGACTTGTATCTTCAACCATGCAAATATATTTATTTCCCTTCTTTCCTGCAAACACGAGAATCGGCCACCGCAAGTGCTCTTATTGAAATATTCCACCGATTTCCTGCTTCTTCCATTCCTTATTACTTTGCCCATATTGTATGAATCGGATTCCTCTTAAAATAATGTTGGTCAATTTCTTGCTCCCCACGTTGACCGAATTATGACTAAGTGCATAATTTTCCTTCACGTGGATGGGCTTCTCCATGTACGAATCGGTGGCCGCTTACATGCTATCCTTCCTTTGCATTTGTTCCCTTAAATGCACAAATATGTCGATGCCAATATGCTGGAAATTTCTTGAGTTTTAACAATTTAGGACACCCATGTAAATGTAATATCAATCACCATGGAGGAATTATCGACTTATCCAAAGTTTAATGCTCTTGTGGGCTTCAATATTCAAAGCCATTCACCAAAATCCATTCACCGCCAGCCCAGCAAATATGCAATTAAATGAAATATGCTCCTAATGACCATATGTTATGCAATTAAATTATATTTTTTAGGGGTTAAAATTAATCCCTGATTTTTTAATGCGATAAATGACTAAATAGGTCGCCAAAATTTAGGTGTCAACAATACATAACTTGAGAAATGGGACCATGCTTAAAAAGAGTGTTTGGAATTTCAGAAACAGAGAATTTGGAAGCTTGAGCGATTCTTAAGAATTTTGGAGAAGAGAAATTCTCATACCTTTAGCGAGGAGCTTAAAAACCGATGTGAAAGAAACCTGAATTAATACCTTTAGCGAGGAGCTTAAAAACCGATGTGAAAGAAACCTGAACTTCAAGGGAAAAGACGGAAGAACCAAACGAGAGAGAGTTAAAAAACCTGAATTAATGGGGGAAAAGTCGAATGAACATGACGAAGAAAAGAAGAAATCAAAATACGACTTTTGGGAGCGCTCTGAACCAAAGACGTGTCGAAATCTAAAAGAAGTAATGATTCATATTCTTGAGATAGGAGCCAAACGAATCAACCTTAAGAATAAGGCAACCGATAGGCTAGGACCCAGAGCCAGGTGATGTTATATCTATTAAAAGAGACATTATTATCCGAAATAAGGATACCACAAGTACTATAAGTTTTTTACAGTGTTCAACTTAAGTGCCAAAAAATGTTAAAAAATGTTTATCAAAGTGTTGGAAATCTGACGTGGTATAACACCTATAGTAAAACCTTTTAAAAAGTTATAGCACTCAAATGATCGATTGAAAAGTTACATGGCATTCAAGTGATAATAATAATAATAATAATAAAGTTATGACCTTCAAGTGAGCGCCATACATAAGTTATAAGTGATAAAAAAAAAAAAAAAAGTTAGGATACCCAAATGATACTTGTGGTGTCATTTTTCCTTTTTATCCATGTCTACATGCTCCAAGTCCAACCAAAAACCCTTTCAATTGAAAGCCCAAAGGCGGATCATACATCTATCACCGATCACGGTCCCCCAGGAATGTTGGATGACATCTGAACTACCTACACATGATAAAGTTAACTAAGCCTTACATGTCAAAAGTACCGGCAGACTTGAACATCACTCCACATAACATGTATAAATAGCGATCGCATACTCTTGCCAAGTAAGTCCGAAATTCTACTCATTGAGCGAAAATTTTGTCAGTTTCCTTCTCGTAATCACAATAATACTTCAGGATCGGAGGATCCCAGAATATCTGCTTGTTTTACTCGACGTTCCCCTATATATTTGAAAGCAATTTTTCCGAAGTTGCCATCTATCACTAAACCAACAGAAAAATGCCATCTATCTACTTTTCTTTTCCTTAAATATTCAAAGTTCGGTCCCGCTCGCCTCATGCTATTTACATCATGATCATGGAAATATAAAGAGAAGCAAAGGTGTGGACCTGGCCGTGTGTTTTCTTTTCCTTGAAGATGAGTCGCTCTTAGTCCTAATGCTAATGCTACTTTCATCATGGTCCTTCAATGCACGAGATCCTTCAATCCTTGTGGTACGGTCATCATGATCCTTTAGTCCTCGTGCTATTGCCATCATGATCCTTTAGTCCATCATGATCCTTCAGTCCATGTGCTATTGCCATCATGATCATGGTAAGAAGAAGGAAAAGAAAAGGTGAGGACCGGACATGTCATTTGTTTTCCTTAAATCACACCTAAGCAAGTCCTTACAAAATTTCATCTCGACCCTCGTATGGTGTTAGCATCACAAGGATGTAAAACTTCTAAAGGGTATTCCCTCTTCCTTCCTGGGGAAGATAAAGCTATAGGGAGAATTTGGGATGCTATCTACATGATGATCATGAAAAGAAAAATTCTTCAGTCCTCATGCTACTTTCATCATGATCCTTCAGTCCTCATATTACTGCCATCATGATCTTGGTAAGAAGAAGCAAAAGAAAAGGTGAGGACCGGACATGTCATGTCCTTTTCTTAAATTAGACCTAAGCAAGTTCTTAAGAAACTTCATCTTGATCCTCGTTCAAATCTTAGGATCACCGGGATGTAAAACTTCTAGAGGGTATTCCCTTTTCCTAGAGAAGACAAAGATGCGAGGAGAATTAGGGATGCTGTTTACAAGATGGAAAGAAAAGGGAAAAGAAAGGTGTGGACCCAGTTATGTGTTTTCTTTTCCTTGAAGATTCATTGCTCTTCATTCCTCATGCTACTTTCGTCATGATCCTTTAGTCCCCGTGCTACTACCATGATGATCCTTCAATCCTTGTGCTACCACCATGATGATCCTTCAGTCCTCGTCAATCCATCATGATCCTTCAACCCTCGTGCTTCTGCCATCAAGATCATGGTAAGAAGAAGGAAAAGAAAAGGTGAGGACTAGACATGTTATTGCTTTTCCTTGAACTGGAACTAAACAAGTCCTTAAAAGGCTTTATCTCAGTCTTCATTTGAACATTAGAATGACCAAGATGTAAAACTTCTAGAGGGTGTAACCTCTTCTTGGGAAAGTTAAAGATGTAGGGAGAATTACGAGTGCTATTTACATTACGATCATGGAAATAAAAAAAGAAAAGAAAGGTATGCATCTGGTTATGCATTTTCCTTTCCTTGAAGATTTGTTGCTCTTCAGTCCTCATGCTATTTCCGTCATAATCCTTCAGTCCTCATGCTACAACCATAATGATCCTTTAGCCCTCATCTCCTACCGTCATGATCCTTCAGTCCTTGTGCTCCTGCCAACTTGATCCTTCAATCCTTGTCAATCCATTATGATCCTTCAACCCTCGTGCTCCTGCCATCATGATCATTTAGTCCTAGTGCTATTGCCATCATGATCCTTCAATCTTTGTGCTCCTACCACCATGATCCTTCCGTCCCTATCAATCAATCATGATCCTTTAGTCCTCGTGCTTCTACCATCAAAATCATGGTAAGAAGAACGAAAAGAAAATGTGAGGACTAGACATGTTATTGCTTTTCCTTGAACTGGAACTAAACAAGTCCTTCAAAGGCTTTATCTCAGTCTTCATTTGAACGTTAGAATGACCGAGATGTAAAACTTCTAGAGGGTGTAACCTCTTCTTAGGAAAGTTAAAGATGTAGGGAGAATTAGGAGTGCTATTTACATCATGATCATGGAAATAAAAAAAGAAAAGAAAGGAATGCCTATGGTTTTGCATTTTCCTTTCCTTGAAGATTTGTTGCTCTTCAGTCCTCATGCTATTTCCGTCATAATCCTTCAGTCCTCGTGCTACGACCATAATGATCCTTTAGCCCTCATCTCCTATCGTCATGATCCTTCAGTCCTCGTGCTCCTGCCATCCTGATCCTTCAATCCTTGTCAATCCATTATGATCCTTCAACCCTCATGCTCTTGCCATCATGATCCTTTAGTCCTAGTGCTATTGCCATCATGATCCTTCAATCTTTGTGCTCCTACCACCATGATCCTTCAGTCCCTATCTGATGGTTTTTTTAAATGTAATTATGGGCCTAAGTGGACCCGTCCTTCCATGTTAGGCCTAAAAGCCTGGCCCGTAAGAAAAGGGCCCATGGAGGAACGGTTGCGATGTGAAAGACTACGTTGTTTAGAATGAGGAGTTGTGTCTTTTGGGGGAATGTTTTACATTAAAGAGTTACGTTTGTTAGAGAAGACGTAAAGAGAAAAGAAAGAGGGAACGTACCCCTTCAACTAACGTACGTTGTTTTTTGTCTCTCTCTCCCTCTAAGAAACGTAAGAGGACAATACCCTCAAAACAATGTTCTTTCTCCCCCTAATAATGACAACACGCTCCTTAGTAGAACGGGATCAGGATTCTTCCTCGAACTGTAGCAATGGTGTTTAATCTATGGAAAATAAGGTACGCTCGATTCCGTGGTGTATCTTTGATCGATAATACATGTGATTCCTGGGCTCGTCTTCCGCATTCGTTTTAGGGGTTCGATTGAGTGTCGGACCGGTTTTACGGAATCCGTTATTACCAACATTGGTATCAGAGCCATTGTTCATGTTTCCCGATCCCTTTTCATGTTTATGATTTGTTTTTTATTGAATTTTCGTGAAACACTACCGTCGGCCGATCGGGGACGAAAAATCCCGACACCCGCATACTATTCACTTTGTTTTGATAGCGCAGGGTCGAAGCTCTTGTCGATACAAGAAAATCGAGTGGCAGATCGCTGCCGGATGTGCCGCCACGCGCCGCCGGAAGGAACTGGTGTCGTCGGCGAGTGCGTTGCACGCGCGAAAGCTTGACGCATGCTGCGCACGCACCAGCTGACGTTATAGTGACGTCAGCCATGCACGCGCGTGGCACGTGCCGGTCAGTTCGTCCAACCAGCCCGACCGGCCCGACCCGATTCAACCCAACCTGTTGACCGTTGACCTCTTTGACCGTTGACCGGTGTTGACCACCGTTGATCGGCATTGACCATAAAAAAAAGGAAAATTTTGTATTTTCCAATTTATTCTTTATGGATTATAAGTAATCCATTTTCATTTTGCATTTGTTGCATGAACCATGAAAAATTATGTATTTTCCCTTTTTGTTCATTGTGGATTATAAGTAATCAAATTTTGTTTTGCATTTGTTGTAGGAACTATGATGCGTTATGCACGCATACCTGCATTTCCGAGAACGGATGAAGAAAATGCAACACTTAAAGGGCTAATGATAGAGTTAGCTAATTATCAATGGAATGACGGTGATGTAATATCACACGTGGTCAGGGTCAATCAGATGATACAAGAAATCATTTGGAATGGTTATCCTATGCCGCATTTTGAGGAGGTACCGGCCTTAATGAACACTCTTCCACTTGAATGGCAAGTAGTGTTAGATCGCCTGTGGGAGGTCAACGTGGTCCCGGATTATAGGAGGCTTGCAGTAGCTTTTGTAAGAGAATATTATAGGATCGAATTGACCAAAACTTCAACCCTTGGGATGAGTGCCACATGGCGCAAAGTGAATGCGCCTTGGAGGTGGCATGAGAGCTCTCCAAAAGTTTTTCCATGGTTGGCCAATGTGCCTTCAGATTTCTTAGAGAATTTTACTGATAGATTAAAAGAGACTTTTCCTACTTATTTCTTAAATTAGTTTGAGATGTTTTAGGTGTAAATATCTCTTTCTATGTTGATATTTTTTCCTCTTAATATATTACTTAATGTAATGGACATGTGTAATTATTGAAAGTTCAATGTTATTTATTGTTGTAAATTAGTATGTTAATTTACAATTCATTGTGGGAAGTTCAAGAAAGTTTTAGTGACTTTGCCAAACTTATTTTGCATAGAAGATTATATTAATGATATTTTTGAGTTATGATTTTTTGGATGATGATTGGAAACATAGTGACCTTTTGATTTCGAAACCTTACTTGAAATTATTCATTAATATGATGGGTCTGTGCAAAATGAATGCATAAACGATAGACATTAATAATTCGTGCATATGTGTCTGATATGTTCAAATTGATGGCTTCAGCAACTAAGAATATAATTGCTGATTTGAACAAAGAAGACAAATTGAACGGCGAGAATTGTGAAATATTGAATAAGAAAATTCAATATGTGCTTGAAAAGCAAGAAGCACTAAAAACTCTTGACCATGTTATGGAAGAACTTGAGGATGCTGTGTGCCACCTTGAGCTAGTAGAGGATCGCCTCAAGGCATTTGAGCGGGAAACAGACATTTGTTGCTTTGTTTCCAACTCAGAAGAGGCTTCGAGCTCTAAGCGCAAGCACATTGATTCGTTCAATATGTGGAAATGCAAGGGATCAAGTCCTTACGAGAAACCAAGAGCTGACCAACATAAGAGAGGAAGACGTCCTCGAGTGAAGAGTATTTCAAGGGTGAAGTGTTACAACTATGACTAGAAGGGTCACTACGCTCGCAACTGTCACAAGCCAAAGAAGGTACTCACCCTTTGTACTCTTAAGAACTTTGCTAATGTGTCAAGTTTTGTATTCTTAGCTGAATCTAATCCTTTATGGACTGTAGATTCGGGAGCGATAGACCATGTAGCGAAGGATAGAGAATCCTTCATGGAATTTCGACGAGTACCAACTGGAACTAAGTGGATCTATGTAGGAAACAACTCCAGAGTAGAAGTAAAAGGAATTGGCACCTGCCAATTGAACATGCATGGTGGACGCACTTTGTTCCTACATGATGTATTATATGCTTCAAAAATTCGTTAGAATTTAATATCTATTTTAGTGTTGGTTCAACTTGGTTTTAATTTGAATTTCCATAATAGTAGTGTGGATTTGTATTTGGATACAAATTACTATGTTAGCAGTTATTTTCTAGATGGTTTCATTGTACTAAATGTTGACTATAGTAATGCCAATGTTTGTTATTCCCTTTTCACCTTTTCTAATTCATATTTGATAATGATGTAAATGAATAGACTTGGTCATAGCCAAAGAGGGCTTGTTAGGCAAACATTGAAAAAGTCGATTTGCCCATATGTGAGCATTGCCTAGTAGGGAAAACGACAAGGAAACCATTTGGAAAAGGTAAAAGAGCTGAATTTCCTTTGTATTTAATCCATTTTGACGTCTGTGGTCCAATGAATGTGAGAGGAAGGCATGGGGCTGTTTATTTCATCACATTTATAGATGATTATACTTGATTCGGATATGTCTATTTGATTTCTCATAAATCTGAAGCATTGAGTTGTTTCAAAAGGTTTATGAACTTGGTAGAAAATCAATTAGACAAGAAAATAAAAGTATTGAGATCCGATCGAGGTCGAGAATATTTGTCTAATGAGTTCAAAAAGTTATGTGATGAAAAAGGAATAGAAAGATAGTTGTCTATTCCATATACTCCTCAACAAAATGGTGTTGCGGAGAGAATGAACAGAACCCTATTGGAAATGGTTAGGTCCATGATGGTGCATGCTAACTTTCCTATCACTTTTTGGAGTGATGCGTTGTTAACTGCTGCCTATATACTTAACCAAGTGCCTTCCAAATCAGTTACTTCCACTCCATATGAGTTATGGACAGGCAGAAAATCAGACTTAAGTTTTCTTAAACCATGGGGTTGTGCTGCCTATACTCATGAGCCCTCTCAGAAGTTTGGGAAATTGGGTCCTAGAGGAAAGAAGAGTATTTTCATAAGATACTCTGAACACTTGCAAGGGTATGTGTTCATAGGTGAGCAGGAAAGTGGAAGTATAACTGAATTTGAATCGCAGGATGTCACATTCTTAGAGAATGAATTTCCTAAGAAGGGCGAAATAGGTAAGGATTACTCCCTATTTGAAACCTTGGATCCAGATAATGAATTTAGTGGAGTCCGTCCAAGTGGGAGTAACATGAGAAGTGATGAATTTAATTCAACTCACTCTCGATTACAACCACATGATGAAATGATATCGTCATTATCTAATCCGAGTAGGAGCATAATGGAGAATGATGTGCAAAGTGTACAATCTCCCATACGGCGAGCAAGTTGCAAAAGTATTCCCCGTCAACACTTTGATATTGAAGGGGAAACTTTTATGGTTGCTCCATGAGATGAAGATGAGCCAAGAAATGTTAATGAGGCTTTAAATTGCTCTAGTAAGGAAAAATGGATGCATGTAATGAAAGAGGAGATGGAGTCAATGAAGTCAAACCATGTTTAGGAATTGGTTGACCTTCCAAAAGGATGCAAAGCTATTGGGAACAAGTGGGTTCTCAAAATAAAGCGTAAAACTGACGGCTTGATAGAAAGGCATAAGGCTCGCCTTGTGGCGGAGGGGTATAATCAACAAGAAGGAATTGATTATGAAGAAACTTTTTCTCCTGTAGTGAGATTTACCTCGATTCGCATTATTCTGGCAATAGTGACTAGTATGGTTCTTGAGTTACATCAAATGGATGTAAAGACTGTTTTTCTCAATGGAGAATTAGAGGAAGAAATATATATGGAACAACCTGCTAGTTTCATTATAGAAGGCTAATAAGGAAAGGTATGTCCACTTTTTAGATCAACATATGGCCTTAAGCAGTCGTCGAGACAATGGTATATATGTTTTCATAATGCCGTAATGGCATATGATTTTATAATGATAGATGAGGATCATTGTGTATATATCAAAAGATCCAAAGATCAATTTGCGATCATATCATTATATGTTGATGATATACTAATTGCCGGAAGTAATATGGAGTTTGTTAATACTGTGAAGAGTTGGTTATCTTCCAACTTTGAGATGAAAGATATGGGTGATGCTGCATACATTCTTGGAGTTAAGATTTCAAGAGATCGTTCGAAGAGATCATTATCTCTTTCGCAAGAAACATACATAAATAAGGTTCTTGAACGATTTCTTATGCAAGATTGTAAACCCATAGATACTCCTATTGCAAAAGGTGAAGGATTGAGGCATAGACTGTGTCCAAGGACTCCACAAGAAAAGGAACAAATGAAACATGTTCCTTATGCTAGTGTTGTGGGATGCTTAATGTACGCTATGATGTATACAAGACCTGACATATGTTTTGCAGTTGGAATGGTGAGTAGATACCAATCCAATCTAGGTCAAGCACATTGGAAGGCCATTAAAAGAATACTGAGGTATCTGAAGGGAATTGCTGATTACAAGCTGAATTACCAAGGAAAGGATCTGCAACTTAAAGGCTATTCAGATGCTGATTGGGGAGGAGATTTAGATGAAAGAAAATCTACCTATGGTTTGCTTTCTTACTGAATAATGGTACCATATCTTGGAGCAGTAAGAAGCAAACGTGTATAGCCTTGTCCATGATGGAAGCTGAGTTCGTGGCATTATCAGCAGCAGTACAAGAAGGTGTTTGGCTTAAGAGATTTTTTGATCATTTAGGTGTTATTGGGTATGCTGCAAATCAATTATTGGTTAACTGTGATAGCCAAGCAGCTATAGCATACACCAAAGATCCAAAATATCATGGCAAGACCAAACATATAGATACCAAGTATAATTTTATCAAGGATATAGTTGCACGAAAAGATGTGAACTTACAGTACATATCTACACATAGAATGGTAGCAGATCCTACGACAAAGCCAATACCTAGAGACGTGTTTTGTGGTCATGTAAAATCTCTAGGACTGCGTAGAGGCTGATATACTGAATATTGTAATTTCCATGAAGTGTTCATGTTTAATGAATTTGTGTTTTTCATTATTAATGCCTATGAATCTTTGTTTGACGTTTATACATCTTAATGCTCAGTGCATTATATTAAGTTGAGAAAGTATGTCGGACAGATAAAAGATTAGCCCACTCACACGGGTAATCGCCTCTATTTACTGTGTGATAAATAGAGATGAGACGGTTTTTAAGCTTATTATCTATGTGATAATCGAGAGCTCAAGCTTAAAATATATATGGTGCATTAACTAAGTGTTAAGATGAGGACATAATATTTACTATGTCCGAAAGTAAAATAACCCACATATTTTACTTTATCTGTCTATGATGCTAGATGTGAGTTCTATGAATTCTGTGTATGAGTAGATATGTGAACTCAAGTTAGACATTGGGCATGTCTAAACTATCATCTGTACGGTATTAAAGATGTAGACATACGCTCAATAGGAAATGAGTTAAATACCGTAGTACGTATTTCATACTACGTATGCATGAGACGACCAATAAGAGTGGCAAAAATTTGATCTCAACTTTTATGTTGTGTGAGACTCTTGAGGAAAAGAGTTTCTCAATTTAGTGCCCTAATGACTCTTACTTATTCTCAAAATTTCTATTCAGTGTTTGCTATCTTAGGATGTTGCCAATGATCATGAATTGATTCGATCTAATGGGACATTTCTAGAAAAACAAGCTGAATTGAAATTGGGAGTTTGAAGAAAAGAGGAAGATCGAATTTAGAGAATCACATTCTAGTTTTGTATTCACTGATCAACCAATTATAATTGTTTTTTGGAATAATCATAATTGTGAATACAATATATCACTGTTTAAAAAAGAGATCAAGAAAAAGATATAAATGTGATCGATCGATCTAGGGTACTACATACTAAATCTACTCAGAGTGTGATGCCCATTATGAGCTGTTATATATTCCTAACAGATGCATGGCAAGTATGCTGGTTGCACAGATTATTCACCGGTATGAATGTTGCAGAGA
Source organism: Eucalyptus marginata (assembly GCA_014182565.1). NCBI lineage: Eukaryota > Viridiplantae > Streptophyta > Magnoliopsida > Myrtales > Myrtaceae > Eucalyptus > Eucalyptus marginata. The sequence goes on from JABKBI010000019.1 coordinate 36,878, forward strand.
GGTAAAGAGGATCCTGTTCGGCCCACCATGTGCGAGTGGGAGATGATGGTTTTTTTTTTTATATGTGATGATGGGCCTAAGTGGGCCCATCCGCCCATTTTGGGCCTAAAAGCTTGGCCCGCAAGATAAGGGCCCATGGAGGAACGATTGCGATGTGAAAGACTACGTTGTTTAGAATGAGGAGTTGTGTCTTTTGGGGGAATGTTTTACGTTGAAGAGTTACGTCTGTTAGAGAAGACGTAAGAGAGAAAAGAAAAAGGGAACGTACCCTTTCAACTAACGTACGTTGTTTTTTGACCGACCAAAAAAAAAAAAACGTACGTTGTTTTTTGTCTCTCTCTCCCTCTAAGAAACGTAAGAGAACAGTACCCTCAAAACAACGTTCTTTCTCCCCTTAATAGCGACAGCACGCTCCTCGGTAGAACGGGATTAGGATTCTTCCTCAAACTGCAGCATTGGAGTTTAATCTGTGGAAAACAAGGTATGCTCGATTCCGTGGTGTATCTTTGATTGGTGATACATGTAATTCTTGGGCTCGTCTTCCGCATTTGTTTTAGGGGTTCGATTGAGTGTCGGATCCGTTTTAGGGAATCCGTTATTACCAACACTATCAATTTATCATGATCCTTTAGTACTTGTGCTTCTGCCATCATGATCATGGTAAGAAGAATGAAAAGAAAACGTGAGGACGAGACATGTTATTGCTTTTCCTTGAATTGGAACTAAACAAGTCCTTAAAAGGCTTTATTTTAGTCTTCGTTTGAACGTTAGAATGACCGAGATGTAAAACTTCTAGAGGGTGTAACGTCTTCTTGGGAAAGTTAAAGATGTAGGGAGAATTACGAGTGCTATTTACATCACGATCATGGAAAAAAAAAAGAAAAGAAAAGAAAGGTATGCATTTGGTTATGCATTTTCCTTTCCTTGAAGATTTGTTGCTCTTCAGTCCTCATGCTATTTCCGTCATAATCCTTCAGTCCTCGTGCTACAACCATAATGATCCTTTAGCCCTCATCTCCTACCGTCATGATCCTTCAGTCCTCGTGCTCCTGCCATCTTGATCCTTCAATCTTTGTCAATCCATTATGATCCTTCAACCCTCGTGCTCCTACAATCATGATCCTTTAGTCCTAGTGCTATTGCCATCATGATCCTTCGATCTTTGTGCTCCTACCACCATGATCCTTCAGTCCCTATCAATCCATCATGATCCTTTAGTCCTCGTGCTTCTGCCATCAAGATCATGGTAAGAAGAAGGAAAAGAAAAGGTGAGGACTGGACATGTTATTCCTTTTCCTTGAATTGGAACTTAGCAAGTCCTTGAAATGCTTTATCTCGGTCCTTGTTCGAACCTCAGAATGATTGATATGTAGAACTTCTAGAGGGTATAACCTCTTCTTGGGAAAGTTAAAAATGAAGGAGAATTAGGAGTGTTATTTACATCATGATCATGGAAAGAAAAGGGAAAGGAAGGTATGCATCTGGTTATGTATTTTCCTTTCCTTGAAGATTTGTTGCTCTTCAATCCTCATGTTATTTCCATCATAATCCTTTTGTCATCGTGCTACTACCATCATAATCCTTTAGCCCTTATGTGCTTCCATCATGATCCTTTAGTCCTCGTCAATCCATCATGGTCCTTTAGCCCTCGTGCTCCTGCTATCATGATCCTTCACTCCTCTGCTACTACCATCACAATCCTTCAATCCTTGTGATCCTACCATCATGATCCTTTAGTCCTCGGAAATCCATCATGATCCTTTAGTCCTCATGCTAGTGCCGTCTTGATCATGGTAAGAAGAAGGAAAAGAAAAGTTGAGAACCGGACATGTCATTCCTTTTCCTTGAATTGGGACCTAAGCAAGTCCTTTCAAAACTTCACTCATTCCTCATTCAAATCTCAGAATCACCGGGATGTAAAATTTTTAGAGGGTGTTCCCTCTTCTTGGCAAAGATAAAGACATAGGGAGAATTAGGGGTGCTATTTACATTATGATCATGGAAATAAAAAGGGAAAAGAAAGGTGTGGACCTGGCCATGTTTTTTCTTTTCCTTGAAGATTCGTTGCTCTTCCCTCATGATCCTTTAGTCCTCATGTTATCGCCATCACGATCCTTTAGTCCTCAGCGATCCTCGTGCTACTGCCATCATGATCCTTCAGTCCTCTTGCAATCACCATCATGCTCATGGTAAGGAGAAGGGAAAGAAAAAGTGAGAACCAAACATGTCATTTCTTTTCCTTGAATATTTGTTGCTTTTCAGTGATCATGGTACTTCCATCATGATCATGGAGAAAAGAAGGAAAAAAATGTGTGGACCCATCCATGTCCCTCACTTGGTTGTTGATACTTAAGTTTTGGCCAAACATTTAGAATAATTGCATAAAAAATTAGGGAGTGATTTTTAGCCACTAGACAAAATTAATATAATTGCATAGTATATATGTGATGCCTCAAGTGCATCACTATTGCGCCTGCCTATTTGAATCTCTTAATTTTTCAATATAATTACGCATGAGGAAGCAATCATCATATCTCATGTGGGAAAATTTGCACTAGTCAAAATATTGGACATATGCTTCTTTATATTCACATAAATATTACAAACATAAACATCATGTCCAACTAGTCACAAAATATAAAAGACCTAGGAAGGGGTTAGGGTCACCGATCTCCATATTACCTAACAAAATGCTTATACAAAGATAGCTTTCTGCTATGAGTTAAAGATCTCCTTCTCTAACTTCCCTACTCAATCGTCATACTTAGGAGGACCCCTGAACTCTCTTAAAGGTCCGATCGTATCACCATTTATCTCAATGTACCAAGCAACGAAAGGGTAGGGAATAAGCTCAGGTAAATCCACATCCGCCCAAACAATGGAACTATGGTTAACATACACTATCTCGGATCCCGGTACCGATATATCCTAATATTTTGAGTCTATGTATACGGGAATCCCAAAACATGGCTCCATAGGTGGATCCATCCTCTGAATCTGTAAAAACGGAGTGAGCCACAACCCAATAAGTGAAATCTGATGGAATTCTAGTCGGCGGAAGACGACTTACTTGATTCCGATGCGCAAACAGCAAATAGCCCCGGAACGAACGTTGAATTGCGAATCAATCACGAACAATACTTTCTCACGTTGGTCTGGATGCGATCACGAGGAAAGCACCCGATTTCCACGACGTAAATGCAAACCGTTCTTGCCAAATTGAGATGGAACACCTTCTTCCTTTGATGATGGAAATAGAGAGAGAATTTTGGTACAAATGATCTGACAACTTTTCCAACGGTTGTGTTCGGGAGGATTATATACGTCTCCCTTCGTACCCCTCCATTAGTGTCTTTCCATCGTAACGTTTCAACTTGAAACGGTGCGTCCAATCGCACCCCATCATGGACGTACCAGCTGAAAGAACTACATCTCCCACTCGGACATGATGGGCCGATAGCGCTCTATCAAGAATATAAGGCAAACATTCAACATTCATCAACTTTTACGAGAACAATTCATACGGGCAAGTAAGCCGTGCGACCGGTGAGTACACCCGCACTTGGGAGCTCAAATTATGCACCTGTTAGGGATGACATAATGGCTACAACCCCGAAAAGAAATAAACAACGATGTCTCACAAAGTGCCCTGGACATATTTTGTTATATCAATTCAAGTATACCTATCCCTTAAAGGCTATACTTGATTATTCTCAAAACACCATGTATTTACAATTATATCCGCAACCACATAAGGCGATATAATTGGTCGACCAGTAAATACATGTGACAGATGTAAAACAACAATAGTCTTCCTTCGCACTCATGTCTCTCTTAATTTCAGAATAACAGCTTTCCTAGACACGTCCCATAGGCCATATCTATTCATGACCGCCCGTAACATGCTAAAGTAGCAACATTGATCTTTCACTTCGAGAACATAGTCATAAGTAACATAGGGCACAAATCAAGGTAAATTTTAAAATACCTCAAGGACTCACACAATGAGTAAATAGGGATAATTTTACTCACCTTCCATTGTCGGTCGAACAATGCACATGTAGTCTGAATTACATGCTATAGTGGATTTCTCTTTCTATAAGAGCGTATGCCATTTCTTAGATATATCCACTATACGAATCTTAGCCTAAACACAGTCACGTGCTTCTCACGTACTCATGTTTAACTCGAGTGCTATATTAACTCGCTTTCTATAGCGCCCAATTAAGTACTCGCATCCGGCATCTTACAGGCATACATGATTGTGGGACTATCATGTTCGGTCTTAAACAAATCACAGACCTCATCTTGACTCCAATCAAGGCGACATATTTTATGTACCAGACTTGCTCTTCAGCATTTATTTGTACATAACGTCTCATCTCAACGTGCTAACTATAGCACTTGAGGCGATTGCTCGTGTGAGTGAGCCAATCATTACCGCCGACATACTTTCCAATAATATATGTGTGCTTGTGCTAGTCTCAAAATGGATTTGTACTTTTGATAAAACATCAAGTCATTAATAAACAAACAAGTACAATACATATATCCATAAATACATAAAACAATGATTCTCTACAATAACACATATCACATTCTACGCAAACCTAGTGACATCATGTGGGTCAAGAATATGTCTCTAGGAATGGCCTTTGTAAATGGATCAGCAACCATTCCATTGGTTGAAATGTATTGTAGAATCACTTCTTTCTGCGCTATAATATCTTTGATGAAGTTATTCTTCATGTCAATGTGCTTCGTCCTTCCATGATACTTGGGATCTTTCACATAGGCAATGGCAGCTTGACTATCGCAATAAACTGTCACCGGTCTTGGAACCTCAGTGACAGTGGCTAAATTTTCAAAGAAACATTTTAGCCATACTGCTTCTTGCACTGCGATAGAACAGGCAATAAATTCAGCCTCCATAGTTCACAAGGCTGTGCATGTCTGTTTCTTGCTATTCCAAGAAATTGTACCTCCATTGAGCAAGAACGCATATCCAGAAGTCGATTTACGCTCATCCAAGTCTCCATTGAGAAATGCTGTCTTTACATCCATTTGATGTAATTCAAGGTCCAAATGTGCAACGATGGCTAGAATAAGGCGTATTGAGGCAAACCTTACAACTGGTGAAAATGTTTCCTCGTAGTCTATACCCTCTTGTTGAGTATAACCTTTCGCCACAAGACGAGCCTTATACTTTTCAATGGATCCATCCGCCCTTTGCTTAATCTTAAAGACCCATTTGTTTCCAATGGCCTTACGATTGGGTGGTAGATCAACCAAGTCCCAGACATGATTTGTCTTCATTGACTCCATCTCGTCTTTCAAAGCTTTTCTCCATTCTTCCTTATTAGAGGATGAGAGAGCCTCTTGAACAGTCTTAGGCTCGGCATCATCTTTATGAGCAATCATAAATGCTTCCCCTTCAATCTCAAAACGACGACGAGGAATACTTTTACGATTACTTTTACGCAACTGAATTTCTCTTGAATTCAATTCGCGTGACGATGCTACACTCCCACTAGGTCTTTCATGTTGAGGCAAATCTTCATTTCTCTCCATAACATTAGTGGGTGTATTATTAGGATCTTCCATCTCATATAATTGGAAATCCTTATCAATCTCACCTCTACTAGGAAAATCGTTCTCCAAGAACGTGGCATCTCGTGACTCCTTTTCGGTCACACTTCCATCAGCTTGTTCACCTATGAACACATACCCTTTGGAGTGTTCAGAATATCTTATAAAGATACATTTCTTCCCTCTAGGGCCTAATTTGCCATATTTATGGGAAGATTCATGAACATAAGCTGCACATTCCCATGGACGTAGACTACTTAAGTCTGATTTTCTACCAGTCCATAATTCATAAGGGGTGGAAGTTACCGATTTTGAGGGCGCTCGGTTAAGTACATAGGCAGCAGTCAATAATGCATCTCCCCAAAAAGAGATAGGTAAATATGCTTGCGCCATCATAGACCTAACCATTTCCAATAGGGTTCTATTCCTTCTCTCAGCAACCCCATTTTGTTGTGGAGTATAAGGAATAGTCAATTGTCGTACAATTCCCTTTTCATCACAAAGAGCCTTGAATTGCTCCGATAGATACTCACGTCCGCGATTGGTTCTCAATGCCTTTATTGTTTTGTTCAACTGATTCTCTACCATCGTTATATATCGTCTAAAGCATTCTAATGCTTCGGACTTATGGGAGATCAGAAAGACATAACCGAAACACGTGAAATCATCTATGAAAGTAATGAAATATGAGGCTCCATGCCTCGCCCTCACATTCAAAGGACCAAAAATGTCAGAATGTATGAGTTGCAATGGAAATTCAGCTCTAGTCCCTTTACCGAATGGTTTTCTAGTTGCTTTTCCCGCTAGACAATGTTCACATACGGGTAGATTAACATTAGTGAGTGACCCTAAAAGGCCTTCTCTAGCTAATCTTTGCATTCTTTGCAACCCAATGTGACCTAATCTAGCATGCCAAGTATTTGCATCAATTTCAACATTACTAGAAGATGCAATTAAAGAAAAACAACCATTAACATTAACATTGTACTGATCATAGTCAATGTCTAACACCATAAAACCATTCAATACATGACCTGAACCATAATAAACTGTTCCATACAAAAAATCAACACAATCACCATGGAAATTCAATACATAACCTAAGCTAAGAAGAACAACTACAGAGACCAAGTTTCGTCGAATATCTGGAGCATAAAGGACATCATGCGGGGAATAGGTTTCGACCACCACGTAAGATTAATTTACATGTGCCGATACCCTTCACTTCAACTCTTGAGTTATTCCCAACATATATCCATCTTCTTCCGGGCGGTATCCGACGATACTCCACAAATGCTTCTCGGTCTCTAGCTACATGGTCTGTTGCTCCCGAGTCTACGGTCCACATTGGATGAGATTCAGCAAGCATTACGGTACTAGAAACAAAAGCATTACTCAAAGTAATGGAGTAATAGGGTACCTTTTTCGGCTCAGTGCATTCACGAGCAAAATGACCCAGCTTGCCACAATTGTGGCACTCCATCTTGGCCTTGTCCTTCTTCCCACCACGCTTCTTGCGTTGGAAGGTCTTAGCCCTCTTGGGTCCCTGATTAGTCATCTTCCCTTTGTTGTTGAACTGAAGATTCCTCTTGCGCTTGAAGCCGGAAGCTTTGCGCGAACTCGTTTCAGCAACATAAGCATGGGTAGAGGATCTCGCAGCCTCTAGGCGCTCATCCTCTAATTCCAAATGACGCGCAAAATCATCAAAAGAGACGATGTTCTCACTATGCGTCATATTGATCTTCATATGTTCCCAATTATCGGAAGAGACCTTATAACAGCCCGAACTTGCTGTTCATGCAAGGAGTGACCCGCCGACTTCAGCTCACGGATCATGTTTGACATCTCCCGAAGATGTTGCCTCATGGTTACATTTGAGCGCTTTCGGAATGTGTCAAACTTGATGGTGAGTCTCCTCAGCTTAGTGGCAGATGTACCCCCAAACTTATCCTTCAAGGCAACCCACATAGCTTGAGCTTTATCATAACTTTCAAACTCACACATGAGATCATCTTGCATACAGCTAAAGCAACGTGATGCGAGCAATGCTATTCTTCTTTTCCAAGCTTGATAAGCTTCTAGATCTCTCCTGTGTTGAGCTGAAGTTCCATGCTCAGGTTCATCCATGGTGTGGTTGAGGGTTTCCAAAACCTCTTGCTCCTCAAGGATGTACCGAACCTTTCGGTGCCAAATATCATAATTGTCACCGTTCAGCTTCTCACCCTTATTGAGGTCAGCCACAATGGTCTTGGATGCCGATGCCATAATCAATTGCTATAACACATTGACATAATAGTCGCAGAATTAATACTAGCACATTTTCAGAGTAACACACATATTTAATTTGCAGCAAAAACAAACTAAAATAATAATAATTCAACAAAAGACACAGAAACAAAAGTTCACTATGTTCCCAATCAACTTCTATGTACAATTGTTCTATTATCATTAATTAGTTTAATTTGCACAAATTTTGAGTTCTAGATGAGAACTCCTACGAATTCTACCAACCTACGAACTCCCACTAGGAAAAATAATTACATGACCTCATGTAATTTCTACATCTTTCCTTAACACAAAACCATAGCATGATAATAACCAACGTATAAACAACAATCATGCTTCAACTATAATTAAAATTGCAATTCAACATGTAATGGATTTCCTACCATTGTTCTAATTTTCTAGCAACTAGAAAATTGCAAGTATATTGAAACCATATACATCGTATCATTGAACCAAACTTTACACAGCATATATAACATCATTTGCACACAAGTTAGTAACTGTATTTCCTAAACCACAAGAAAATACAAGCTACAAATGAATAAACTATGATTTAAACCCCAAAAATTACGCGTACATAGGGTTCCCTACACATTTTCATACATTTATAAAATCCAAAAATGAAAACTAATTGTACCACACTGTAGGGGACATCCATACGAACCCAACGCCACCAACAACGCTCCAATCGGAGCCACACGCGCCCCACGCGCCCCGAGTGCGCGGCGCGTGGGCGCACGCGCCAGCGAGCCAAAAGGCTCCTGGCCGGTCGGACCGTTGACCGGTCCGGGACGGGTCCAACCGTTGACCGGTCAACGGTCAACGGGTCGGGTCACCGTCCGGTGACCGGCCGGCCAACTACCGCTGGCGGTGACGTCATCGATGACGTCATCCCAACGGTTACCGACCATTGGATGGCGCCACGATGGCGTCACCACGCGCCGGTTCGCCGACCGGCGTGTGACGCGCAGCCGCCGGTTCGCGAACCGGTGCGTGCCTCACACGCGCTGGCCAAGCCAGCGCTGCAGGCGCGTGGCGCCCATGCGCAGCGGCTTCTAGCCGCGCGTGTGGGCGCGTGCGGCGTCGTATGGTGGTGATCGACCCACCGTTGGACTCGTCTCGACGAGATCTTTCACCTTGTATCTTCAAAAATTAATTTTGGCCAAAAAATTATATCGAAAAATGGCCAAAACCGTACGGGTGTACGCGACCCCGAGTTCGTTCTTCGCTTCGGTTGAAATTTCGAGTTTTTTTAGATGGCAATTCCGACCATTAGACATTCAAACAGTGTAGAATTGATACTCTTGATCTCAATATCAAAAGTTAAACGAGAAAATTCATTGAAAAACAAGGCAGAAATCACGATCGGGCTTTGATACCAATGATGGAATTCTAGTCGGCGGAAGACGACTTACTTGATTCCGATGCGCAAACAGCAAATAGCCCCGGAACGAACGTTGAATTGCGAATCAATCACGAACAATACTTTCTCACGTTGGTCTGGATGCGATCACGAGGAAAGCACCCGATTTCCACGGCGTAAATGCAAACCGTTCTTGCCAAATTGAGATGGAACACCTTCTTCCTTTGATTAATGAAATAGAGAGAGAATTTTGGTACAAATGATCTGACAACTTTTCCAACGGTTGTGTTCGGGAGGATTATATACGTCTCCCTTCGTACCCCTCCATTAGTGTCTTTCCATCGTAACGTTTCAACTTGAAACGGTGCGTCCAATCGCACCCCATCATGGACGTACCAGCTGAAAGAACTACAAAATCCCTAGCTCTAAGGCAAGAAATCGACCCATTACTCAACTTGACACAAAATGGTGAGATGGGCAAGAATATTCGATGGACATATCAATGGCAAATTAATAGCAAGGCTTAATTACAATGGTTAATTATATAAACCAACATGTACTAGTGCCACAAAAGAAATGTGGCATGCATGAGGTTCATTGCACTTCAATATAATCCCGAACAAACCAAGGGCATCCCGACTCATTTGGGGCACCCTGTATCTACACAATAGGGGCATTGCAACTCCATAGCATTTCGATTAACAACCCTCCCTTAGGGCATCCCATCCCAAATGAGGCAGCTCGACATATGGGGTATCGTCGGACCACCTCTACATGGAAAACGAAACAATATTTATTATAGCCTCACATGCATGCGATCATCACAAGCAAACCAAAGCATGTGCATTATTATGATTCTCGATTATTAAACATCATAATGTATAATGACCATCATCTGACGTTGTGACAAGTGTAGCACAAAAAATGCATCAAATGAACATCAAATCAAATACTTGCTAAGTCAAGAGCATTAAGTGGATCGGCCTAACTTAGTCTCGAGAGTTCATGTGATTTCTGCCACGCCCCTATCCTACCCCTGGAATGAAAGTGTGACCCGACAAGTTAGCATTGACCCTAAGCACGTTGAACGTCCCAAAATCTTTTTATCCTTGATTAAACACATGAAAAAGCAATTTATAACAATCCCCGTACATTACAAACATGGAAGTTGGGCAAAACATCTACAAGCTAAGCAACAAAGCAAACATATATTTATACATAGCAAAAGTTGTTATAATTATATGCCCATCCTAGCCCTGGCCTACTTATCTCCATTTTCATACATTGGCGATCAAAAAGGGTCGGTGTAGCCTAGCTCCTTTATTGAGCTTCTTCCAAAACAGCCCCCATCTTAGGCTTATTCCTCTAAGAAGATCCCGTGACATCCACTGGAGGGATGAAACCATGAATAGGACCTATGATGCCCCCATAAAAATGGGGCACCAAGCCTCGTACACATGGGGAACCAAGGTGTCTACCATTTCTTGGACCCATATGGTTGTGGTATACTTTCGATAGGTGACGTCCTTTTCTAAGTCTATTGTATTCATCACGGTAGTAACCATATCGATAGGAAGACCAGGACAGACGGGTGACAAGATTAGTTCGGCCATCACACACCTGAAATTGTAAAAACAACAAGAGTGAGTCGATAACTCGGTAAGTAGAAATCCCTAATTCTCCTATAGGAGGACGTCTCGCCATCAATCCTCGGATACAAGATCGTGCCTTGCCTTGCCTATGCATATGAAGGCTTTGAAACGTCTATGTACTTTCAAAAAATCAGAGACAAAGAGTTAGTGCATGAGGAACAAGCTTTCCAACGATTCGGGACTTACGACCATTTTGGTCTCAGAACAATGCGTGCACCACGCAACACTCATTCATGCACTAAGTGACCTAATGCAATCATATGCTTAGATAGATGCAAGGACTCAATAAGTAATACCAAAACAAAACCTAGCTTTTGCAAGCATCAGTTCAAGCATCCGTGCAAGCATCGATGTAAGCATCCATTCAAGCATTACATATGCATCAATCAAGCACCACACACATGGACTTCCAATTTATTTCAATTAGTTCACTTAGTCGAAATCCATCGACTCTTTCGGTATCAACCAGGCATTGGTCCCCCCCGGCAATTAGTATCATCCCGATCTCATTATCAAGATGGCATCCAGGGTGACCCCCAAGCATCAGTCCCACTCGAGCCGACATTGTCCACAATTTCAATATTGGGATGACATTTGAGGCTTTACTCCAGGCAACGACTCGACATACCCTAGCATTGGTGGTAAAAGTCCATCGTGTGTCCATTCATTTTAAATATCAACCAATTCATTTTATCTTTGAACTTTTAGTCGGATGAAAGGCTCGAAGGCATTCCATGCAAAGTGAATTAATGAACGACTCTTGTGCCTTGCTAAGCTCATGGTAGATGCGATTTGGGCTTGTTGTCTTGACTTAGAATTGTTTGCACCGACTTTGGCATTGAACCCTAACTTGTCCCGAGTAACAACACACCCAATGTTGTCCTGAGATCAAGTGTGGGTCATGCACCCACCTCAGCACACATCCAAGGTTGCCATGACCTTTCCTTGACATCCGGGTGTGCTCAACACTCATGTGAGACCATGAATTTACTTTATGCAAGAATAAGCAATTGAAAACACACAACAAGCATAACAGTACAAGCAAAAGCAAGTAAATGATGACAAGATTCTAGGATCGATACGCGTAGCACACCATCCTATCAAAGAGTTAGGAAAGTGTACTTACCACTTTTTGGACCTAGCTCCAAGATGCTCCTTTGGTGATCTAACGGCTCCTAGGGCAACTTGGTGATGAAGGTGTGAAAGAGAGAGAAAAAGGGAAGATAAGAGAAATGGCTAAACGGCAAAATGCAAGGGTGGCTCCTCCTATTTGTAGGCCTCCTCCTCTTAAATTTTTATAGAAGCTCATGATTACACCTAAATGACAAGTTGGCCTATCTATCCTCTTGAGTTGGCGCCTATGTCCCTTGGTGTTCACTTATGATTGGTCCACATATTGGCTTGCTCTCCAAGGCTCAATTTAGGCTCATGATGTGCTTATGGCCTTAAGGGACACATAAGCCCCTTTGATGTCTAATGCCCTCTTCTAATTGATTGGCCCTTGCCTTGTTCACCAAGGCTATAATCTAAGGCCATCATAACCTAAGATTCACCTAAGATTCTAGAGTACACCTAAGTTGATGATTCATTAAGGTCATTAATGAACCGAGGAACAAAGTCATTAAATGAAGCTTTGATATTTTTGTCAAGCTACTTGGAAAGCAAGTTTCCTCTTCCTCCCTGGCAAATGGTGTATAGCCCTAAAGAGATAAGGATGGACTAGGTCAAAAGACAATGGAAGATTCTAGAACTCCTATTATACCTTGACTTTGTCTAATGATTTATCCCCACATTAATTGGTTTGAGTCCAATTCTCATTCAAGGAATTCATAAGACTAATATAAGGTGTCGCCTCATTGGAGAAGTCATTCATATTTGTACAAGATCGATGGTTCTATGAGAACCGAGGTTCGTGCCAAAATTCACTACACTTTAACTACATGAGTGCAACTAATTCAGCATCCCTTTTGGACTTATTCATGACCCTTTCTGATTAGAATTGGTCCATTGGATGTCTTAAAAATGAGTTTTACGGTCGGTCCTAATCATTCGCCCTGACCGTGTCTCGGTTGGGTAGACCGGATCCAAAGCCGAACATGCCATGCCTTGGTCTATCCAAGGTTTTGTCATTGATTCCCATGATCAACCATCGATTGTCAATTGGTCATGTGGGATTAATCAACAATCAACTCGCTACTGAATAGGATTGACTCATGGATCACACATGGTCGGTATAGGTTCCGTCCGAAGTCACTCGCGACTGGTGCACCGGTCCACATATAATCGGTCCATGATTGTCCTTCTTGTTACGATGATGTGGGATTAATTCACAACTAAACCTCATGGTCGAAAGGCTGATTCATGTTCAATGCATAGGTTCGAAGCGTACTACCAATTCTTGTGTATTGGCTTTGCTAGGTTCAATGTCCATGCATCAATCAATAGGACATCATGATACAAGCCCAGTTAGGACTTACCAGCCCTCATACCTTATTCCCATGGCTTGGAATTAAGGATGTTACAACATCTAGGATTTTTATAATTATAATTAGGTAACATTTGGAAATTGCCGTGCGTGATAATGATACTTAGATTATAAGCTAAGTATTATTTATCTTAGTATTTGAGCGGATACATAGAAGTTTTAATCGAATTGTTAATTTCGTGGAACGTGGAGGATAATTTTTTCGTAAACGTAGCCATCTCAAGTCCCACATGTTGAACCAAATTGATAAACATTGATGTGTGCAATAATAGTAGTATGGATTAATTAATCATTGTCAAGAATCGGCCAGTAAGCAACTGAACCAACCAGCCCTGCTAGTGGCTGGTCGGACCAGTCAGACCGGTTCATATCGAATTGACCGTTTCTTGACCGGTTTGGTCTGGTTCTGGCCGATTCCATTAATTTACAATTTTGGCCATTGAAGAGAAAATTCATGCAATTTGAGGGGAAATTACCTTACTTCGATTCAATTAAGCCAATTAAATTTTATAAATGTGATCTATGGATCCTCTATTAACCTAATTGAGCAATTATTATGAAAAACAATAGACTAAAATCATGGGTACTTAAGATTGAGCCTAAATGGCTAAAATGCACAAATTTGCAATTCAATGGCCAAGATTGCAGATTAATGGAAATTGGATTCAGTTAATGTTGTAATTGCCCTATCAATTAATTACCTGTGACATCTCAAAATTTGACCCCCATCTCGATAATATGAAAAGGTTGTTTCGTTGACGCGCCTATGGTCACTTTACTCTAAGCTGGCCTCTCATGAGTTAACTAATCTATTATGTGAAGCCGTTAAGGGATATAAACGCAACAGACTTGAGAATTTGATCGGAAATCAATCGCTCGACCGCAATAATCGGCAAGGGTCAATACGACACCGTTATAATCGAATTGTGGCCGGATATGAGTCGATTCGACGGAAACATGTAATTGAATTGCGGGTGATTCCGCATGATTGCGAAATTCGCGTCGAACGGCACTAACCCGATTTTCTATCGATTTTATACTTGAGACACGTAATTGAAACCTTGTGATTTTTACGACAACCGATAATCGTCTACGAGTCAGAGATGCACAAATGTGGATAAAAAATTATCGACCACGGGTCAAACGCGCTAAAATCCCTAAAAGCTACCCGATAGGTTAGGTTATACTAAAATCGCGTTCGGTCGATTTTAACCATGAAATTGAATTCAGTTTCGGGAATCGGATGTTTGAGAGTGTCACGATTCATTTATAGGACGTTGTCTCATCTTTCGGAGAAATTTCCTCAAGTTCAGAATTTTGCGGAAAAATCAATTTCGGACAAACAAGAAAATAAAGGAAATTCGGATGGGTTGTTTGGAGGGCTTCTTTGGCTGCCCAAAGTGTTTTATTTGTGAGAATTAAGGGTTAAATTTTCATTCGATGGGCACTTGACATTAAGGGCTGAAGACTTTGAGGCCAAATGCAATGAGTGGCTTCATGTCTGTTATGGTTGAGTTCGAATTTAGGACCTATGTACGTATTGATTCTTGGTGTTTTCAAAGCTCTAAGACTTTAAATGCAAACTATTTTGAAAATCTTAAAGTCGGGACTGAGATTATGGATTCGCCGATGTGCCAATTTCAATATTTCAAGAAATGCTTATGGTTTTGATGAAAATCATCACCTGTATATCTCAAGTTTTGAAACATGAAAATATTTTAAGTCTACGCCTGTAACTTTTCGGAAAATGATAGGGGTGGAACAATACCATTTAATCTTGATCCATCCTGGTATATGAACTCTACATTTCATGAAAGGTTTTGTTGTCCCGCATTCTGTACACCTTTAAGATTTCATTTCACGTTGGCTTATACCATGATGTGGGATTTTGAAATCAAAGCAGCTTCCTATATTGGCAATACGAAAATGTTTTGGCATTAAATTATTAGACTACTACACCATGGTTGAAACATTATTGATGCCGTCGAACCCCTGGGACGACAATGCCCCGGGTGTCGGGTTGCCCGGAGGATCGTAACAGCGATGCCTCTAGAAGTCTAGGGACATGATGAGCCCCGGAGGTTCCCTAGGAGGCAGGATGCTTGGAAATGTGACGTAACATGTTCCGGATGCCTGGGGACATCATACGTGGTGAGCCTCGGAGGTCCCTCGTGATGCCAGGTGTGACATCCTAGGTTTTGATTCTGCTTTCAATTGAATAATCGGGCATTTCATCAACGCGCCTATAGTGCTGTTCTCAAAGTTGATCACTCGTGAGATAACTAAACTATATGGGGAAGCATTAAGAATTTTAAGGCAAATAGACTTGAGGATCCGATCTAGGAATCGGCTGCTCGACCGTGTTTATCTGCCAAGATCATTACGGCACAGACGTAAATTGATTAGAGATCAGGGATAGGTCGGTTCGACTGAGATGAGTGGTTAAACGTGGGTGATCCTACTAAATTGCAAAATTCTCATCGATCGACACTAGTTTGATTTTTCTGTCGTTTTGGTACCCTGTGCCCGTATTTGAAACCTCGAGATTTTCACGACAACCGAGAGTTGCCAATGTGTCGAAGGGGTTCATTGTGGCTCGAAGAAAATCGACCACGGGTCATTTGCACTAAAAATTTCTGAAAGTTACCGGTAGCCTAGGTCACGCTAAAAACATGTCGGATTGAAATTAACCGCGAATTTGAATTCGATTTCAGAAATTGAAGATTATGTCATGTCACAACAAATTCTAGGAATGTCGACTCAGTCTCAGAAGATTTTTCTCAACCCGAGACTTCTTGGGAAAAAGTCATCCTAGGGTCGTTTTTGTCCAAAAAAAGCTAGGGACCGTTTTTTATCGTGAAATTGGGAAGCAAGTGGGATCCATTGGTGAGAAAAAAATACCAATTTGATCTTTGAGGTGTCGGTGGAATTTATTGAGGCCGATTTGTCTTGATTTAAGAAGGAAAATAAGTTTAATTTAAGAGGAAAGCAAGGCAAATACGTATGCCCCCCCTTGCCTAGCCATTTTGGACCATTTCAAGTGTCCAAAGATGAACCTTGTTGGCTGATTTTGGGCCAAGGAAGACAGCCTTGGTGGAGAGTGAGTCAAGGGGAGAAATGAGAGGAAAAATGTGACCAAGTTGACCCTTTATCCCTTCCTATCTCTCCCTCTCTCCCTTAGCTGGCCGACCAAGCTTCTTCTCCCCAACATCTTGCCATTCGAAGACCAAGCAGACAGAGGAAGCCGCCGGATCCAGCCTGTCACGCCCGAAGCTCCGGCACGCGCACATCCCACTATGGTCAAGAGAAATGTGACTTCCTAGGACACGTCGCCGGCCCAATCAATTACTTTCACATGTGGAAGCGGATAATTAATCCCCAGACAAAACTCAATTGGGATAGAAAGGCAGGATCACATTTTCAAATTCAAATCACACACCTTTATACACATCAAACCAGTTCATTTACAAGACTAGGCTATAACAAAAAAATCTGTAGAAGATTAGTCCTAAAAAACAAAGCTATCCTAAGACTAGCTAGTCAGATCCATTCACCGACTCTTCAGTCTCCACAGGCACTAGGGGCGTCGGGTCTTCCACCAACCCATATGGAGGATCAACAACACTCTAACCTAAAGCGACATCTATAATACCAGGGGGAATATCAAAACACCTGAGAGGACCATCCAGGAATCCATCGGGTTTGTAGAGGTACCACGCTCTGAATCAATGAGGAAGCCTACGAGGAAGGTTCTCATCGGCCCAGACGGTAGTCACTACAAGCTCATAGACCCAATGACTTCTAGGATCGGCATAGTCAAAAATCCTCTTAGTGACCCTCACTGGTCTACCAAAAAGCTCCAGAGGATCCGCCATTTAGGGACCTAAAATATTAACGGGGTGAGACAATGTCAAAAAGAGGATTGAGGTGGCAAATCACGGTACATTTCAATAATCAATCAAATCTCGAAAGGACACGACCTATCTTTAGGTGGCAAATTACAGCCCAATGGGCACAACCTTTAATAGGAGGCACAATCGAACTAACGGGCGCGATTTTCTAGATCCATTCACAACCTTTCACAATCAAAATCCAATCGAATATCGATACTAAACATCTTTGGGATAAATCCCCACATAAACAACCATTCAATCAATCGATACAAACTAGTCCTACCAACTAATTATGGTGCTATAAGCCAACACCGGGTATTTCCAAGTTAAATACCAAAACTTCTCCAATTTCACTCAATTCCATACTTTTGAATAATTAACCAAAATCATCAATTTACACAACTTCTCAATTAAACATACAATTGGCACAAACTGACCACACTGCTGTGATCAACGCAAAATTCTAACGACCGGCCATCCCAGTAAAATTTTCAAAATTATTAAATAATTAAATTTAATTCCGAAAATAAAATAATTAAATATTATATTTTAATAATATAATATAATAAAATAATATTTAAAAATTAGAAATAATTAATTAATTAAAATAATTATTATGGCTTAAACTAGATTACATTAATTTAAACATACAATTAGCCCTAATTAAACATCCATTAAACTAATCATACAACTAATATAATTTACATTTAGATAATCTAATCTAACCACCTAAACCTAATTAAGCTAATCTAAACACCCCTTAAGCATAATTAACTTACTAAGCGAGGTTTAAAGGATAAACTCACCGGTTTTGCGTGCCGGTGAGTTCACGGCGACCACGACGCCAAGGCGGTCGATAAACCACAAGCGGCGACACCAACAGAGGCCGGGAAGACACCAAAAATGGGCCTCGAAGCCTTCAAAGCTTTGCTGTCTTTAGCCACTGATCTTGGATCGGAGAGGCTGGAACCGATTGTTGCTTGGGCTAGAAACGGTGGGACACGGCCAAGCGGTTGAGGAGAGGCGACGGCGGAGCTCCGGTGGGTTGGACGGTGGCTCACAGCAGCGGTGCAGCTTTGAAGGTGGCTAGAGGAGGCTCGGGGACGGTGACACAGCAAGGAACAACGAGTAGGGGCATTCGATTGGCGTAGCTCACTACTGGGCGCGTGACGGCCAAACGGCAACCAACGGGCTTGGCGGGCCGCTCCGGGAGCTGGACGACGGTGGCGACGGCTCAGGCGACCACCACAGCGACCAAGGGCTGCTAGCGAAGCTAGACAATGGCAGAGGAGGCGCTGGAAACGCGTTAGCAGCAGGGTCAGCTCCGGTGCTGGCGTGTGGGCTTGCGACGGCGAAGGGGCGGTGGTTCGGTGGCCGGATGAGCATGCGATGGGAAGGAGGGAAGGCTGTCCGATTCTCTCTGGTTTTGCTGAGCTTTTCCTCCTCAACATCAATGGAGAAAGCCTAATTTTGAGGGAGAAGAAGCTGTTGAAGAAGGGGGGCCTCTTTGGTTAGTATTCAAGCTTGCAACACTTGGCTTCTCTCTCTCTCCTTGCCCCCACCTTGACCGGTCACCCCCACTAGCCTTTCTCTCTCCTCAAGTTCCCCTACAAGCTAGTTAATAGGTCCAAAATATGGTGTGCCAAGGGGATTTCGAATTTTGAACATTTGTACACTTAATTCAATCAATTCTCAATCAATTCTCAATCAATTCCATCCACTTGAAGCTCAATTAAATTAACCCATGTGTCCTCCGCCTTCTTATGACTTTTCCCTATCAAGTGATCCAACTTGTGTCCTGAAGATTCGATAAAAAACGACCCTTTGACAATCCCGAACAAAACGGCCTTACTTTGCTTGTCCTCCAAAAATCCCGGTTTGCAGAAAAATAATCCGAAGATGAGTCGAAATTCCTAAAATGAATTGTGACATAATAGAATTTTCAATTTCTGAATCCGGGTTTAAAATCACGGTTAATTTCAATCTGGCGTGATTTGAGCGCGTCCTAATCTACCGGGTAGCTTTTAGAAATTTTTAGTGCAATTGACCCGTGGTTGATTATTTTCAAGCCACGACATAATCTTCAACACATTGGTGACTCTCGGGTGTCGTGAAAATCTCGAGATTTCAAATACGGATACAAGGTACGCAAAACGATAAAAGAATCGGTTTAGTGCCGGTCAATGAGGATATTGCAATTAGGTGGAATCACCCACACTCTAATCACATATCTCAGTCGAATCAACCTATTACTGATCTCTGTTCGATTCTGACAGTGTCATAATGATCCTTGTAGATTTATACGATCGAGCAGTCGGTTCATGGTCAAATTCTCAAGCCTATTGCATTTAAATTCCTTAACGGCTTCACCTAATAAACTAGTTATCTTGTGAGTGATCAGCTTGGAGAATTAAACTATAAGCGCGTCGTTGAAAAGTTCGTCTCATTTAATTGAAAACTGAATCAAAAATTTGGGATGTCACACAGCCAGCAAGTCGCCAGGACCACTTGCCACCGCCGGATCGCCGTTCGCTGCCTTTGCGCGCCGCAGCTGCCTCACGCCCGCCCGCTCGACTTCGACCACTCAGCCGCGCCTCTCGCCATCCCAACTACTGTCCCGTGACTTGCGGTGCTCAATCGAAGTTGTTTGGCCTACCTTCGACCTCCGTGAGTCCCCGTCAAAGCTCAGTTTGGCCCTTTTAACCTTCCTCGGTCCATTCCCGCCTAAACCGAGCCGCCCTCTTGCCTTTGCAGCCACTGAACAGCCATTATCAGAGAGTAAAACAGTGGGTTTTCCAGCACTATTATGGCCCGTTTTGAGGGTGTCCGGGTCTCGAAAGTTAGGCCCGCTTTGGAGAAGATCTTGCCCCGTCACGTCCCCATCGATTTGCATCGATCGGCTTGTCGAACAAGTGAGTTTAACTCACTAAACCTCGCTTAGTTAGTTAATGATGCTTAGGGGTTGATTAGTTTAGGTTAAGCATGTTTAGGTGTTTAGATTAGATTACATTAATGAATTTAATTAATTGACGATGCATGTTAGGTGGATAGTTAGTGCAATTAGGCCTAGACGAGCTCTAGTATTTAACTAGAGTAGTTCAAAATTTTTTGGGCTCGGCTCGGCTTCCAAGTAGGCTATAAAGGGCCTAAGTTGGATTTATTTCATTTATTTAATATTTTCCATAATTATTTAATTATTTAATTATTTTCCCAAAATTAGACCGAGATGGCCGGTGACCGAAAAATTACGCCGATTGTAGTGGTGTGATCTGTTTATTTAATTGAGCCTTAAATTGTGCTGATTGTGTATGAATTGCATTTTTGGAATTTATTCTTAAATAGATTTAATTTCAGTAATTAATTGGAAAATAACCGAGCGTTGGTTTACAACGCCAAAAATATTTTGGTGGACTATATAAAATGGTGGGTTGTGAATGTGAAAGTGAAATTATGGTATTTTGGCTAAGGCCAACTGTGTACCCGCACGCGGCTAAATTATCTGGTATGATAAAAAGTGAGAAAGAATGCTATATTACGTCGGCTCGATGACTAAGTGTGTCATCTCAGAGAAAGACGATGTGTTACGTCGGCTCGATGATTAAATATGTCATCTCAGAGAAAGACGTTATATTATATTGGCTCAGTGACTTGGTACATCACTTTGGAGAATGCATGTGGGCTCGGTGACTAGGTATGTCATCTTGGAGAATGCACGTGGGCTCAGTGATTAGATATGTCATCTTGGAGAATGCACGTGGGCTTGGTGACTAGGTATGTCATCTTGGAGAAGGCATGTGGGCTTGGCGACTAGATATATCATCTTGGAGAATGCATGGTATTGATTAAAATGACCAGGGAATGGTCTGATTAACATGTAATCGACTAGGTCGATTGATTAATAAGTCGATCTGAGTGAATGATTGAGGTGTTGATGTGACTCGATGAGATTATAAATTGTGTTGAATTACAAGGAGGAACTAAGGCCAAGGTAAGTCCTCTAACTCGTGATTGTGCTTAGGTAGCCCTTAGGGTGTATTGGCTTCCTAATCAAGTCTTGGGGGGTAGAACTTGCTGCGACATTGTCTCACTGGTTATTGGATAACCATTTTCAAGTCCGTAGATGGTGTTGGTAAAGGACCAAGAGCCCTGGAGTTCATGAGGTGAAGCCTCAAGAACAACTCTCTTTTGTAGGGAGCTTATTCCTTTTGTAAACCTTTGTGTATAGACCTTTGTGTTTATAAAAAGGTATTTCGTGAAAAATTGGTCCTACTTTTCTATCCCATTCTTTTATTGTCTGGGATTAATTATATGCTTATGCATGCATATTAAAATGAATGGGTCGGCGATGCATACTAGGACGTCGCAATTAAATCGACCAAATGAGGGATGGGTGCGTACCCGAGGATCGGGGCATGACACCAGGTGGGGTGCGAGATGCCCGGGTGTGTGGCAACTCGACACTTCAACTGTCCTAACAACATGCCACTCTGATACTATTGAACTATAGAGGGTCTAAAAGTCCTAGGGGTTTGCAATATTTAAATCGGTCCCAGCGCAATTCATATGGCGGAAGCATAATCAAATTTTCCCATCCCATACTCCAACAACATAATGCAATGCACACCAACTACACATTTTCATAAGATAAGCTGAACACTTTTATTTACATCACTTGACGGACTACATGAGTTGGTACATAAAAAGGCCAAGGCTTTCTAAAACTCGGCTATAACCAAAAGTGTCCAACTCTACAACAGTCACAAGCTCCAGTCCATCAGATAGTGTCGGCATCCAAAAAAGCTTCCTCAGCTACCCATCCTGCTCGGTCAATCATACCGAGCCCGGTCCATCGGCTGGCGGCGGCGGCAGCGTGCCCATCATGATCCCGTCACCGCGAACGTGCATGGACAGGAACTCCTCCACCACAGGGCCTCCAGGTAGGCCCACATCGTACATGACGAGAACTCGCACGTGGACAAAAACCAGACCGCGGACACTAACACACACGTGCTCCGAGCATGAGCACTCGACGTCTACCGGGACGCCGTAAAAAGTGCCTCGAGAAACGGGTAGCAAAGGCATCTCTCTCAATCTAAAATGTTAGTCCCCAAAAGAGGTGAGTACTACCACTCAGCAGTAAAGATCCATCAAACTACAAATTGCAGCAAGTAAAACAACCAAGGCATCACACGTAGAGCACATATCATTCATGCACTCAAACATACATCACCATGTAGTCATGCATATGTCTCCATGCAGTCATGCATACATCTCCATGAGATCCGTTCAATGCCTTGGTGATCACACTTCCAAAAATCATGCAATACCAATTCAAATTCAAAGACAATTTATACACCAGGCCATGTACACACATGCACATGATTCAACTTCCATATTGATTTATTTCAAAAGGGATCTCATTATTCTTCTAGGGACCAGTGTTTGCATCCCTCATATCGCTCGCACCTAACCTGGCATCGCGAGGAACCTCCGACACACACCTCTGGGCATCTCGAAACTCCCGAGGACATCTAGCACACATCTCCGGGCATCCAGCACACACCTCCGGGCATCTCGAATCTCCCGAGGACATCCAGCACACACCTCCGGGTATCGTCGACTTAGCCGTCCGACAGTATCATCAATCTCATTTCACATGGATATATCTCACTTTGCAAAAATGCCGTTTGATGCAATAGTGCCAAAAATTCATTTAATTTTACATGTCATGTGAAATGCATAATTGCACCACACATGCTACATGGATAGCAACTTAGAATACCACATCCCATAGAGTAATGTGTTTGTTCTTAAAATAAGAGAATTTTTAAATAAAAACAGAATGTATTCCTTTAGTTAAAATTCTGGAAAAATTAGTAATTGATATTAATAAATTCTAAAAATTTAACATGATGTAAACAAGACCTAGAGAAAGAGATTTCATGAAGAACACCATGTCAAGAAAGCTTCACATCAATCAAATAGGTCCATACATCACAGCAAAAGAAATTCCAGCACCACATTTTGAACAGTTTCAGAAATAATTTTGATTAAATACACAAACGAACTCCGAAACTTCTGAGATTTTAATATGTTATAGTTGAGACCTAGAGGTAAAAGTCCCATGAAGAAATCGAAATCCAATTCATTCTGGATTAAAATATATGATTATTACAACTAACCCTAACCCTCGGCTCAAAACTCCAGATTTAATTTCTTTCAAAGAAAAATCATTTCCCTAATCAATACTTGTCTGTTTATTCCCAAATTTCAGTATGTTGTTCCTCAGGATGTAATCTACAGTTCTTATCCAGGACACGAGATCAAATTCGGACTGAATAATTTTACAAAATTCACGGAATCATAAGGGATCAACATGACAGTTTTCCAGATTCTAGCATCTCTGAAGAAAAATGATTTCACCATCGAATACTTGTCCGTTTCCCCTCAAATTTTTATATGTTAAACCTCAAGAAGTCCTCTACAACTTTCATCAATAAGTCAAAGTGAGATTCCAACTAAAAAGTTACTTTACAGTTCACGAAATCACCAAAGGTCAGCACAACAGTTTCCACATCTAGTTTCTTCAAAGAAAAATCATTTCACTAACCAATACTTGTCCGTTTTATCTCAAATTTTAGTATGTTACTCCTCCAGATGTCCTCTACAACTTTCATACAGAGGTCGAAGTAATATTCCAACTAGAAAGTTGCATGCAGGTCACGAACTCACCAAAGATCGGACTGTTTTTCCAGAAAACAGACTACTAGACTAAGGCATTTGCGTCCATAACTTCGAAAATCCTCACTTCCATCACCTCCAAAATTCATCACACAACACATACAATCACAGCAAACAAAGTGTACATCAAAGGACTCTACTTGCCTCAAATCCAAAGAAAACACAGCAAGACAACAGCGGGGCAAGGCGGGCTCGACGGCAGCGGCTAGGCGGATGCACGGTAAGGCAGGCCTTCTTCTTCCTCTCTCGGCGTCACTCTCTCTCGGCACCTAGCTCCATCAGCGCCCCTCCCCTTTTCCTTTTGGTTGAATAAAATTCTTACATACTTCAATTTTGCATGAAGGGACACTTGTCTCCTTCTTGGAGACAAGTGTCTTCTTTGTTGAAGACACATGGAGGAGGCCATCCGGCTCCTCCCCCCGCCCCCTTCGGTCGACAGCCCATGGGGCTTCTTGGGCCGGGCCTCTTGGCCCACTTTAGGCCCAACACTCTTGGGCCTAAAGTCCAAACTTAAATGGTCCAAAAATATACTTAAATAAGCCCATGTTTATTTTTAATAATCCACCTTAATCCCCACTTATATAAATACCAAATTACAATTTCAAATGGCCATAAAACTTTGTAACATAGATCAATAAAAATCCAACTTATAAAGTTCATGGCCAAAAACATAATTTCCTCATCAATTTATCCTTTAATAAAATCCTTAGTCTCACATGGACATAGGATGCGTTTCCAACAAAATAATTGTCCATTAAATGCCCGGCCTTGATTTTATTGAAATCTATTGGTCTAAAGGCTATAATATAGTCCGATGGCGCTTCCATCACCTATTCATGGTTCATGGTATATCCAGGGGTTGTCGTGAAATTTTAGGATGCCACAGGGGGTGTGACGTAACACGCTCCGGATGCCTGGTGACTGAAATATGGAACTGGAGGTCCCTCGTGATGCCAGGTAGGGTGCGAGATGCCTGGAAGGATGCAAACACTGGTCCTTTTAGTAGATGGTGGTAGTGAGTCGAGATAAACTGATTTTTTAAATACCTAATTGTTTTCATTATACTGTGCTATTTGAGATTCTTTGGAATTTATGCATAGTCATTTCTTTGGCCATATGCTTTGCTTTTGGATTGCATGGAATCGAGTGGTGATAGAATTACGTAATATAGTTTAGTAGAACTTTGACTGCTGCATAGTCATACTCACCCTTCGTGGGGCTAACATATTACAGAGTTATAAAGATGCCATTGTAGCCCGCGTCCTCTAGTACATTTTATGGCATCCCCAATGACCTACGATGGGAGCAGACAGAGCACCCTGACCCTGACCTACCAGGACTCACCTTCATCCAGATTCGGGTGATTCTTACTATAGACACCGGACTCACTTTGGGACCATTGCACATGGAGTTCGTGGTCCTGTATGTTCGAACGAACGGGCACACCATGGGGCCACTACCACCGCTGTGGGAGGATGACGATCGTGGCTCAAGCGGGGTGGAGTAGCGGAGGACATGGGAGGACGTTAGACTTTTTGGATACCAGCGCATGAAGACGGACGATGTTGTGAATAGATAGCGGAAGAGTCGGTCCAATTTGGGTATTGCCAAATATAGGAAATTTTGGCCTATGTGTACCGACAAACGTCGTCTAAACAAAAATATATGTAAATAAAAGTGCCTGATTGATCTATATACATACATACATATATATATCATCTGCATCGTTTGAAGAGTTGAAAGGGAGTTGATGGATCCACTTCCATGGTAAAATCACACAGGGAACAATAAATAGAGTGACAAGCCCTAAGATTGCGGGTCGTGTGACAACCTAGACCCGGGGCAGTATAAAGGGATGGACTGAGATCGCTTTGGCAGTACGCGGGTGAGGCTAAGGGCATGTCTCCCGTGCCACATCACTTAGGGGGGGAGTCCTAGGTTAGTTTATAAAGGCTTGGGACTCGGGTTGTTACAAGTCACCACAACTTGTCCATTTGTGGATCATGAAGAATCAATTTTGAACCCCTAATTAGGGCTTAAAGTGACAATTTGTGTTTTGACCCTACAATTCACGAAATTGAGCACATGAGCAGATTTAGAATAGCCCCTAAACCAAATGTCAAAGAAAGAACTGCACATAATTATGACTAAATTGAAAGTAATTTTTATTTTTGTCGATTTAGAACCTAAAACCGAAAAATTCGGACAACAAAGTTGTTAATCGAATTTTCAAAAAAAAAAAAATTACGCTAAAATCAAATTGGCTATCACAATGTTTTTGTGAATTTTTTTTTTTTTTGGTTAAAGATTTGACTAAAAATCAACAATTTAGTTGACTTTATCTAAAAGGTTGAATTATTGGTCAAATCTTTAGATTTTTGAAAATTTAATCTAAAAAAGTGAAATATATGCCAAATTGTATCTTTTGGGTAAAAGTTAATTTTTGACTTTGGGTTGACTTTTGATTAAAGGATTGACCAAAAAGTCAACTCAAAAATCAACCGTTTGAACTTTCGGGTTTCTTCTCAAAGATTATTTGAAAATTGTTTAAAAATAATAGTGCAAATGAAAGAAATGAGAAATGGCATTTTTGGTCAGGAAACAGACTCCTTTATGATCGAAAACTCAAATCTCGATTTTTTTTTTACCTTTTTGACGCGTTGACTAAAAATTAGGTACCAACAACATGTGTAATGCTTGTATATAATAAAAGCATCAACATCTCCTTTTGCAAATGATGCTAGTACTAAATGTTATACTCTCATTGCATTTGATATTCTTTTTCCTTAAGGAAAATCCCTTGTTGTTGAAAGCAATCACTACATGCTTTTTTGTATTTGGGTGTAAGTGCTAAATTGTCAATAATATCAATGACAATGTTGGAAAGTTCGAACCAAAGGCTCATGAAGGTTTATTTCTTGATTATTTTACTTTTAGTATAGCATTTCATGTATTCATCTATATTTTGCAAGAAGTAGAAGGATCAATAAACATGAGGTTCAAAGATAAGTTGATAGGTACACAAGCTTATG
The DNA here is from genome assembly GCA_014182565.1 of Eucalyptus marginata. Lineage (NCBI taxonomy): Eukaryota > Viridiplantae > Streptophyta > Magnoliopsida > Myrtales > Myrtaceae > Eucalyptus > Eucalyptus marginata. The sequence continues at coordinate 63,919 of JABKBI010000019.1, forward strand.
ATAATAAAGAACCATTGCTGCTGTCTACACTAGCTGATAACGTCTATCAAAATCGGCAACTTGAAGCATTATGTTCGAAATTTGCACATTACCAAATGATTGGAGATATAAATCAAGTCACCCTAAAGCTCAACAACAAGTACCAATTCAAGAAAGCACTTTGTGAATTCAAACAAGCACTAAAAGCGTGATATGAAAGGTTAAGTATTTTTCTTGTTGATCATGATTTTTAGAAAGGTAAGATAGACACTACACTCTTTGTCAAAAAGAAAGGGAAAGATTTACTCATTGTTCAAATATATGTTGATGACATAATTTTCGGAGCTATTGATGATATACTGTGCAAGGATTTTACAAATATTAGGGAAAGTGAGTTCGAAATAAGCTTAATTGGAGAGCTCAACTTCTTTCTCGGCCTTCAAATCAAACAAACTCCTAAAGGCACCTTCTTATATCGAGAGAAATATGTTAAGGAGATAGTGAAGAAATTTGGTCTAGAAGGATGCAAGAAAATTGAGATGCCAATGTCATCTTCTATCAAGCTAGACAAGGATGAGAAATGTAAGTTCATCAACTAAAAACTCTATAGAATCATGATAGGATCATTACTACACTTAATAGCATCTAGACTTGATATTCTATTTAGCACCTATTTATGTGCTCATTTTTAATCCGATCGAAAGGAATCTCATTTATCTGCTGTTAAGCAAATCAATCAATACATTAGATCATTTCCAAAATTAAGAATCTTGTATCCCAAAAATACTAATTTTATGTTGCTTGGATACCCGAACATTGACTTTGTAGGTTGTAAAATCAATAGAAAGGGTACATTAGGCACTTACCAATTGCTTGGAAGTATGCTGATCTCTTGATTCTCAAAAAAGCAAAGTTCAATCACTCTTTCAACTACTAAGGCCGACTATATTGCGCTCAAAATTGTTGTGCCCAACTTATTTGGATGAAGTAACAATTGAGTGATCTTGAAGAGAAAGGGGAAAGAGTTCCAATTCTATGTGCGATAACACAAGTGCTATAAATATCACTAAGAATCCAATATTGCACTCAAGAGCAAAGCACATTGAGGTAAGACATCATTTTGTCAAAGATTATGTTAGCAATGGTGATGTTTGCATATAGTTTCTAGAATCGAAACATCAGCTAGCAAATATCTTCACCAAGCTATTGGACAAGCCAGCCATTGAATATATTCATGGTGAACTGGGGATCTACAACGTACTTGAATAGTCTCTCTTAGGTAATGTTTCATATACTTGACATTGATTAAAAGATCAGATACACTGAAAAATACAAGTACACACCTATTGTTTTTTCAAAAAATGGTATTGTTATAGCGTATTTTTCTCTCTCCCTCTCTCTCCCATTTTGCTGCTCTAACACATGATATCACCAGTTGTTATTGCTAATTTGTTGGAATTTTGGAACATGATTTTACTGCTTATTTAATTCTTGATTGTTTAAATCAAATATTTAGCAAAAATCACGGATAAGAAAGTTATCGTTGGTATACAACGGCTATCTCTCTCTCTCAATGTGAACTCGCTGCTCCTATTTATGGAGAGGCAATATTCATGTCCTTCCACACTATAAATCTATTCCTTGTTTTTCATACTCTCTCATATTTTCTCACTCTCCTCAACATGCTACACTCCTTATCTTTCATTCCAAACTAATAGCACCATCAACCAAACTAGATAAGGATGGAAATGTATGTTCTTGATATGTTTAACATCTTGCATAGATTATTATGTTTTCTACAAGGAAGTGCAGGTAGTAGAGAATCTATCCACGTGAAGTTTGATGATTCCTCAAGGACAGAAGCAACAGCAGCATATCTTGTTGATATCAGCAAATTTCGCAAACAATAGTAAATTTTGATGATATCAACAACTGTTTATAAAGCAACTATCTTTAATAGTAGTTGATTCACAAACAACAGCATCTGTTGAAAGGTTTGAAAATTCTGCTTTATACATTCAAATCATAAGTTGTTAAAGTTATATCAAAACACTTTGAATGACATGAGCATGCCCCTTAAAGCTCCACCTGAAAGGTTGAGTAATTTCTCTATTAAAATGCTTGAAATGCTTATAGATGCTACTCCTTTTTATCCAAAAGCAAAGGCACATTATATATGATTTTAGATGTTATATATTAAACATCATTTGTGCAAGAGTTTGTTGAGTTTATATAGGTTGAAATCGACATGAGCTTGATGGTGGAATTCAAATCCTCTTCTTCTTGAATTTCAAAAAGCAAACTACGATGGGGATGATGCTGTTACAAAGAAAATAGAAGCAAAACATTCTGTTCAACACCTCAACATTGCGGTATTAGCACTAAAAGCGGTAACATTAGCAAGGAAAGCACGAACAATAGCACTAACAAATTGTGACAGGACCAATGAATAAGCTATTGTGAATGGTGAATGGTGAGCATTTCCAAACCCTAACGAAAGCTATTTACAAGAATTATCATAATGATAAGGTGAGGAAAAGAAAAGGATGAAGAGCAACAAGAGGAAAATTGCAAGAGAAAAAGGAGAATCATGAGCATCAATCAACACATGAAGGGAGAGCAGAGATCAAGTATGGGCAAATCTTCATACACTTGAACTAATTTTGGCCCGGATCTTAATTATCATTTTGAGAATAGAAGAAAAGGTGAATGCATGGGTAAAACTTACTAAGTTCTACATCGTACGGTTAATCCATCTTCTATATCTCTTACTTTTGGTCATGATGATGATATTGATGATATTAAAGATTATGAATTGAGATGTTTGTTCATGACATATGTGCATAATGATAATATTCTCTGCATGTTGATGTTGATGTTAATATTCTCTTCTCAGCAACACAAACACCTTTGCACATAAAAATTTGTATATTGTTCATGTGTTCATGTTTTGTTTTGCTGATCATGTCATGTTTCTCTCCTAGTAGTATGTACTACCATGACCCTATTATCAATGCAATTATGTTCTTTTATCTCTTTTCATTCATTATGCTTTTGTTCATCAAAATAAGGGGAGCAACAATGTCAACATGTTGTCTCTCAATGCCTGCTTTAAATATAATTTCATGGAAAAATGCTTTTATTAGTTATGTCTTTTATATTAGCAAAAATCCTAATTGTCTCTATTATTATTTGATAATTATCATCACATGGAGACTCAAAAATCTACTTGTGCAAATTGTTGAAATTGTCTACACTTGTTGAGCAGATCTTTCTATTCTCTTTGCAATATCATGTTTTTCCTTAAAGGGAAAGAGTTACTATGATTGTATGCATTTATGTTTCTTGATATACATATTTTTTTATGCATATGTTTGATCCACCAAACACAAGCTTCATTGCACCACTTTCTATTTGTGTGAGCATATTAAATATGGAGAGAAGTTAGATAGTACGAAATTGAGCTGAATTGCATATACATCTTTAGCGCCTTTTGATAATGACAAAAGGAGAGAAAGGTTTGATGAATATGCATATGTGTTTAAAAGATTATTGATTCAAATGATGAATGTTCATTCCTATTTGAAACTCATGTGATTAAGCAACTATTGTAGAAACATGAGCTGTTGATAATTCCTATTCTTTGCTCAAAATGTTTCTACTTGCTATCTCTTATTTATATTCATTGAATATTTAACTATTTGGAGATTCCATTGCCGACATATTATGCCTTGAACTGAATTCATATATTTGGAAAGATAAGCAAATATGCTTTACTTTTCACACACAAAATTCAATATCTTTTATTGTGTGTTAAGACATGCATATTCAGAGGATTGTTTTGTCATCATAAAAAAAAAAAGGGAGAGATTGTTGGGAAAATCCTTATGTTGTTTTGAAGATGACAAAGACAATCAAGAGGTACTAGTATGTGTATTGGTTGAATAGTATCATGTGACATGCATAGGCTAGAATGCATATGTTATAAAAAATAGCACTAGGTGAACTGATATGAGGAGTGCTCTGCCACTGTCTTAAATGCTCTGCCGATGTTTGAGGTGAATAAGGTGTTGGGCGATGAAGATGTCTACAAGTTTGAAGGATCTTCAGATAAGGTGAACATCTAGAAAGACCTTGATCGAGGGTGAACAAGCCGAGAAGATCGAAAATGTTTGGGATGGCTTGTGTCACAACCCCGACTCTATCCCTAGGGTCAAGAGCAGCAAGGGTTATTTTCACAACGTCCCAAGCGCATCACCGTCCCATTTCTTTTTATCTTTTCATTAAGCACATGCAGAAGTGTACATACAACACCTTGACAACAATAAGTAGCCAGGAAAACAACCATTTAAAAAAATATACAATTACATCAATTATATTTACAAGTCCTTTTTATTATGGGCCGTTATACTTACAACCGTTACATCTTCAAAAGGCCGGGATAAATCTTAACTCCTCTAGCGAGATTGTAACCCCCAAAATTGACATGAGACTTCCATGCCTACAAGACTAAAAGGATGAGGGGTGAGTTTTGAGGAAACTCAGTAAGTAAAACCCCTAATTATCTACTAGGAAGACATCTCATCATCAAATCCTAGTAAGTAAAACACTCGCTATGCAATATCGATGGCAGATCATTAGCAAACTTATTACTACACCTCAACTACATGCAGATGTCCACCGCAACATGCTTCAATGCATGCTTACCTTCAGCTTGTCAATGAACATATCAACATATCATACTTATGCATATTCCGGCACTCATGCAAATTCACTTATCGTCTAGTTGGCTCAACCAAGCCCTCCCGACTCAACTGAGGTGTCCAGCTTCAAGCTAGGCATCCTAGCTCAACAAGGGCATCCCGGCTCAACTCAAGTATCCAGCTTCAAGCTAGGCATCCTAGCTCAACAATGACATCCCGGCTTAACCAAGGCATCCTGGCGCTAGCTCACCAAGGCATCCGGGCTCAACCAGGGCATCCCTGGGCTAGCTTACTCGAGGCATCCGGGCTAAAACCCAGGCATCCTAGCTCAACCAAGGCATCCCGGTCAATGAACGAGGCATCACCACCAACTCTATGTGGCGACGGGTGCTTTTTCCTCTTTAAATGCACACACAAGTGCATCATATAAGCTGGTTTTTCATCTCTTATCTTAGCCAACGTATGCAAGGCCCGAGGGCATGCTTATTCAAGTGAGTGTGCCGTGATCCTCAACATCATATTATAAAATATGCCAGGAACGATTCTTGGTTCGTGGCTTGATTTGCATGCTTAAGCCATCTTGATTTGACGTCGATTACAAGCCGAACGAACCTTGACCTCATCCCGGGGCGTGAACACACTCAAACATGCAAACATGAACAAACACACAAAAAGAACATTACAACATACACATGGCTTAAACGGGTGAGCACACCACTAAACTCAACGATGTAGGCTATCGCCCTAGCCAAGAGTTGGAGATTCTACTTACCTTTGATAAACCTCGATGAATTATAAGTGATTTTACTAAGATAGGGTCGTCTTGTGAAGTGGTGGCCGAGCAAGGCTAAGAGAGGAAGAGGGCATGCAAGAAAGAAGGAGGTGAAGGAGTAAGCCAAAGGATGAGGATGAATGGGGGTGGTTCTCCTATTTATAGGCCAAGCCAAGCTTCATTAATGGCCTTAACTTATTCTTCAAGAAAGATCCTATCGTCATGATTACCGAATCTTCTCCTTGTCACCTAAATTAGTGAGTCACACCTTCATTTAAGGACTAGCCTCCAGGGAACATGTGCCACTTATTCTCCAAGCCACTCCTAATTGGTCCACCTAAGCTTTGTCAGTCATCATTTCATCATTACTTGGCCTAACTTAATCTCCAAGGAAAATCTTATGCAATGATGATCAAATCCTCAAATGGCCACCTAAGCTAGTGATTCATCCCTTCATTTAATGCCTAAGATATGGCCATCATAAGTCTTGGATTTTTGGGCATATTTTTCATGGCTTTTCTTGCTCATTAAGCCAAGCATTCTACAACCTTTCATGGTATGGTTCACTTTAGCCATAAATCACTAACTTATTTACCAAGGCAAATATTTTGGCATTATTACATGATCTTAAGATGGACACCTAAGATGTTGACAAGGCTTCCTCCTCAAGTTGGGCATGCAGCCATTTCCTCTCCAAGTTTGGCGTGTAACCTCCTATTCTACAACCTTTCATGGTATGGTTCACTTTAGCCATAAATCACTAACTGAGCAGGTTCCATAGGGTAATTGATTGGACCTTCGTCTCAATCATTTCACCTTAGAAAAATATGAAATGTAATTATGTATAGACCAAGATGTTTTAAACAAATTTCATGAAGGAAGTTTCTCCAAATTCGAAGCACGAAGAGCTCTATAAAATTTGAAAGCATGAAAGGTCCTGCAATTTCAAAAAAAAAAAAAAAAAAAGGTAGCATATCTAATTGGAGAGAGGTGGCACCCTACTTGGTCAAGAAGCATTAATTTTTCGACATCATTATCCTCTAAGTTTCCAACTAGGTCCTAAGTTAGCTTGGAGACTTCATCTTGTTCATTGAATGGCTAAATTCCAAGAGATATTAATGTCAACTTATCTTGAGTTCAAAGTTTGAACTTGACTTGGCTTCTCTCTCTTTTCCTCTTGGGTGTGTGGCCCTTTCCTTGTGGCCTCCAAAGTCCACCTTTCACACTTAGGTATTTAGGGTATGATTAGGCCTAGGCTATAGGAACACCCTTTTTCATACATCATTTAATGTGTTCACATTAATTCACACTTGTTCATACTTGTTTTTCTAAGAAAGTTTGATTAATCCAAGGCCTATCTAGCTTGGCCTTCTAATTGGGACCAAATGAAAGGTCGAAATTAAGGATGTTACAGCTTGGTGGTACAAAGATTGGGTGAGTAGTTGGATGGACCTGGAGAGGTGAACAAGTCCAGAACGGGGATGTTCAGTAAAGCTTGGAAGGACCATGAAGATGAACAGCTTGGTAGAGTAGAAATTACCAATATGCTTGAAAGGACCAGAAAGATCAGGTGCAACAGGTTGTTGGCAAAGAGCAAATATTTTATTCATTTGATGTGGAAAACTATGACAATACCGATGATCCTTGTGAGTTTAGTGAATATGAGAAACTAGTGTATGTACATGGTGTCCTTGAAAATCTTACAAAGTTGGCTTAATCAAATCAGTGATGTCACACCCCGAACCTCGAGCGCACACACATCCCTCGGTGGTCGATAAAATTGCGACGTCCCAGGATGCATCGCCAACCCATTCATTTTATTGCACACGCGAAAGCATATAAATAATCCTCAGACAACACAGTTATGGGATAGAAAAGCAGGACAAACAAATTTCAACAAACCACACTTTATATAAACAAACTGGTTTATATACAAGACTAGTCTATAAACAAAAGCCTACTCCAAAAAGAAGAGTCACCCAGCTAACTAGGCACAAGAGTCCTCAGCCTAGACCTCAAAGACCTCCGGGGGATCTAGGTCTTCCACGACACCATCAGGGATGTCGGTGTCAACAAGGCCTGACATCTCCTCACCCTCGACAGTAGGTGCATCAAAACTGTCTAGGGGCCTTCCCATTCTCCGTTAAGCCCATGGCGATACCACGCTCTAAATCGATAAGGTACCAACTCTGGTAGACTCTCATCGACCATGATCGTGCTCACAATGAGCTCACGGAGCTGGGGAGTCCCGGGGACAGGGAAAAAAGTACTCTGCTCACTAAACCCCCTCGGCTGACCAAAACGCACTGAAGGAACCGCCATCTATGGACCTGAAAAAGATAAGCCCATGACTGGGTGAGACGATGTCTTAGCGAGCTCACGCCCTAAACCCCGATTAGGAAGGAAATACGCCTAGGGGTAGTTTAACCACACATCATAGAATATTCACCTCGCCTCAATTCCTTCCTGCACGTCAGTACAGTTCATATCACATATAATTGCATTAAAAGCACTCATCAATCGGGACGTCTCAACTTATATCACAAACAATTAAAAGACTCCCGATTATAAGGCCAAATCGTTATGACACGTCCTATTCCGTGCCACACAATTTTGTCCCATAATCAGGCGTGTTAATTTCAATCAATCATGCGTCCCAATTGATTGCAACCCAACGGTCATAGCCGACTCAACAATCAGCGATCTTCCGGCGTAACTAAGCATCATCTCACACCATCGAGCATGGCAACGTCTAACCCTTGACGACATTCCACATAGGAGCATCAGTCCAGCCTCCACTACGATCGACATCTGTTGACTTGGGGCATTCCCGAAGGAGCATCATTCGGCCCCAAAGGCTCGTGACGAGTTCTCATATCATTCATGCACACATCCAATCCCGGCCAAGACATCATGCTTTGCACTTAAATGTCCCAATTAAAATAATATACTTGGCCCATTTTCTTCATATTAAAAACACACAGTAAAATAATCGTGGGTGGGTACACGGTCGGTTTGAACAAAAAAAAATTGATATTCTTCCTTTTAAAATCCCACTATTTGATATTGTATCTAAAAATATTTTCAGTGTTAAAAACTCAACACCCAGGATTTTCTAATTAAATGCCAAAATTTTGCAATTTTGAAATAAATACTCAAAATTAACAATCATCACCCAATTCCACAATTTAACAATCAATTGCATAAACTAAGTACACCACTATAATCAGCACGAAATTCCGACTACGGCTATAATTTTCGAAAAATATTAAATAATTAAATAAATTACAAAATTAATTAAATAAATACAAATTAATCCAACAAATGCATACTTAGGCCGAAAGCGCTAATCTAACCACCTAAACAGGCCTAGAAAAATAATGCACCTATCCACATAAATAGTACAATCTATTTAGCCCTTAACTAATCTAATCTAACCACTTAACAATCCTAATTAACCAACTAAATCACTAATCCATCTAAACTAACCACATAAGCCATACTTAAGCTAATCTAATTAACCCTTAAGCATCATTAACCTCTTCAGCAAGGTTTAGTGAGTAAACTCACCGGATTAGCGAACCGGTGAGTCCACTGCGGCGGCAACGCGGAGGTGAGTGGAACACAAGCCTGCGGTGACACCAAACGAGGTCTAGATGGGCCCGGAAAAGGCTCACGAAGCTCACATCTAGGTTGTGAGGTTTGGTTCTACTTTGAGCCGAGAGAGGCTAGTCGAGCAGTTGGAACGGCTGGAAATGGGCTAGGCGGGACGACGGCAGCTGCAGCGAGACCAGGTGATGGCTTCGGCGACTAGACGGCGACCAGGGTGGCTCGGGCTTTGAGACGACGGCCTGGACACGTGGACGGGTGGACATGGGAGCGGGGAATAGCATGGCTCGTGGGCGGCAGCAACGGCGCAGCACGTGGGCGGTAGCAATGGGGCTCGGATGGCTTCGGATGGCGATTGATGGTGGCTACTGGCTCTAGGCTGGCTTCTACTGGTTTTCTTGAGCTCAAATAACATCAACAATGCGGAAAGCAAGCCAAGAGAAGAAGAAGAAGAGCTCAGCTGAAGGGGGGGACCCAAAATGCCTCAAAAGTCTTCTAAAATATCCCATTCACTCATTTGCTTGATCCCCACTTGTCCAGCCCTATCCTCTGCCCATTTTCCTTCACAAATCTCCCTCAACAAGCCATGGAAGCAGCTGAAATGTTCCCCTCCAATAACCCACATGGACCTACGACTTTTGAACACTTCCCCTCCAATTCCAACTCAAATCTTCTCCAATTGAGCTCAAATCAAAGGCCAAAATGTCAAGGAGGATGTCCAAACTTAATTCCACATTTTTCCTTTCCAATTAGTACAACCTGACAGCCAAAAGTGCAACAAAAAATGACCCTCTAATTTTCCCGATCCAAAAACACCCAACTTTGGATTTTTGTTGAAAACTCGGGTTTGCCGAAAAATCTTTAGAGGACGAGTTGACATTCCTGAGATAGATCGTGACATGACAGAACTTTCAATTTCTAAAATTGGGTTCAATTTCGCGGTTAATTTCCACCGGGCGTGATTTTAGCGTGACCTAACCTATCGGGTAGCTTATAGGAATTTTTAGTGCATTTGACCCGTGGTGAATTATTTTCAAGCCACATTGTACATCTTCAACTCATTGGTGACTCTCGTTTGTCATGAAATTCTCGAGGTTTCAAATACGGGCATAGGGTATAGAAATGATAGAAAAATCAATTTAGTGCCGTTCGACGAGAATTTTGCAATTAGGTGGAATCACCCACACTTTTATCTCGTGAGTGATCAGCTTAGAGAAAAAGACTATAGGTGCGTCGATGAAAAGCGCAACTTATTCAATCGAAAACAAAGTCCGAAATCAGGATGTCACAAGTGAAGACGAGGAATCGACAGGGATGCTGATGTCCTTGGAGATATTTGGAAACTAATATGGTTACTCAGTGAAGATGAGGAATTAGTGGGGATATTGATGCCCTTAAAAGTCTTTGTGTAATACTTGGGGTCTTCACTGTACATAGATTGCCCACTTTGGACACTAAGTCCTCACGATTTTATTCTTTTCATGGCAGCCCATATTATCCCAAGAAAATGCATGTATACAATTAGAGGGCCCATTGCCTTATACGACAGCCTGGAACTCCCTCCCTAAGCGATGTGGGATAAGAGATGTGTCCCTTCCTGTGCACGTATGGGGATTGAGGCACGGACGCACTGCCATCCTTCCTCCCCACACACCACCGCTTGAGCTGTCAAGCTCTACACTACTCAGGAGCATAGCGTCCTCGCTATGGCTCCATATGCGGTTGGGAGTCAACTTTGATACCACTTTTGATGCCTTAGGTCTCCATTGCACATATATTGTCTACTTTGGACATGAAGTCCTCACAGTTTTGTTCTTCTTAAGGTAGCCCATACTACCCTAAGAAAATGCATTTGAACAATTAGAGGGCCCATTGCCTTATAAGGTAACCCAGAACTCACTCTCTAGGCGATGTGGGACAAGAGACGTGCCCCCTCCCTGTGCACGTCCGGGGATCGAGGCGCAAACTGTGGCATCCTAAAATTTCATGGCGACCTCTAGATGCATTACGACCTACGGAAAGGTGATGGAAGTGTCATTGAATTATGTTATGGCCTTTAGACCAAAGAATTGTAATAGATTAAGGCTGAGTATTTTAATGGAAAATTGTTTGGTTGGAAATATATATATATATATATATATATATATCCTATGTTCATGGGTGATCAAGGATTGTGCTATAGGATAACTTGATAAGGAAAATTTTGTTCTTGACTATGCACTTTATAGTGTAACAAAGTCTTTTAGCCATATTAATTTGCAATTAGGTAATTTGTTATAAGTGGGGATTTAGGGTAGATTACTAAAGGAAGGAGTGGGCTGATTTCTTAAGGCCCAAAGCCAGCCCACATTCCCCCACCATTCGACCGGCCCAAGAAGCCCAATGGGCTGTCGACCAAGGAGGAACCGGATGGAGGAGTCGGCCCAAGGGAGGCCTATCTTCTTGCATGGCAAATCCACAAGTGGCTTAGGGGATTAACCAAGTGTCCTCTTGCATGCAAACTAATGATTACTAGCTAATCATGAAGGGGAAGAAAGGAAGAAGGGCGGATTGAACAAGGGGAGGGGTGTCGCATGAGGAGGAGAGAAAAGAGAGAAAGGGAGGAAGAGAGAAAGCCGAGAGAGAGGGAGAGTGAACCAAGAGAGAGGAAGCGGAAGCCGACCGTGAGCCATGAAGGGAGGAGGAGACCGCCATCGAGCCCGCCTTGCCCCGCCGTTGTCTTCCTGTGTTTTCTTTGGATTTGAGGCAAGTAGAGTCCGTTAGCCTACATTTTGCTTGCTATGGTTGTATGTGAAGCGAAATGGGTGTTAGAAATGCTTGGGTTGTGGTGCTAGATGCTAATTTTGAGTGAGTAATGTTAGTTTTCCTAGAACAATCAAGCTGTTGCATGTAAAATCAGTCCAACCCCTTGTGGTTCCGTGAATTCTAGGTGAATATCTAGTCGAAATCTCACTGCATGCTCTTGATGAAAGTTCTAGAGAACTTCTTAGAGAGTAACATATCAAAATTTGAGAGGAAATGAACAAGCATAGGTCGGTGAAACCATTTTTCTTTGAAGAAATTAGATCTGGAAATCGTTATGTTGACCTAGTGTGATTCTGTGAATTTTATAAAATTAACCGATTGAAATTTGATCTTGTGTCCTTGATAAAAGTTGTAGATGACATTCTGAGGAATAAAATACTGAAAATTGAGAAGAAACGAACATGTGTAGGTTGGTGAAACAAATTTTCTTTGAAAGGGCTTAATCTGGAAAACTGTACCGAGAATAGGGAGAATTAAATCGACTATAGCTCTTAATATAGAACGAAATTGATTTCGATTTCTTCATGAAACTCTTACCTCTAGGTCTTGTCTACAACATATCAAAATTTTAGAATTTTCGGAGCTGGTTTAGGGTTTATATCAAATTTGTGAATGAAACTGTGCAAGAGTGATGTTCTGAAATTTTAAAGGCTGTAATGCATGGGCCGTACTGATTTGTATGAAGCTCTTTTGATATGATGCTCTTCATGAAATATTTTCCTCTAGGTCTCGTCTACAGCATGTCAAAATTTTAGAATTTATTAAGACCGTTTACTAATTTTCCTAGAATTTTAACTAAAGGAGTGCTTTCTGTTTTATCCTAAAATTGCTGTATTTTCAAAAATAAATGAATTGCTCTATGTGATATAATGTCTTGAGTGGTTGCTTTTGTTGCACATGTGGTGAAATTTAGTATGTCATATAATACCAAAAAGCTGGTTTAGACCTTTGATATTATTGCATCAAATGCCATGTTGAAAGTGAAACATACATGTGAATATAAATTGTGATAATGATGATACCATCGGACCCTTGAGTCGACGATGTCCTTGGGAGTTTCGAGATGCCCGGAGGTGTGTGCCGGATGTCCTCGGGAGTTTCGAGATGCCCGAAGGTGTGTGCCGGAGGCTCCTCGCGATGCCAGGTTGGGTGCGAGCGATAAATGAGGGATGCAAACATTGATCCCTGGGAAGAAAGATGAAATGAGATCCTCTTTGAAAATTTAAAATTGAAAATTGAATCATGTGCAGGGGTGTGTGCATATGGCATGATGCATGATCTGCTTATGAAAGTAAATTGATACTATATGATATTGAGAATGCGATCATGAAGGCTTGAATGGATCTCATGGGATATACACATGATTGTGTGGATGATATGAATCATGCGTATGTATGTGCATATGGCATGGAATGAACCTCATGGTGATGTATGCTCGATAGCATGAATGATATGTGCTTTACTCATGATATCTTAATTATTTTGCTTGTTGCACTGTGTAGTTTGGTGGATCTTTACTGCTGAGTGGTTGTACTCACCCCTTTGGGGATTAACATTTCAGATTAAAAGATGCCTCTGCCACCGGTCGCACGTGGTACTTTCTATGGCTTACCATCTGATGTTGAGGTTGAGTGCATGGAGCATATCTGTATTAGTGTTCCTGGTTTGGTGTTTGTCCGAGTTCATGTTTTGGTTATGTATGATGTGGGTCTGGCTGGGGGCCTTGTAGTCCAAGAGTTCCTGTCCGTTCATGTTCGACGCAACAGGGTGATGCTAGGGATGTTGCCGCCACCGCCGGCCGATGCACCGGGGTGGGTGTGATGGCGCATACAACTGGTAGAAGATGACGCTTTTTGGATAGCCGACGCTTGATGATGGATAGGTGTACATGTTTGATGTAGGGTCAAGTTCTTTTGAGTTATAGCCAAGCATAGTTAAATGCCTTGGCCTTTTGCTGTACCGACCCAAGATGTCCATCATGAATATGTAAATAAAAGTGACTCAGCTCTATCTTTTTATCTGATGCGTAGTTGGTGTGCATTGCATTATTGTTGTTGGAGTAAGGGATAGGGAGATTTGATTATGCTTCCGTTATATGAATTGCGCTGGGACCATTTAAAAAAAAAAAAGAAATTTATTAATTAACCCCCATGAATTATGGACCCGCTATAATTAAAAAGTATCAGAGTGTTATGTAAATAGGATAAGTGAATAGTACTTGTGGCGACCCTAACGGATCGGGGGCCATATTGAGGGGGTGTCACACAGACACATCGCCATCCATCTTCCCCACGCACCACCACCTGGGCCGTCGCACTTATGGGCTGCCTTGAGAAGAACAACACAGTGAGGACTTAATGTCCAAAGTGGATAATATGTGTACAGTGGAGACCTACAGCGTTACAAGTGGTATCAAAACTAACCCGTAACTGCATGTGGGGCCACAGTGAGGATGTTATGCTCCTGAGGGGTGTAGAGCCTAACAACTCAAGCGGCGGTGTGCAGGGAGGAAGGATGGCAGTGTGTCCATGCCTCGGTCCCGAGACATGCAGAGGGAGGGGCACATTTCTTGTCCTACATCACCTAGGAAGGGAGTTCTAGGTTGTCTTATAAAGTAATGGGCCCTATACATGCGTTTTCTTGGGATAGTATGGGCTGCCCTGAGAAAAACAAAACCATGAGAACTTAGTGTCCAAAGCATACAATATGTGTACAGTGGAGACCCAGGGCGTTACACTTTGTATGCTGAAGAAGCTAAGAGGATCATTGGATGATTGATCACAAGTCATCTAGACGATTTTCCACAAACAGTACCAACGGACCTAAAGATTAGCTAATGACAATGTTTTTGTCGATGCTAGAATTATCATGTTATTGGTGATGTTTAAACAACAACCATGTGATGATATTCATTGGAGAAAAATTATAGCCGCTACTATGGTGGAAATGCGCAGCGGAAGATAAGGAAGTTATGGGGGAACAACAATAGGCATATGCTGGAAATGTTAGAGCAGTTAATGTTAGAACAATCGAACGGTTAGTTGATCTTATGAAGCATCTTCAATGGGAAGATTGAAGATATTGTTGGAGAGAACAATGTAGAATCCAAATGTTGCTCTGAGCTACTTTCTTTGTTGATATTGTTTCGTTCTCTCGAAAGATCTTCATTGTGAAAGTCTTCCCATATAATAATCGTGCGAAAGATCAAGTGTACAAGAGTAAGAGCAATAACTGAGTCTTCATAGTGTGATCTATCATGTAATATAATCAACGTTTGCTAATTGCAACTTGTTGAGCAAATTACCTGTGTAATCCAGCCTGAGGAGGGGTTGTTAGCCTAGAGAGTGGATGTAGGCTTTGGGACAAAGCCGAACCACTATATATATGTTTGTGAATCTTCTATCTCTTCACTATTTACATTACTTGATCTTTGTTAAAGCACCCGCACCTGATGTTTGCAATATGTTTTTGCCAATGTTTGAAGTTGAACTTGTTATCTTCCCCAACCTATTCACCCCCTCTAGGTTGTATTGTTAGCCCCAACATCATGCCCTCGCGCCTTGCTTGTGTTTGCTAAGATGAAAGATAATGAACCGGCTTGGGCAATGTACAAGACATGATCACCTAATGAAGAGTAAGAACCGTTGCCACGTAAGGTGGCGATGATGCCCCTACTCCAATGGGATGCCTCCATGCTAATGGGATACCTCATTAATGAGAACGAGATGCCCCCACATCAATGGGATGCCTCGTCAGAAAGACGGGGTGTTGTGATAATTCTAGCCATCACCCTTAAATTAGGGGACATTGCTCGATTAAGTTCGGATGCCCGATAGATTCTAGAAGAACCGATGGATTTCGATTGATTAATAAATGAATCTCACGTGCATGAGTTCTTCATATTATGGAATGATTCTTGGCTTATGCTTGCATATTATTGAATGAGGTGTGAATTCCTCATATTGTGGGATGAGTCTTGGTTTATGCTGACGTATTATTAGATGAGGATTTCTCACGTTCTAATCTAGACAAAGCTTTTGGTTACGCTATTGATTTGTCATCGACTTATCGATGCGGTTATGTTCACTTGCTTGTTTGCTGGCAGGGCATCCTCCTATTTGAGGATTAGCAAGTTTACTAACTAAGTCCATGATTCACCCATTATTTTTCAGAATTGTAGGCATGAAGATCTGCCACTAGTTCTAGGAGTTGAAGTTTTACTAGAGGAGCTAAAGCTTACCCCGGCCTTTTGAGCATAGAAGATGTAATGGTTGTAAATATAACGGCCCATGATAGAAGGGCTTATAAATGTAACTGATGTAATTGTGTGTTTGTGTATAGTTGCTTTCCTAGCTATTTGTTGTGTGGTCTAGGCGTTGTATGTAAACTTCCGTGTGTGCCTAATGAAACGATAAAAAGAAATGGGTCGGCGACGTGCTTGGGACATCGCAAAAACAACACTTGCCACTGATGACCCTAGAAATAAAGTTGGGATTGTTACATTTATGGGGCCAATCCATCCCTATGATTGCATTAAAGTCATACATGGCCTTCACTACTAAGTCTATCACCCGATCTCGTCCACCTATCGAAATCTTACAATTTCCACACACTAATGTAGTAGCACCACATCCTTTAGCGACATAGAAATACTAAGAGGTATTTCAAGTGGTTTAGTTTTCATTTTGCTTAGATGTCCATATCTCTCAGACAAGAAAGAATATCCTGCACCCGTGTCAAACAAAGCATATGCCTTTTTATCATTTAAGAAAATCATACCCGAGATAATGGTCTTGGAAGCCTTCACTTCCTCCTAGGTGAACGCACATACCCTTCCTTGAGCTGGTGGCCTTTGTGAGTTTCTTTGTGGAGGTGCTCTGCCCAGATATTATCACGCCTATCATGTCAAATCAACATTTGACAGTGGCCTTTCTCGCTGATAGTTCCTCCTTATATGGCTCTACTATCTTCACCCAAAACATCTCCTTTGATCTAGACACAGTCTTGGCCCATGTTGTTCATCACACCTTTGACATGGACGATTTTAATATGGTACCTGATTCATGAATTAACATTTTTTGGCTTCTCCATAGTTTCCAAAATTTCACTGCTCATTAGAAGCACCTACCGATTCTCAAGATGGGTGGGGTCTCTTTTCGTGTCGAGAGTAACTTGGTGCCATTTGATGTCCGAAACTTGTTTTTCGTTCGCTCTCTGCCTGCTCCCTCATTAGTTCTTGTTCCACGAGCTATGCCCATTCATAAATTTTATTATTATCCTTGATGTTGAGGAGCACCAATTGCTTCCTAATGTCCATCCTTAGGCCCTTCAAAAATCTCGTGGACTTCTCCTCTCAATCTTCAACTAATCTAGGAGCATACCTGTAGAGCTCGGAAAATTTGCTTCATATTGGTCCATGGTCAGCTCTTTTTGACTCAATTGGACAAACTCTATTATCTTTCTATTCTTGGCAGAATAAAATAAAAATGCTTTATGTAGAAAGCCTTAACAAATTCATCCCACACCACAGTCACACTAGTTGGGAATACTGTGACGTCCCAGGGCGTCACGTACTAAGTGCAGGTGGAAATTTTAATGATTATTATTATCTTCCTAAACTTAAAACCTCCTTCTTAGGTATCTATAGTATTTACCATTGAAGGTTAACATGTATAACATGGATTATTTAAAATCTATAGTTTGTACTTATGAGGTTATCCTACAAATACTCTACCAATAATTGATATAGACCAATGTATTAATGCATATAGATAAGATCACAAGAAGCTTCATTTCTTTTACCATCATCAGGGCCTACAAAATTTATCAACCTAAACTCTTTTCATGTCCATCGCCTATATGTACAACATATTTATAGCAAAAGTAAGGCGCAACAAAAGCCAGGGATAAGAGGGTGAGGGTGTCTACTCCATGAGTTCCCACACAAGCCCACGTTCAAAAAGAAACAAAAGATAGACAGCTTCTTCGTGATCAAAGGCGTCTAGGCGCCATCCGTCCCAGTTCCTGTACCATCATTGCTAAAAGGGATAGGGCCAAACATCGCTCCATCATGCTTGACAAACTAGGCAATAAACTTCATAGGGATCATCTCAACTCTACCATCATCCATCCACATCGTGGCCTCATATTTGGAGAAGGTCAACTCCACATCAGCGTCATACACATCAGTGAAAGTAACCTCAATGTTCAATATCACACCATAACGAGCTAATGGCGGCACATCCATACTATCAATCTGAAAAATGTAAGGTATGAGCAAAACTATGCCCAGTAAAGAATGATAAAACTCTAACTTAAATAATCCACAACCATCAATATTACCAGGGAATCAAAATCCAAGCAATTTAGGATACAAAAATAGAGTTGTCGCAAGCATAGACAATTGAATATTATCACACCACATAAATAATCACCTTATTTACATCCATTTCTATGCTTACCTGTCACAAACTCAATTTCACATCAAGATACAATGCAACTATATTACATGAACTCACTCGCCGAATAGAATTATATTTAGTGTGCATATGATCCACCCTCGAATCAGTCATAACTGGAACTCTACCGGCCTGATCAAGTCACTTCCGGAAAGTACGTTATCCGGACTTCCACAACATCTCTAATTGTGGGCATCTCATTCCGAGGCATCCCGGTAACACACAACCGAGGTCCTCCCAAGACCACTCAGCAAGGGGCATCTCACTCCGAGGCATCTCAGCATCACACACTACTGAGGCATCCTTGATCACACACAAGGGCATCTCACTCCGAGGCATCTCAGTATCTCTCTACCGAGGCATCCAAGACCACTCAGCATGGGCATCCCAAACTTCCGGGGGCATCACCGGTATCTCTGTACCGATGGGTTCATTCACTCTCTTAAGCACACATTTCACACCACCACACCTTTAATTAATGCATTTATCGTATGCAAAAGAAAATACTCCAAAGTATCTATCTATGTATCTAATTCTCATGATCCTAGCACACGTGCGTGTCAAAATTATAAGATAAAATCCATTACGACATGTCCCATACCATGCCGAACAAATATATATCCCATAATCTAGCACTATGCACCGCACACATTGCACTCGCATGATACTATATGCACTTATATCTCAAATGATGTATGAGGCCTATTCTTTCATGACTAGTATCTGTTATGAACTGATTAGACTCTATGTACATCCTGCAAGTTAAATATATAGAATACAATATATATTATATGTTCTCGGGTTAGGACAATTTACTGGTTAAATGCACAGTTTCGGTTTCGAACACAGAAAATATATCAATTCTTGTTGAAATACTACCAAATTTTAGTATGTTATATTAGAGATATAAATCAACATTTTCCGTGAAGAAACTTAAGTTTGAATCTTACTGTATTGAGAGAAACAATTGCTATAATCTTTACTAATACCCTGTACCGACGTCCAGATTCTTTATCTATTAAGAAAATTGTTTTACTGATTAATTTTTATTCATTTAATCTCAAATTTTGACACATTATTCCTTAAGATGTGTTCTACAATTTTCATTGAAGACTCGAAGTCCAATTCTAACTAGGTAAGTACAGAAAATTTATGAAATCGACAAAGGTCAAACCGTTTCTTACAAAAAAAATAGTTCACTGATTTTTACTAAATTCCCTTTTCTCACTATGTTTTTATATTCATATGGTTCTAGCTACTTATATAACTCGATATTATCGATGTTCCACCATGTAGAATAATTCCTTTCCGATTTCTAGTAGTCATACATAAGAAAAATAACCACAAACGAAAGACTCCATAGCCGTTCTTACCTAGAACCGAACATGTGCACGATTTCATTCACTTTTATCCCAACTAACCTATTTAACCTTTCACAAACTCTTTCGACAATCCCTTGATACCTAATCACAGCAATTTAAAATAACCTCGACATATCTATCCTAGCAAATAATCGATCCACAACTCTGCTTAATGTGCTGTTGCATCCACGAGATCACTCACCACAATTCATACCAAATCTATTCACTCGGAATCCACCTCATCACTTCACTTAATCAAACAGCCAACTTTCATCAAGTTTCCGAAACATGCAAGACTTAAAACAACATGCAATGACTTCTAGCTTCACTCGTGTTCATCAAGCTCAAAACAACACAAAACTACCACTTCTCATCACCTCACTTAACAAAACAGCACACTCATACTTGAAATTCGAAACATACAAGGTTCAAAAATGACATGCAATGACTTTTATCCTTAATCTAACACTTACTCAACTCAGATTAACCATAAAACAACAACTACAAGTCATATCCTTCATAGCTTAGCTAGATCCGCAAGCTTTCTTGATGAAATGGTGGATACACTTCAACTTAGAGTTATATCTTTCCTTACCTTTGTTCAGCTATCAATATAACACAAGAACACTTCAAGATCAGCACCAAAGTCTAGCATGCAAGAGGAAGAAGCTTGCTGGTTTTGCTTCTGGTTTTCTCACAGCTCGACTGAGAGGAAGACACGAAGGGGGTGGGTTTTCTCGGTTCTTGAAGAGAGAGAGAGATTTTCGAAAATTAAAGAAAGAAACAAGCCTACTAACTAATCTCTAGGCTAGGCAAATGATGAGATTTGCTAATGATTATTTCTCTTTGCTTGTTTTGGTTGTGAAGGCATTGAATCCGTGGGTGGTGGAGAGAAAAACGGAGGGGAAGGGAGATGTCGTGGCCTCCAATTGAGGGATCCCTTGCCATTTGTCATTTGATTTTAATTAGGTTTTAATTCATGTCATTAGTTGCAACATTAGTTCCTAATGTTCTTCAATTAATTCCTTTCGTTTCTACTTGATTTCAATTACACATAATCGTAACATACATAACTTATCAACTAGTTAATGTTAATCTAAAAAGAATCTATCACAAAATGCTAAAGTCAGAAATTTATATTAGCATTACAATCATTAATTAAATTATCTTATTTATAATCCATAAATCTTAACCAAAAATAAAATCACTTGGGCCTAATTATTTATCTCTAGCCCAACGGGCTTAATCTATAACAACCCGGCCCACAAAACTAAACTTACGAACCTAAGAATCCCGAATCTTGGCTCACTCAATCCAAGCCCATCATCTCTCACTCGAGTTCACAAGCCTAATTCTAAATAATCATACGGCCCGCTTGCTCCTCAAGCCCATTCAAACCTCACGATCCATCAGGTTCACTTCTTGGCCCGATTTAAAATAATCCAAACTCCTAACGATTCAATTACACTAATGAATGCCGGTGAAATTTGGGATGTCACAAATACTATGTCCCTAAAGGCTCTCCACCAATACTTAACATTTCCTTCAAGTTGATATTCCGCTAAAGTTAACTATTCTGTGTCATTACAAGTCAATAGCCTAAAAATTCACTCAAGACTTCTCACTCTTCTCAATATAGGTGGTTTCAATTTCATAAATTGTTCCACCAACCCTTGTGTAGGACGTTCAGCTCCAAGTTGCTATTGGGATTGCATTCCTAGCGGGGTTCCTATATTGGTAAGCGATTGTAAGATATCCTTTATTCGGCGTTCTATCCTTGAAGTAGTGGCTTTAGTCCCTGATGGAGCAAACCTTCCTAATCGCATCATACTTCCCTGCAGATTACTAAGCATTGCCCCCACAAACAGTTAGTGACCTAATGTCACTCATCGGCCAATAAATAACGTAACGTTTGTACGTTACTAGGATCACATAAGTAGCATATATATGTTACTAGTATACACATGTAACTTATAATCGTTACCAGCATCTCAAGAGTGACAATCAGTCACTCAGTTCTAAAGGCATGCAAACTGCCATTTTAGGGTTTTGGGATTTTAAATAAATTCCTTTTGTACTAGTCTTTACAAGCTGGCACTACTGACAAACCATTTTGTACCATTTCTATGATTTACAAATGGATAAAGGATGGTTGATTATGAAATTTAATTGTTTCCTGTGTGTTAGCATAGTGGACGACATTTTTAAATTAAATTATTGAATTGCTGCATCATGGTATGAGTGTATGGAAATGCCGTTGATCCTTGGGACAACGATGCCCCGAGTGTTAATAGGGATACCTAGAGGGGTAACTAGGTTCCTCCGGATGCTTAAAGAGTGTAACACAGTTCCCCCATATGTGACGATCCTTAGGATGATGGATGCGACTTAGGGGGTAACGGGGTTCCCAAGAAGATGATAATAGCTTAATTATAGCAAATATGATTATTGGCCTTTTCAGATTCCATTTAAGATTTATTGGTTTATTGGTTTTAGAGGAAATATTTTCTGACTTGCTCTTTTGATTTGGAAAAAGGTTCTCAAGCAAGTTGATTTTAAATTAATTTCATATATTTTATGTTTGGAGTTTCCTCAAATGTGTTGATATTTGTGTAGTATAGATTGGTTGAAAGTTTGCTTGCTGAGTTTTATTGTCACGACCCCAACTCCATCTCCAGGATCATGAGCGACGAGGGTTATTTTCGCGACGTCCCAAGCACGTTGCCGTCCTATTCCTTTTTATCTTTTCATTAAGCACATGCAGAAGCATTACAAACAACACACAAACAACAATCAGCAGCCACGAAAAAACAATCATTTACAAATATACAATTACATCAATTACAATTATAAGCCCTTTTTAACATGGCCGTTATAATTACAACCATTACATCTTCTATGCTCAAAAAAACTGGGTAAACCTTAACTCCTCTAGCGAGATTGCAATTCCCTTATGCCTATAATTCTAAAAAGCATTGGGGTGAGTCATGGACTTGGTAAGTAAAAATCCCTAATTCTCTACTAGGAGGATATCTCATCATCAAAATCCATGAGGTACAACACTTGCAATGCAATGTTGATGGTAGGTCAATAGCAAACTTATTGCTATCCTCAACTACATGCAGATGTACATTACCGCATACTTCAATGCATGTGGCATCCTAAAATTTCATAGCGACCTCTAGATGCATTACGACCTATGGAAAGGTGATGGAAGTGCCATTAAATTATGTTATGGCCTTTAGACCAAAGAATTGTAATAGATTAAGGCCGAGCATTGAATGGACTGCTATTTTGATTGGGAATATAGCACATGCTCATGAATGATCTAGGATTGTGCTAAAAGAGGAATTGATGAGAAAAATTTCCATACATGGCCATGTACTTTATAAGTTAGATTACTATCAATTATTATTGCAGAATTTTATGGCCATGAGAATATTTGTAATTAAGTAAACATAAGTGAGGAATTAAGATTGGTTATTAAGAGAAGGTGTGGGCTGATTTCTTAAGGCCAAAACAGCCCACCATTCCCCACCGTTGGGTCAACCAAGGATGGCCCAAAGCCGGCCCAAGGAGCCCCATGGGCTGTCGACCAAGAGAGGGACCGGATGGAGGCGTCGGCCCAAGGGAGGCCCATCTTCTTGCATGGCAATTCTACAAGTGGCTAAGGGGATCAACCAAGTGTCATCTTGCATGCAAGGTTAATGATTGCTAATCATGAAGGGGAAGAAAGGAAGAGGGGCGGATTGAACAAGGGGGAGGAGTGTCGTGTGAGGAAGGGAGAAAGAGAGAAAGGGAGGAAGAGAGAAAGCCGAGAGAGAGGGAGAGTGAACTGAGAGAGAGAGGAAGCCGACCGTGAGCCGTGAAGGGAGGAGGAGACCGCCGTCGAGCCTGCCTTGCCCCGCCGTTGTCTTGCTGTGTTTTCTTTGGATTTGAGGCAAGTAAAGTCCGTTAGCCTACATATTGCTTGCTGTGATGTATGTGTAATGGATAGTAAATTTCGGATGAACTAAGTGTTAGAATCTTTGAAATTTGGGAGTTTCACCTTAGGTTAGTAAGCTGTTCTATGGAAAAAAGCTTGAGCTCTAGTGATTCCGTGAATTTTTGGTGAATATCTAGTAGAAATATCACTACATGCTCTTGATGAAAGTCGTAGAGAACTTCTTAGAGAGTAACATATAAAAATTTGAGAGGAAATGAACAAGTATACGTCGGTGAAACCATTTTTCTTTGAAGAGATTAGATCTGGAAACCATTATGTCGACCTAGTGTGATTCTGTGAATTTTATAGAATTATCCGGTTGCAATTTGATCTTGTGTCCTTGATGAAAGTTGTACATGACATTTTGAGGAGTAACATACCAAAAACTGAGAAGAAACGGACATGTGTAGGTTGGTGAATCGAATTTTCTTTGAAAGGGATTAATCCGGAAAACTGTACCGAGAGTAGGGAGAATTAAACCGACCGTACCTCTTAATCCAGAACGAATTTGATTTCGATTTCTTCACGAAACTTTTACCTCTAGGTGTTTTCTATCACATATAAAAATTTCAGAATTTTTGGAGCTGGTTTAGGGTTTATACCGAATTTGTGAATGAAACTGTGCAAGGCCGATGTTCTGAAATTTTAAAGGCTGTGATGCATGGACCGTACCGATTTGTATGAAGCTCTTTTGATATGATGCTCTTCATGAAATATTTTCCTCTAGGTCTCATCTATAATATGTCAAATTTTCAGAATTTATTAAGACCGTTTACTAATTCTCCTAGAATTTTAACTAAAGGAGTGCATTCTGTTTTAACCGAAAATTGCTGTACTTTCAAAAATAAATGAATTGCTTTATGTGATATAATGTCTTGAGTGGTTGCTTTTGCTGCACATGTGGTGAAATTTAGCATGTCATATAATACGAAAAAGCTGGTTTAGACCTTTGACATTATTCCATCAAATGCCATGTTGAAAGTGAAACATACATGTGAATATAAATTGTGATAATGATGATACCGTCGGACCCTTGAGTCGACGATGTCTTCGGGAGTGCCGAGATGCTCGGAGGTGTGTGCCGGATGTCCTCGAGAGTTTCGAGATGCCCAGAGGTGTGTGCCGGATGCCCGAAGGTGTGTGCCGGATGTCCTCGGGAGTTTCGAGATGCCCGGAGGTATGTGCCGGATGCCCGGAGGTGTGTGCCGGAGGCTCCTCGCGATGCCAGGTTGGGTGCGAGTGATAAATGAGGGATGCAAACACTGATCCCTGGAAGAAAGATGAAATGAGATCCTCTTTGGAAAATGAAAATTGAAAATTGAATCATGTGCAGGGGTGTGTGCATATGGCGTGGAATGAACCTCATGGAAATACAAGTATGACTGCATGGTGATGTATGCTCGATAGCATGGATGTTATGTACTTTACTCGTGATATCTTGATTATTTTGCTTGTTACACTGTGTAGTTTAGTGGATCTTTACTGCTGAGTGGTTGTACTCACCCCTTTGGGGATTAACATTTCATATTAAAAGATGCCTCTGCCATCGGTCGCGCGTGGTACTTTCTATGGCTTACCATATGATGTTGAGGTTGATTGCTCGGAGCATTTCTGTGTTAGTGTTCTTGGTCTGGTGTTTGTCCGAGTTCATGTTTTGGTTATGTACGACGTGGGTTTAGCTAGGGGCCCTGTAGTCCAGGAGTTCCTGTCCGTCCATGTTCGACGCGACGGGGTGATGCTAGGGATGCTGCCGCCACCACCGCCCGATGCACGGGGTTGGGTGTGATTGCACGTACGACTGGTAGAAGATGACACTTTTTGGATAGCCGACACTTGATGATGGATAGGTGTACATATCTGATGTAGGGTCGAGTTCTTTTGAGTTATAGCCGAGCATAGTTAAAAGTCTTGGCCTTTTGCTGTACCGACCCGAGATGTCCATCATGAATATGTAAATAAAAGTGACTCGGCTCTATCTTTTATTTGATGCGTAGTTGGTGGGGAATTGCATTATTATTGTTGGAGTAGGGGATAGTGAGATTTGATTATACTTCCGTTCTTGAACTGTGCTGGGACCATTTCAAAATTTTTTTTAAATTAATTAACCCCCATGAATTTTGGACCCGCTATATTTGAAAGGTATCAGAGTGGTATGTTATTAGGATAAGTGAATGGTACTTGTGGCGACCCTAACGGATTTGGAGGTCGTGTCGATGGGGTGCCACAATGCATGCTTATGCATACACCGGCACTTATGCAAATTCATTTATCGTCATCTTGGCTCAACCAGGCCCTCTTGGCTCAACCGAGGTATCCAGCTTCAAGCTAAGCATCCTGGCTCAACCAGGGCATCCCGGCTCAATCAAGGCATCCCGGTGCTAGCTCACCAAGGCATCCGAGCTCAACCTAAGCATCCTAGCTCAATCGAGGCATCTCGGGGCTAGCTTACCTGAGGCATCCTAGCTCAACTAGGGCATCCCGTCTAATGAACGAGGCATCGCTGCCAACGCTATGTGACGATGGGCGCTTTTTCCTCTTTAAGTGCACACACAAATGCATCACACAAGCTGGTTTTTCATCTCTCATCTTAGCCAACATATGCAAGGCCCGAGGGCGTGCTCATTCAAGTGAGTGTGCCATGACTCTCAACATCATATTATAAAATATGCCGGGAACGATTCTTGGTTTGTGGCTTGAGTTGCATGCTTAGACCATCGCGACTTGATGTCGATTCCAAGCCAAGCCAACCTTTACCTCAACCACTAGACTAGTGATCGAGCCAGTAAACTTGAAAACCAACTTGATCATTGGTTCTTTCAACCAAGCCAAAACAGATTGATTTTAACCAATCAATTAGCCGTCGAAAAATGGAGGTTGACACCAAGGGACGAAGGAGGAGAGTGAGGGAAACCGCTAGGGCCTAGGCGATGTTTGGTGGGGTTGCCAGTGTTGGGTTGACAAGCTAGAACCGGTGTGTGGCCGGTTTGGTTCACAAAAAGAGAACGAAAGAGAAAACGACGAGAAAGCAAACTGTAATCTTATGAAATCTAAGGACTAATATGTGAAATTTTGGAAAATTGAGGGTGCATAAATGAAATTGGTAGTGTGAGGATTCTAGAATCGGTCGCGAGGTGACGATCCAGCCATCCCCGCCGACGGCCAATTAGACCGATTCACTCTTATTTGACTAGTTTTTTTATCGTTTGGTCCAATTTTGGCTATTTCGCTCACTTAGGACTTCTGTGGGTTCAAAATTTATGCAATTTGATCCTTAAAGGACCCAATTGAAAAGGAAATTTATCCTATTTAAGGGGAAATTGGCTGATTGAGATCCAATTAAGCTAATCAAACTTGATGAATGTGATCTAGGGGTCTTTAATTGATCTAATTCAATTATTATCATGAAAGAAAACAGGTCGAAACCATGGGTGCTTTAAATTGGGCCTTAGGGGTTAAAATGACCAAATTTAAATTCAATGGGTAAAATTCAAATTAACTAAAATTGAGTTCAATTAATGCTACAATTGCCCCATCTAATGAACTACCCAAATGTAAGATCACTTATCGCATTCAAATTGATCTCGAATTGAAGTGCTCGAGCTTATGTCAAAAATGCATCTAGGCCTAATATCAAAATTGGACCTAGATTTAGTAAATTATACTATAACCATGAATGGGTCAATTCGAATTTTGTCGATTGAAACTTAATTGCTCGACTTTCTTATGTTCGAGAGGATAAAATTCTTGAAATTGATAAGTTATGATGTGAATTTCTCAAAATTGATTTCGGATTTGAACTTATCTTAAGGAGTGAGTGAGAAAAAAATCGTTCGCTCGCAAGTTACGAATAATTGATTTTGGTCCCCTAATTAGGGCTTAGAATGGCAATTAGGATTTTGACTTGATAAATCGTGAAATTGAATGCACAAACGGATTTAAAATAGTCCCTAAACCAAATATCGAAAAAGGAACTATGCCTAATTATGACTAAAATAAAAGTAATTTTATTTTCAGTCGATTTAGAATAAAAAATTGAAAAATTAGGAAAACAAGGTTCTTAATCGAATTTTGTAAAATTTTCATCACAAAAGTCAAATTGACGTTAAAAGAAATATATTTATGCATTTTTTATTATTTTAAATTTTTTATCAAATGTTTGACCAAAAGTCAACCATTTAGTTGACTTTCCCAAAAGGTTGATTTGTGGGTCAAATCTTTGAATTTTTGGGAAATTTACTTCATAAAAGTAAAATTAAAGCTAAATGGCACATTTTTGGGTGAAAAGTCAAAATTTGACTTGGGATTGACTTTTGCTAAAAGAGTTGGAGCTGGTTTTGCTGATTTGTTGATATCCGCTCATAATGTTTTGCTCCTAATGACTTGACATAAATATTTGTTTGTTCATACATGATAAATCTTACTAACTATGCTAAGTCACTTGGAATTGAATTACTCTTCAAAACAGGGGGAGCATGTGAGTGTATCATCAAAATAGGGGAAGCATTCAATTGTTATACTTTGAACTCCAAATACTTGATGGCACAATCTGGATAGAAGATTTTTGTGCAGTCATGTTCTATCTCGTTAAATATCATGTAAGTTCATATCTCCACGCTTTACTACAAAACATCCTCAAGAGATCTTGCTTAAATTTTTGTAAACTCTTTCAAATAACATCTATTGTTCTTTCACATTTGCAAGATAGTTTTGTTATCATAAAAAAGGGAGAGATTGTTGGAAAATCATCTTCAAGTGATTTTGATGATGTCGAAACTATCCTTAGTGTATTACTTACTATGGTGTATGTAGATATTTGGACCAAAGGGCTATATTGTGTCCATGATGTGATTTTTTAGAAAGAAGTTCGCCAATGTCTTTCTATGGCAAATAGTACCAATCAACATAAAATATTAGTAGTTGACGATGTTTGTGTCAAAGCTATAAAGATCAGGTTGATGGTGCTGTAACAACAAAGTACATTTGATGATGTTTGTTACGTCAGCTAAGTGGCCGTTGAAAGATCTAGATTCGTATAGCAACTCAATCCAAATGAAGCACGTAACAGCAGCCAGGTCTTTTGACAGGTCAACCGAAGAATGTAATGAGAAAACAGTAGCGGTTGCCATTTTGGTTAGTCTGCAAAGGTTCAAGAAACGAAACTATGTGGGTAGTACCATCCTTGAACACCAACTTAACGAAAACCCTCCGACGGCTATTTGCTTCTCTAATTCATCTTCAGGAGAAGGCTATAAAAGAGAAGACCCAAGAAAGCCATAGGAGAGTGCGTGCGACATAAAAAAAAAAAAAAAAAAAAAACATGAAAAACAAGAAGCTTACTTCCTATTGCCTTTCTTAACTATAAGCTTTCTATCATACTATTTTGATATTCGTGTTGTTTAGTAATTGTGCAAAGGATTAAGTATACAAGTGTAAGAGCAGCAGCTAAGTCTAGATACTAGTATTTATCGTGAAAAGGACTGGTGCTAGCCGTTTGTAACTTTCCAAGCAAATTGATAGTAAAATCTAGCCCATCTTAAGCATGTTGGTCTGAAGAGTGGATGTAGGCTTGTAGATAAAGCCGAGCCACTATAACTCTCTGTGTGCTACTGTTTTCTTCTACTTACATACATTTGCATACAGTTGGTTCATGCGCTTTTTCTCAAACATTAGGTTGAGTTGATCTTTATTTAATGACTAGCTAATTTCCGCAAAAGATCACCAAATTTCAAAAACAACCTATTCATCCCCCCTTAGATTTCATCTTTAACTACAACATGCTTTTTTCTACAATTTTTAGACCTCATTTCAATGGCGAAATGTTCATCCTTCTGGCCGCATGAATTCTGGATTATAAAGCTATTTTTGGCTCGGTCTAATTTAATTTTATTAAGCCGTACCAGTCGAACTGGATTTCAAGTTCTTCATGAAAAACATTCCTTGGAGTCTCGTCCACATCATGATTTCTAAAGGCGTGCAAACTGCCCTTCTTGGTCAATTCTGGGATTTTGAATAAATTCCTTTTATAACTTGTCTTTACAAACTAGTACTGTTAACTAACCATTTTGTACAATTTCTTTCATTTGCAAATGGATAAAGGATAGTTGATTCTAAAATTGAATTGTTTCCTGTGCATTAGCATAATGGATGGTATTTTTAAATTAAATTATTGCATTGCTGCATCATGGTATGAGTGTGTGGAAATGCCATCAATCCTTAGGACAATGATGCCCCAGGTGTTAGTAGCAATGCTTGGAGGGGTAACTGGGTTCCTTCGGATGCCAGGGCAATGTAATACGGTTCCCCTATATGTCCTCGAGATGCCGAATGGATGCAAGATGCCTAGGGGTAACAGGGTTCCTCGGAAAATGGTGATAGCTGAATTTATAGCAAATATGATTATTGGCTTTTCAAATTCCATTGAGATTTATTGGTTTACAAGTTTAGAGGAAATATTTTCCGACTTGCTCTTTCGATTTGGAAAAAGGTTCTTAGGCAAGTTGATTTGGAAACTCATATGTGTAGTAATTGATTTATGTAGTATAGATTGGTTGACAGTTTGCTTGCTGAGTTTTATGCTCACTCATGGTTGACTATTCTTGTTCAGATCAGTAGCCATGTCACTTTTGCTTGCTGCCCCCACGATTAGTTATGGTGCCCCTGTGGACTTCACCTAACACCAGACCATGTTGCTTGAACCCGATTTCCCTAATGTTGACACCTAAATTTTTTGGGTTGATTTTGCTAAATAAAAAAAATAAAAATCACATGGCATATGGTTTAGGAAAATTTAATTTTTTGTTATATTTTGTCAAGATTTTTCATAGATTTAGGTAATATACACTGAGATATGCTTTTCTGTGCAAAAAGGGAATTGTTTTGATTGAATATGAAAAAATATTGCGCGGGGTGAAATGATATATTCAATGAAATTTTACACGAGCAAAATTGGCAATGAAATATACCACAAAGATACATTTTTTTGGTGTATAAAAGAGTCACGTACGGTGGGAATAAGGGGGCTTTTCTTTTCCGGAGGGTGAAAAGTACAAAAAAGGCAAAAAAGTGAAAAGTGAAGTAAGAGAGGGGGAGCCGTTCGTGAAAAGAGCAAAAAGAAGAGCAAAAGTGGTAAAGGTGATTGGACATTTACTGTTCATCACCTTCTACCTTTTGCTGTTGTTTTATCCTTCGCCGGTTTTGCTCAGCTCTCCCTTGCTTGTGCCGATTCCGCTCCTGCCTCACGCCCGCGACGACCGGTGTTGCGCTGACGCCCACTGCTGCTTCGCGCTCCAGATCTCATGATCCCGAAGCCCCGTCACCGCCCTGCTAGTGACCCACGACTTGGCGTCCGCGATCCGCAGACCAAGCCCCGCCGTCTACCTCGCCGTCTCGGTCTCGCCGTCACGCCGCCCCGGAGCCCTCGCCGGAACCCTTGCGGCGACCGAGCTCCCCCCTCACCGGCCGGCCTCCAAACTTTTTTTCTTTTTTGAAAAAGAAAGAAAAAAAAAAAAAAAAAAAAAAAAAGAAGAGAAAATTAGGTAAACTTTTCTTTTTCTTTTATGTTATTTGTTTATCTTTATTATTATTTTTTCTCTATTATTATTATTGATATTCCATATTATTTGTTTTTTAGTGTAAGTACCCCTTTAATGCGGAATTGAAATTGCATGATATGAAATTGCCTTGAAATTTAGTGATTATCAGTCCGATTTTCACGCTCAAAATCCGACTCGCAATTACTTAAAAATTGCCAATCCAATCTCCCGCCCGAGATCCGATTTGTGATTTTTGTAAAATTGGCCAACCCGATCTCATGCGCGAGATATGGTTCGTCAATTTGAGTATCACTGTTGCTTGATTTGCTGTGGTGTTATTTGAATTAATTTTCTTTAAAAAAAAGTCAATCAAAAAAGATGTAGGTTAGAATTAGGGTTTGCATGTTTAGAATTGAATTTTTATTTTAAATAAAAAAAAAATAAAAAAATCAATTGACTTAGGTTGTTAGTTTCTTTTTAACTTTAAATTGCATGTTTATTTATTAGACAATTGTTAATTTCGAAAATTAAAAAAAAAAAAGAAAAGGAAAATTAGGGTTAGGTTTGCTTTTCTTATTTGCATGTTTAGGATAGCGATTTTATTTTGAATCATGAAAAAGAAAACAAAAAGAAAGCATATTCATTTAGAATGTTAGTTTTTTTATTATATGATCTGCATGTTAAATTTTAATTTCGAAATTAATAAAAAAAAAAAAAAAAAAAAAACAGCATGCATAAATCATATAGGATTAGGGCATCTTTTGCACGTTATTGCATATTAGAGTAAGATTGCATGTTTAATTTTACTTCCTAATTAATTTTAAGTTTAGATAGGTTTTTTTAGATAGATTGCATTCTAGGATTATTTGGGTTAAGATAATATTTTAGTTTAAATTAGGATTTAGTTTAACCTAATTCCTAATATAAATTGAATAGGATTTTAATCTAGCTAGATAATTTTCACATTTTGTTTTAATTCTGAATTTCATAAAAAAAATACAAAAATACCTTAGGCTAAATTAGTTTTTCTTTAGGATAGGTTGCATTCTTTTTAGGAAAGAGAAAAAATAAAAAAATGTCATGAACATGTCATTTAGGATTTGATTAATTGAAATGCATGTCATTTAGTTCTTTCTTAGGCCCATTTAATTAGAAATTGCCTGTCAATAAAATTAAGTCATTTAGATTGCATCTAATTATTGCATTTCTTTAGGATTTACTCTATCCATGTCATATAATTTAGATCATATTACATGTCATTAGAATTAGGTCATTTAGTTAATATTGCATTGCATATTACATGATTTTCATCAATCAAGTGAAAATAAAGAAATGAAATTGCGTGTTAATTAGAAACCATATCTAGGGTTGTTGATGTGGATTTTAATTTAACATCGTAGATGCTTTCGTTACTTTGAGGTAAGTTTGCAATTTATTCATTGCTTTCTTGGGTGTTAAATTGATGGATTGCGCACCCGCATGATTGCCTCACATGTTAGGGAATTAGATTTAAAATCAATTCAAGCTACTTGCCAAACATTTTTTTTAAGAATGGTACCGAAAGGGCATTAGAGAAATCTAGTGTAACCAAGTCCCCGTACCCATAGTCTCTGGTTCGTAGGAGTAAAGTAAACCTCCTGTTGCTTTACTTGGGTTTCTAATCGACCCACCAAAAATAGATTAGTGGCGACTCCTAATTGAAAATCATTTGCATGTTAAGAACTCAAACCTAAGTCGCGAATTGGTATGGACTTGGGAGGGCCCGAGTTAAGTTTAGGCTTAACAATCCATTAGCCAAACCCTAGGTGGTACACCCAAAAAATTTGGTCGCGACAGCTTGGCGACTCCACTGGGGATTTGAGTTGAAACTCTTAGTGGACTTAGGCCAATTTTCTTTTTTTTGAAAAATGTTTTTGTTTGGCAGCAAGGATTCTAGGTACGTCCCTAACATTTAAGGTGTTAAATGTTTTTGCAGATTAGGAGGTATAAGGGGAAGTGTTTGCTAACCTCTATTTTGTAGGGAGATGAAGGAATGTATGGTTTATTTTCATGTTGAAGTATTGCTTGATATAAACTATTGTGCATGCTTTGCATTTACACTACACTTTTGCACACACAACCTGCCGCCGGACCTGGGCCGCATAGGATCATTTAGGATGGTGTTGAGATGGATACCACTCCGACCGCATGCTCGCGGTACGAGTCACCCATCTCAATCCCGAAGTTTCTTTCATGGTGTCAAGAGTATCCACCCCGGTCCGCATGCCCGCGACCCGGGTCGGCTCTTTGACTAAGCCGGAGTCATGAGAACCCGACATAGTCCACAAGCCCGTGGCTAGTCCGATCATCCTTGTGGCTCCACTTTGATAAGCCTTATAGATTAGAAATTGAGCCACTTACCATGCGCATGTCTATGTGATTGATCACTATTGGTAAAGTAAGTTCTCTAAATTTTTGCCTTTGCAATTTACTTACTTTATCGCATTATTTTTGTCGGTCCATGGCATTAGGATTGTCCTGAGTCTTGATCAATATACAATGGGGACTTCGGACATTCGAATTATTCTCCCTTCGAAGGAAGAGCTTAGCACTTGGTGGGACAAGTTAGATCAAGATGGCCGTCAGTTCATAGAGTCGCATATTGGTCGCCTACTTCCACTGCTGCGCATCAACATCCATGGCGGCCTCATCCAAGCACTTGCTTATTGTTGGTGCCCCGAGACCTCTACCTTTATCTTCGGCAGTAAGCATGAGCTCACTCCCACCTTGGAAGAATATAGCATTGCCATAGGGAAATCCTTGAAAGCTGAACTGATTAGTCCACCTATCGGAGTAGATCCTGTTATGGCCTTATCTGATTTTCTAAGAATTAAGGAAGACGACATAAGAAAGGTTTTAAAGGCTCACCGTAATGCATGTCCTTTATCTCTTCGAAAGAATGTTTTGAAAAAGGCACCTCATTTCAAATGCGTAGGGTTTTCCTTTTAGCTTTCTTTGGGTTTATAGTATTTCCTTATTGCAAGAATGTTATTAACCCTTTGATTGCTCATTTAGTTAGACAAGTGTTGGAAAGAAAAAATTTTGTAAACACTGTCCTGACTAAAACTTTTCTTTCCCTCACTCGATTCAAAGGAGGTGGTGATAAGACTCTCCATTCCTCTCCTGAACTTTTACAAATCTGGTTCCTTTCTCATATAAAGGGATTTGGTGGTTTAATGACTATACATGATGTTAGTAATTCAAATCACCCTATTATGAGATTTGAGAACAGCCAAAAACATGCATCGGATTACCATTATTCTAGGTGGCTAGCTTTCATAAAAAAACCGACTTCCAAGGGTTTCCTATGGCATGCTATGTGGTTCCAAGTTCGGGTGGCAAGACTCACGTGTGGGGGTGTTGGCCCAATCCCCCTATTGGGATTCACTGGAGCATTGGAGTACTATCCAACTAGAGTGACTCGTCAGTATCAAGTTGTGCAAGAGCTTCCCCCGGCGTTACAAATGGATCCGCTCCAAGTTAGCTTCGTTGACGGAAGCCAAGGCCATGAAGATTCCATTCTCACTATCAAATCAATGTGGGATGTGTGCCATCCACGAAAACTCAAATGGCCCGAAGAAGAGTTGAAAGGCAAAGAAAGGAAGTACTATGCCTCGACTAAGTACATCCAACAACACAAGATTCTCGAGGAGCTGCTTCCGAAGATACCGGAGGCGTTGTTGAAGATCACCAACCGTGCTGAGAATAAACGCCTCAAAAGAGTTGCTGAAAAAGCTCAAGAGGAGAATAAACGATTGCGCCGAATGGTGTCCCGAGTGTATATTGATCAAGCCAGATGAAATGCTTGAATCAATTTTGCTATTTTCATGTTTAGATTAATGTTTAGGAAGTTGAGTCATTTACTTTCCTAGCTCACTTATTTAGGGCATTTCGACTTTCTATTCTGTTTGGTTTGTCAAAAGCTCTATTAATGAATAAAAGTTCTAGAACGTTGCCATGGATCGATGCATTCCACTTGAGATACTTACCTTCCTTCATTTCTTCAAATTAGGTGATAACGGATCCTCCACGTTCGCCCATTATTACGCGATTAAGAGCTAGAATGGCCGACCAATCAGAAATGCGTGATCGTATGTCCATTGTGTAAACTCAACTCCAACAAGTGCTCGCCTCTCTACGCCTTGTGACGGATCAACTCCAATTCCTCCAAGTAAATCCAACAACTGCACCTGCTCTTCCTCAAATAATTATCCCGAAGCAAACAAACAAGGTTGACGATGACATGCCCGGGTTGGACGATGACTCGGTCCTTGTTAGAAAGACCAAGCCCGACAGCATTCCAAAGACTGATCATGATGAACGCTTCACAAAGCTGGAGGAAAAATTGAAACAACCGCAAATCCGTGAATTCACTCCCGTTCGACATGCTCGTGTATGAGAAGGTCAACATGCCAAAGAAATTCAAAATGCCGGATTTTGAGAAGTACGATGGTACTTCCTGCCCAAAAGCTCATTTGCAGATGTACCACGTATGTAAGGCCCAATATGTCAAGAACGAACCCCTCATGATCCAATCGTTCCATGCGAGTTTGACTGGACCTGCACTAAACCGGTATGTCATGAAGAATGTGAACCTTCTCGACACCTGGAATGAAGTGACCGACGCATTTCTCAAGCAATACAAGTTCAACATGGATATTGCACCTTCCCGAGAGGATCTTGAGAGGATGGAGAAAAAGAGGAACGAGTCGTTCAAAGAGTATGCCGTGAGATGGCGAAATCTGGCAGCTCAAATCACTCCCGAGCCTACTAACAAGGAGTTGATGAAGTTGTTTGTCAAAATCCTCCCGTCTGAGTTCCGTAACCGGATGGCCAGCACGTACGTTGAAAACTTCAATCAGCTTATTCCCGTGGGAGAACAACTCGAAGTGGGGATAAGGGAAGGATGGTTTACTGAACCATCCAGTAAAAGATTCACTGCCAAAAAGGAGAAGGAAGCGGCTGTGGATGTGAATGTGGCTTATAGCCAAGAAAATGTCAAACGTGCCCCGGCTATCCAAATGAATCCGAGACAGCCCCAAACCGCGGCGCCATCAACCATTTAATAGGAGGCAATTCTCTCCTCTCCCTGGGTCTCCATCCCAAGTGCTGACGATCCTCCGAAAGAAAGGTTTGCTTACTAGTGAACCAAAGCGTCCTAACCGTGAAAGCAATCGCAGCTATGACCCGACAAAGAAATGTGACTACCATAGCGGTGAATGGGGCATTCAAGCGACGAGTGTTTCACCCTCAAGCACAAGATCCAAAACCTCTTAGACACGAAAATCTTTTCGTTTCAAACTGCTCGCCCGAATGTCCGAAGAATCCACTACCCCGAGCATGATGGTACGGTGAATGCTATCCTGGAACCTGAAGTCGGTCGAATCAAGGACTCAAAGGTGCACGTGGCAGATCCTTACAGCGGACTGGTGAGAGCTGTATATTATCCAAGTCAAGAAAATGTTCCCCTATCGCTGATGAAGGAAAGAATTGCCCAAATGGTGGATGATGGCATTATCGTATATGCTGACCGTAACTGCGTAGTTTCCACTATTTCCCACATCATCATCGATTGGGAGGAGGAGCAGGCTGTGCTCAATACTGATAAGGAAGAAGTTGATCCTTCGCTCGCGGATATGCCTCCTCTAGAAGATGCATCTGATGAGGAGATTGTGATCGAGATACCTCAACCATATGAGTATGTCAACAACAAAGCAGTGCCTTGGTCTTATGACTTAGATGTCGACCTTGTTACAAGGTCTGGTCGAACCTATGGTCAAGCCAGTGCTCAAACTGCAAAGCCAGTCACCGATGAAGAGGCTAAGGAATTTCTGGCTGTGATTAAAGCAAGTGAGTATAATGTGGTTGATCAATTGCGAAAAATGCCTGCTCAGATCTCTTTGCTCGAGCTTCTCCAAACATCCTCTATGCATCAAAAGTCACTAATGAAGGTGTTGAGCGAAATTCATGTACCAGAGACAGTTGAGGCGGATAAGTTGGAAGAATTTGTGGGATCGGTCCTTCTCAAGGATTTGATTGCCTTTTCTGATGAAGAATTCCCTCTCGAAGGTCGGGGACATAACAAAGCACTCTACATATCCGTTAAACACAAGTCTTCTCATGTGTCTCGAGTGCTCCTTGATAATGGGTCCGCTCTGAACATATGTCCATTAGCCACTCTGCACCGCCTCAAGGTAGACTGTCAAGGATACATCTTTGCGATAACCTCGGCACGAGCTTTTGATGGCACAAAGAAGGAGGTACTCGGAGAAATCCATCTCGACGTACAGATAGGGCCAGTCGTCTTCAACATTCCCTTTCAAGTGTTAGACATCCCTACTACATTCAATTTCCTACTGGGTCGTCCCTGGATACACACTGCTGGAGCAGTGCCTTCAAGTCTACATCAAGCTGTGAAATTTGTAATCGAAAGGAAGCTGGTTACCGTATATGGTGAGGAAGACCACTGGATCTATCATGAGACGGCTATCCCCTATGTAGAGCCAGATTCTGAGCTTGAATCGAGTTACCACTCATTTGAGTTGGTATCCACCATACATGCTTCTTGAGGTTCATCACCGCTCATTCCTGAGGTTTCAGATGCTGCCCTCATGGTAGGAAGAGTAATGGTCGGAAATGGTTTCGTTCCTGGCGATGGTCTTGGAAGAAATGGTCAAGGCATTCGAAGCCCCATTGAAGCCCCTCAGAGGTCCCGTTCTACTAGTTTAGGGTACCATGGAAGAGGTGGAAGAAGTTTAAGAGGACGAAGACAAGGAAGGCAGAACCAGCCACTTGGTCAAGGGCGAGGGAGGCAAAACCCGCTACCCCCGAGCATTCATGAGACATTCCCTGGTCCTCCCATAATGATGCGGGATGAAGCGAGATACCCCTAGGGCAGCCTAGTGGCAAATTTGATTACCTGGTGAAGTATTCGGCCCCTCCCTACCTCTTGCGTTGATCCTCGTGAGATAGTCCTGAGATGGATGGGATGGCATGGATGTCCCGACACCCTCGGAGACGAAAAGCCTGGAGATGCATTGGAAGGAATCACTAGTCTCTTCGATGACGTCTTCATAGGGACCATTGATGAAGGACCTCCGAAGGAGATGGGCTCTGGCCCACGAGAGTAACTCATTTATTGCTTTCTCACATTCCCCTGCGTGGGAATTTTTATCGCTTTCTAGGGCTTGTTTTTTGATTTCTTCTTTTTCGCTTTCTTTTTAGGGCTTGAAAATTGCATTTCCATTCAATAAATGTAATTGATTGATGAAT
Organism: Eucalyptus marginata; assembly: GCA_014182565.1. Taxonomy (NCBI): domain Eukaryota; kingdom Viridiplantae; phylum Streptophyta; class Magnoliopsida; order Myrtales; family Myrtaceae; genus Eucalyptus; species Eucalyptus marginata. The sequence goes on from JABKBI010000019.1 coordinate 102,434, forward strand.
ATCAATAAAATTACAAGTTTTATTTGGAGGGCATGATGAGGTACACCAAACCAACCCGGTGATGATATCCCGATAAAAGAAAAAGAAAATCCAAGGAGAATTACAGGCACGGGCTTCATCATGCTTTCCGTGTCAAAATATTTAAAAAAATGTTTTTGCCAAGGTTTTTCTTAACACAAAAAAATAAAAAAAAAAAAAAGAGAAAAAATACAGATTACTACTGTTTGTCTTTCTAATTTATTCACTTCATGTTTCGGGAACAGTCTTGTGGCATACAAAGGCATGGAAACAGTCCAATCCAATGCAACAAATACTGATATGGATGATCTCAAGGACTTGATTGAAGATTCCATTGAGGTGCAGCGAAACTGGGAACAACATGAAAAAGCCAAGGCTCTCACATTCGAGCAGACTGTCACTATTAATTTAAGTGACGCTCAAGAAGCTAAAGAAGTTAAAATTGGGGCAAATCTCCCTAAAGACGAAGCCGAGCACCTAATTCAACTACGAAGGAATATCGGGATGTCTTTGCATGGACCTATCTGCCGACATGCGGTTTAGACCCATCGATTGTCGAGCATTGCTTGCCTACTAATCCGGACGTGCCACCTAAGAAGCAGAGACTACGGAGAACTAAGCCCGAACTCTCGAAGAAGATAGAGGAGGAGGTGATGAAGCTTCTGAATGTGGGATTCATTGAAGTCTCACAATACCCTGAATGGGTGGCTAACATTGTGCCGGTAATGAAGAAGGATGGTCGAGTTCGAGTTTGTATTGACTATCGAGATCTGAACAAGGCGAGTCCAAAGGATGATTTCCCACTCCCTCACATTGATGTCCTCGTGGATAGTACCGCCGGGTTCAAACTATCCTCGTTTATGGATGGATTTTCCGGATACAATCAAATAAGGATGAAAGAGGAAGACATGGAGAAGACTGCATTTATCACCTCGTCGGGGACTTTTCATTACAAGGTCATGCCCTTAGGACTCAAGAACGCGGGGGCAACTTACCAGCGAGCCATGGTAACACTATTCCATGATATGATGCATCAGGAGATTGAAGTCTATGTTGACGATATGATTGCAAAGACCCAGCCTGGAAAAAGCCATATGGAAACCTTGAAGAAATTATTTGACCGACTTCGTGAATTCAAGCTTCGGCTAAATCCCGCTAAATGCGTGTTTGGGGCAACATCTGGTAAATTACTTGGATTCATTGTAAGTAGTAAGGGGATTGAGATCGACCCATCCAAGGCTAAGGCCATATGTGAGCTGCAACCTCCATCAACGGTGAAAGAAGTGCGGAGTCTTTTGGGAAGACTGAATTACATAGCCCGGTTCATTTCTCAACTATCTGAAACGGCCAAGCCATTCTTCAAACTCCTAAAGAAGAATGCACGAATCAACTGGGATGACGAGTGTCGAGAGGCATTCGACAAATTGAAGCAGTACTTGATGAATCCACCAGTTCTTGTCCCACCATCACTAGGGCATCCCTTGATTCTCTACCTCACCATTCATAGTGAATTATTGGGTTCAATGTTGGCTTAGGAAAGTCCTGTTGATAAAAAAGAGCGAGCCATTTACTATCTAAGTAAGAAGTTCACCATATCAGAGTTGAAGTATTCTGATGTTGAGAAGACTTGTGCCGCTTTGGTATGGGTATTGCATAAATTGCGACAATACACATTGCATTACCAGACATTTCTCGTGATAGAGAACGACCCCGTCAAGTATTTACTTAATCGGCCAGCTCTGGTGGGTAAGTTGGCCAAATGGCAAATTTTGATTTCCGAATTTGATGTGCAATTCATGCCACAAAAATCGGTTAAGGGTCGAGCGATCGCGGATCTATTGACTAAGAATTCAGGCGTCTCTAACAACGATGACAATTTCCTTGATGACCGTGTCTTGAGTGTAAATGAAGACTCATGGAAGATGTTCTTCGATGGAGCCGTAAACTTGTGCAGTTACATGCTGGGCGGTTCGATATCCCAGGATGGATAGCACTATCCGGTAGCTGCAAAATTGACATTCCCATGCACCAACAATGTGGCCGAGTATAAAGCTTGTATCCTTGGACTTCAAGCCGCAATCGAGATGGGTGTGGCCAAGTTAATGGTATTCGGAGATTCAGCACTAATCATACTACGAGGCTCGTAGGTGAGTGGAAGACCAAGGATGCTAAATTGCTCCCATACCACCGGTATCTAGAAGGTCTCGTGAAGCAATTCAAATAAATTTCATTTGAATACTTACCAAGGTCTCACAATCAATTTCTTTGATGCACTCGCAACTTTGTCATCTATGTTACAAGTCTTCGACGGATTAGAAGTCGAGCCATTGAAAATAGAAGTTTTGCCGAAGCCGACTTACCGTATGATCTGGCGAAGAACCCGATGGAAAACCATGGTATTACGATATCATGAACTACATTAAAAGGCAGGAATTTCCTGAAAGAAGCACTCCCGCTGATAGGAAGTACATCACGAAGATGGCCTCAAAATTTTTCGTCAGTGGCGAGAATCTCTACAAGAGATCCTATGATTCAATCTTGTTGCGACGTGTAGGGGCAACAGAAGCTACTCAAATCATGCAAGAGGTGCACGAAGGGATATGTGGCCCTCACATGAATGGGCACATGATGGCTAAGAAGATTATGAGATTAGGCTACTACTGGCTCACATTAGAAAGTGACTGCATTAAGCATGTACGAAGTTGTCACCGCTGCCAGATTCATGGTGATAAGATAAATGTTCCTCCAACTGAGTTGCACCAGTTTTTTGAGCCATGGCCTTTCTTGATGTGAGGGATTGATGTGATTGGCCCAATCAATCCTAAGGCTTCAAATGGGCATCGATTCATTTTGGTGGCGATAGACTATTTTTCCAAATGGATCGAGGCTACATCCTTTGTGAATGTCACCGCCCACAATGTTCTGAAGTTCATCAAACGTGACATAATTGCTTGCTATGGCGTCCCTGAAGCAATTGTCACTAACAATGGGATGAACTTGAACAATAAACTCATTGACGAGTTGTTCAGCGAGTTCAAGATCAAGCATTTGAATTCGTCCCCTTACCGCCCTCAAATGAATGGGGCTGTTGAAGCAGACTAATAAGAACATTAAGAAGATCTTGGCTAAGACAGCCGAGAATTATCGAGATTGGCATGACCGGTTACCTTTTGCACTAATGGCATACCGGACATCGATCCGCACTTCTACTGGAGCAACCCCTTTTGCTTTGGTATACGGCATGGAAGCAGTTCTGCCCGTGGAGGTGGAGATTCCTTCTCTAAGAGTTTTATCCCAAGTGAACTTGTCTGAGGCTGAATGGATGCGGCAAAGATTTGAGCAGTTAAACTTGATAGAGGAGAAGAGACTAAAGGCTCTTTGTCATGGCCAAACTTATCAGCGGAGAGTTGCCAGATCCTTCAACCGAAAAGTACAACCGAGACATTTTGAGATAAATGATCTTGTTCTGAGGAAGCTGTTGCCGATTTTTACAGATCTTGGGGGAAAGTTTGCCCCAAATTATGGCGGCCCATATGTGGTGAAGAAGGTGCTTCTTGGAGGTGCCCTGATTTTGGCAGAAATGGATGGTCGTGAGTTTTCCACTCCAGTTAATTCGGATGCTGTCAAAAAGTATTACCCATGATAGAATTTGCCATGTCATGTCGTGAACTGCAAGTATTTCTATGATGAATAAAATGCATCGATGAGTTGAATTATTCAAATTTGTCATAAATCTTGCATTTTTCTTCCTTGATGAATTGTGTGAGATAAATTGAATGTGTCAAATGGAATATCTTGGAATGATGAAAGGCAAGCCCCGTTCCATACACTTCTCATACACAAATCTCCAGTGAGCTGTGTGAAAAATTCCATGTCTACAAGGAAAAGGGTGATCTCGCAAAGGGTACGCCATCTAAGGTGATGAGACGCAATTTTTTTTTTCCTTTACCTGAAACACTACAGGTATATCCATCATTTAGCCCTTTGAGCCCACACACGTGAAGAGTTTTTTAATCATCCCTGTCAAGGATCATCCCACATTGGGACAAAATTTGAGATGAATAATAGGAATTTTCTTACTCACACTTGCATCGATCTTCGAGTGTTACTTTCGCGTTGTAGCTCGTACGATAGTTTAAAGTGCCCTAGGATGATGAAGAGCAGTTATTCCTCTATCCTATACACTTTTATCCATTGCATAGCCTACTTGAGCTTATGAATTCATTTCATATTAAACCCAATTGGTGATCATCCCACACACTGGGGCAAGACAAAAATATCCAAGTGGCATGAACTAGAATGCTGACAAGTGGAGACTTTGTTAAAAAAAAAAAAAAACAAAATGAGGCATGAAAAGCAGTGTGCTTGGCAAAAGCAAGGCCAATGCCCAGAAAAGAAAAAAATCAAACTCTTGATATAATGAGTCGTATCCCCAACAAGGTGATACCAAAACTCAAATGCTGTTGCAGTCAATGGAGATTTAATGAGAAGAAAAATCTTCGACAATGGAGAAGGAAAGTGGTAGAAATGTCAAGATGATCACCAATTTTTGACCCTCTAAACACTTTTTGAGCCTAATGATCCTTTCATTTCACAGCCCATCAACCGAACCTACGTTACGTCCCTTGTAAGGTCTCTTCAGATTAGGGCACTTGAATTAACATAAGAGTTTACATGCTTGAAGGCATCGCTTGAAGAAGTGTGAGTAAAATAATTTCTGCCTCATTTCGTGTGTTTCTTGACTTGTAAGTCCCAAGACAGTTGCGAAATGTCATCTTTCAATAGCTTCGACTCAAAGAGTCCTATTTGTTAAGCCATTGACCATGTCGATAGTACGCTCCTCGTTAAAGACCCCTAAGATTGGTGAGGTCGTACCACTTGCGAGATTGCTCAAACCCTTGTCTGGCATGACGATGGTGAGATAGAAGGATTGTCATGATCCTGCATCAAAGGTCAGGACAAAATAGCCTTTTTTAAAGAGGATGAGTGAAAAGTCCTTTCAGACTAAAGGATCTCTCATTTGACACATCTCTGACGCTCATGCGTTCAGATTGGAATCATCATTCGAGATCATTCCTATTGAAATTAGGATGATGCGTGGTTGATAGAAATTATTACGCATGAACCTTACTTGAATTAATGCATGTTTGTGATTACAAATGCATGTTGTCTCTCCTACGATCATGTTTTGCAGGAGACATGTCCCCAAGGAACAGAGATGTCACCAGGTAAGCATATCTCTATTCATACCTTAAATACTTGTCATTGCACATGTATTCCCTTTTCGAATACATCGACACTCGTTTGAGTTGTCCCCAAAGATTTTTCTCCAGATTGCAACGCTAGGCAACCGAAAAATGGTTCGGGTCCTAGCCAAGCAAAATCTCCGTTTAGGCGACCGTAGAATGGTACGGGTCCTAAACAACATTTATTGCTTTAACAGGCGACCGTATAATGGTATGGGTCCTGAAAAATCAATTTTCCGTCAAGGCGACCATAGAATGGTACGGGTCCTCGACAACACCTATTCCTTTTTCAGGCGACCGTAGAATGGTACGGGTCCTGGAAAATGAATCCCCGTTTAGGCGACCGTAGAATGGTACGAGTCCTAGACAAAACCTTTCTGCCGTACTGGGCGACCGTAGAATGGTACGGGTCTTAGGAAAGCAGTTCCTTACAAAACCTTTCTGTCGTATTGGGCGACCGTAGAATGGTACGGGGCCTGAGAAAGCAGCTCCTTTCTGCCATACTGGGTGACCGTAGAATGGTACGGGTCCTAAGAAAGCAGCATCGTCACAAAGTCATATTATTATTCTAGGCGACCGTAGAATGGTACGGGTCCTGGATAGGTAACACCCACTACCTCGAATTACTCTATCCTCCTCGAAGGTAAGTTATTCCAGGTAAGTTCATCTATCATTTGCATTAGTATTTCCATGCATCATATAAATTGCATTTAAAAAAAATGGAATTCAAGTTCCAACAAAAAATCATTCATTGCATGAGCATGACCAAAATTTAGGTCTCAATTTGTCTTTAAAGGCAACCTCTGTGAGCTCACCTTCAAAGAGGGGCAACTGTTGACACCTAAATTTTTTGGGTTGATTTTGCTAAATAAAAAAATAAAAATCACATGGCTTATAGTATAGGAAAATTTAATTTTTTGTTATATTTTGCCAAGATTTTTCATAGATTTAGGTAATACACACTGAGAGATGCTTTTCTGTGCAAAAAGGAAATTGTTTTGATTGAATATGAAAAAATATTGCGCGGGGTGAAATGATATATTCAATGAAATTTTACACGAGCAAAATTGGCAATGAAATATACCACAAAGATACATTTTTTTGGTGTATAAAAGAGTCACGTACGGTGGGAATAAGGGGGCTTTTCTTTTCCGGAGGGTGAAAAGTACAAAAAAGGCAAACAGTGAAAAAGTGAAGTAAGAGAGGGGGAGCCGTTCGTGAAGAAGAGCAAAAGAAGAGAAAAAGTGGAAAAGGTGATTGGACATTTACCGTTCATCACCTTCTACCTTTTGCTGTTGTTTTTTTTTATCCTTCGCTGGTTTTGCTCTGCTCTCCCTTGCTGGTGCCAATTCCGCTCCTGCCTCACGCCCGCGACGACCGGTGTTGTGCTGACGCCCACCTTGCGCCGCGCTCCGGATCTCATGATCCCGATGCCCCGCCGCCGCCCGCTAGCGACCCACGACTTGGCGTCCGCGATGCAAGCACCGTAGCCCCGCCATCTGCCGCCCGCGCCGTCTCGGTCTCACCGTCACGCCGCCCGGGAGCCCTCGCCGGAACCCTTGCCGGCGACCGAGCTCCCCCTCACCGCCCGACCTCCAAACTTTTTTTTTTTTTTGAAAAAGAAAGAAAGAAAAACAAAAAAAAAAAAAGAGAAAATTAGGTAAACTTTTCTTTTTCTTTTATGTTATTTGTTTATCTTTATTATTATTTTTTTCTCTATTATTATTATTGATATTCCATATTATTTGTTTTTTAGTGTAATTACCCCTTTAATGCGGAATTGAAATTGCATGATATGAAATTGCCTTGAAATTTAGTGATTGTCAGTCTCGATTTTCGCTTGAAATTGCATGATATGAAATTGCCTTGAAATTTAGTGATTGTCGGTCGATTTTCGCGCCCAAAATCCGACTCGCAATTACTTAAAAAATTGCCAATCCAATCTCCCGCCCAAGATCCGATTCGTGATTTTTGTGAAATTGGCCAACCCGATCCCATGCGTGAGATATGGTTCGTCAATTTGAGTATCACTGTTGCTTGATTTGCTGTGGTGTTATTTGAATTAATTTTCTTAAAAAAAAGTCAATCAAAAAAGATGTAGGTTAGAATTAGGGTTTGCATGTTTAGAATTGAAGTTTTATTTTAAATAAAAAAAAATAAAAAAAATCAATTGACTTAGGTTGTTAGTTTCTTTTTAACTTTAAATTGCATGTTTATTTATTAGACAATTGTTAATTTCGAAAATTAAAAAAAAAGAAAAGGAAAATTAGGGTTAGGTTTGCTTTTCTTATTTGCATGTTTAGGATAGCGATTTTATTTTGAATCATGAAAAAGAAAACAAAAATAAAGCATATTCATTTAGAATGTTATTTTTTTATTATATGATTTGCATGTTAAATTTTAATTTCGAAATTAATAAAAAAAAAAAAAAAAAAAAAACATCATGCATAAATCATATAGGATTAGGGCATCTTTTGCACGTTATTGCATATTAGGCTAAGATTGCATGTTTAATTTTACTTCCTAATTAATTTTAAGTTTAGATAGGTTTTTTTAGATAGATTGCATTCTAGGATTATTTGGGTTAAGATAATATTTTAGTTTAAATTAGGATTTAGTTTAACCTAATTCCTAATATAAATTGAATAGGATTTTAATCTAGCTAGATAATTTTCACATTTTATTTTAATTCCGAATTTCAAAAAAAAAAATACAAAAATACCTTAGGCTAAATTAGTTTTTCTTTAGGATAGGTTGCATTCTTTTTAGGAAAGAGAAAAAATAAAAAAATGTCATGAACATGTCATTTAGGATTAGATTAATTGAAATGCACGTCATTTAGTTCTTTCTTAGGCCCATTTAATTAGAAATTGCCTGTCAATAAAATTAGGTCATTTAGATTGCATCTAATTATTGCATTTCTTTAGGATTTGCTCTATCCATGTCATATAATTTAGATCATATTACATGTCATTAGAATTAGGTCATTTAGTTAATATTGCATTGCATATTACATGATTTTCATCAATTAAGTGAAAATAAAGAAATGAAATTGCGTGTTAATTAGAAACCATATCTAGGGTTGTTGATGTGGATTTTAATTTAACATCGCAGATGCTCGTTGCTTTGAGGTAAGTTTGCAATTTATTCATTGCTTTCTTGGGTGTTAAATTGATGGATTGCGCACCCGCATGATCGCCTCACATGTTAGGGAATTAGATTTAAAATCAATTCAAGCTGCTTGCCAAACATTTTTTTTTAAGAATGGTACCGAAAGGGCATTAGAGAAATCTAGTGTAACCAAGTCCCCGTACCCATAGTCTCTGGTTCGTAGGAGTAAAGTAGACCTCCCGTTGCTTTACTTGGGTTTCTAATCGACCCACCAAAAATAGATTAGTGGCGACTCCTAATTGAAAAATTTGCATGTTAAGAACTCAAACCTAAGTCGCGAATTGGTATGGGCTTGGGAGGGCCCGAGTTAAGTTTAGGCTTAACAATCCATTAGCCAAACCCTAGGTGGTACACCTAAAAAAAAAATTGGTCGCGACACCTAATGTCATCTTTGCTAAGATTTATCTCGATATTGACGGTAGATATTGAATCAGCGTTGGGCCTAGTACTATTGAGGTTTGTCGCCGTGTATGCTCATGTCGGCGGGCATCTGCTGGGACCTCTCTCACTTCCTGGCGATGACGACGGCGGTAGTAATGTAATGGAGTATGGCGAGGATTCATTGAGTGAGTAGCATTTTAGGAAGACCAAGTCAGGATTTTAGATGTACTATAGGTGGAAGATGGGTGACACTGTACTTATGTGGTATCTAGGTCGGGATGATGTAGCTAATGGAATTTTTGGCATGGTTTGGCATGGTGGTGTCTTTTGTTGGTCCCCTAGTATATCTAACCTCATCACCTAAAGTATATTGCGGCACCCCCAAACCTAGTAGAGTCGCCACAGATACCAAACGCTGTATCTATTGCAATTACTGGTCACTTGTCTTTGAAAAAGGGGAGTTGTAAAGAAGGATCGAGGCTTATGGGCATTTTTTTTTTTTTAAAGGAGTTTAGCGCAGCTCATAACAAAAATTAGAGACGAGTCTCACTATCCCTCTACTCTCTTAATGATGATACAATGCACACCAACTACACATAGAAGGAAACATAAGGCCGAACCACTTTTATTTACATTTTTCAGGATGGACATCTTGGGTCGGTATAACCAAAAAGAAAACCAAGAATTTTCACTATGCTTGGCTATATCTCAAAAGAGATCTTCGACCCCCTATATTGAAACGAGTGAGACCTTCCATCTACAAGTGTCGGCTCCCTCTCCAAAAAGTGACATCTCTCTCTTTCCTTCTCACGGGCTATCACACCCAGCCAGGTGCATCGGGCGGTGGCGGCGGCAGCATCCCCAGCATCACCCTGTCACATCGGACATGGACGGACAGGAACTCCTGGATGACGAGGCCCTCAGCTAGGCCCACATCGTACATCACTAGAACTCGTACTCGCAGAAACACCAACCTGGGGATGGTGACGCAAATGTGCTCCATGCATTCTACCTCCACATCCGAGGGAATGCCATAGAAAGTGCCACGTGAGACTGGAGGGAGAGGCATCTCTCTAATCTGAAATGTTGGTCCCCGAAGGGGTGAGTACAACCACTCAGCAGGTAAAGGACCAATAACCACTCAATGCATCATACAATATAATCATTGCAATCATAGCATAACACATGTCATTCAAGTATCCATGCATAATTTACCTTGATGTCATGCACATGTCGTCATATCTCACGTACATGCATCATCATGTAGTCATCATCCTCATCATGCATCCATGCACTCATCATCATATCACATGTGCCATCATGCCATAGGTGCACATACATCCATGCACTCATCATCATATCACATGTTATCATCATGCCATAGGTGCACATACATCCATGCACTCATCATCATATCACATGTTATCATCATGCCATAGGTGCACATACATCCATGCACTCATACATGTTACATTATGTCACCACGCATATGAGTCACTATACCATGCATGATTCGGTTGTGACTTATGTTTTTCAATTGAATTGCCACATTTTCCTTTCTGGGGACCAATAATTTCATCCCGCATTTCTATCGCTCGCACCCAACCTGGCATCGCGAGGAACCTCCGGCACACACCTCCGGGCATCTCGAAACTCCCGAGGACATCCGGCACACACCTCCGGGCATCCGGCTCACACCTCCGGGCATCCCGACACTCCCGGGGCATCGTCGGCTCACACCTCCGACAGTCATCCATATTCTCATATATCTTTTTCCAATTTCACATTTGAAATTTACAATGCAATTGGTTTAAATTACTCTTTTGAAATCATGTAATATGCATTGGGAAAATGTCTTTTAATGCAAGGGTTTAAATAAGATCTTTCTTTGAGATCATTGGAAAATTCGTCGTTTCCTTAATGTCACATGAAATGCATGAAAGCCAATCACATCATTTTATGAATAATGATCCAAAGTCTCATAGTTCACGCAATAATTCATATAGATCACGCATCACAGCATAGAATTGGCCATGCATTTCAATATCATAATTTCGAAAATGTACAGCTTACACAGTTTTCAAAACACGGTTCATTAAATAGGCAAATGACCTTCAAAAATCACGAAATTTAACTATGTTGTAGTTAAGACATAGATAAAGATATCACATGAAGGAAATTTCTCCAAAAGAAATTTGTACAGAATAGTATTGGCCATGCATTCCCACATCATCAAGTCCGAAATACACAGATTGCACAGTTTTCTAATCACAGTCGATTAAATAGGCAATTGACCTTCAAAAATCATGAAATTTAACTATGTTGTAGTTAAGACATAGATAAAGATATCACATGAAGGAAATTTCTCCAAAAGAAATTTGTACAGAATAGTATTGGCCATGCATTCCCACATCATCAAGTTCGAAATACACAGATTTGCACAATTTTGGAAAACATTTAAATTACACATCCATATGGTCTTCAAAAATCACCAAATCAGAGCATGTACTAGATAAGACTTAAAGGTAACAATTCCATGAAGAACACATGCCCAAAAGAGATTTACACACAAAGATATAGTTCATACATTACGACATGCAAAATTCGGACAAGGTCAGATCGCGCAGTTTTTGGGATATTTCGATTAAAATACCCGAATGATCTTCAAAAATTCTGGAATTTTACCAAGTTATAGTCAAGACCCTAAAGTAGATTTTTCATGCAGACATTTAGACCAGATTCGTTCTAGAAAATTTTCTATAGACGTACGAAGTTTCTGACTCTAGCACCGAAACGTCCAGTGTACTTATCTCCGAAATATCGAGTTTTTACCTACTTATCCTTCTTCGTTCTCTCTGAAATTTTGATATGTTTTGTTTCAAGAGGTCCCCTACAACTTTAATTAAGGGCTCTAAGTGAAATTTCCAAAGAATAGTCACCATATGGGTCCAAGAAGTCTCGGGTGTCCAGTACCGTATTTCCAGATTTACCGTTTTCAAGAGAGGGTCGATTCACTAGGCTACACTTGCTCATTTTACCTCAAATTTGAGTATGTTAGTCTTTAGGATGTTCTCTACAAGTTTCATGAAGAAGTCGAAGTGAAATTCTCAGTAAAAAGTGACATACAACACACAAAACCATCAAGAGATCAACAAAACAGTTTCAGATCTAGTGTTTTCGTAGAGGAATGGTTTTACCCCTCAAAACCAAACCATTTTATCTCAAATTTTAGTACGTTGTACTTTGAGATGTTGTCTACAACTTTCATGAAGAAGTCGAAGTCGAAATCCCACTCAAAACATGCATGCAAACCTCTACAAGTTTCTGGGTCAGACGGTATACTCGAAAACAGGATACTATTTCAAAAACCACACTCAAGCTTCGGTTGCTCATACCCTAAACGTCCGAGATTCACCACCATTCAAACTCACATGCAAGGTACTACATGCAAGAGCAGAATATAGATCCCAACTTGCCTCCAAAATCGAACCAACGACGGCACACGGACGGTGACGGACGGACAAACGGCGAGCGGCTTCTTCCTCCTCCCACGGCCTTCTCCTCCTCTCTCTCGATTTCCCTCACTCTCTCTCGGCTCCTCTCTTTCTCGACACTTTCTCTCCCCTCTCCCCCTTCAAAACCGGTCACTCCTCTCTCTTAGTTTTCTTTCCCTTAATCATTACTAAGATGACTTAATTGCATGGGTGCCACTTGGCCCCAAAAATGGAACACATGGGGGAGGCATGCATCCAGATCCCCCCCCCCCTTCTCTCCTTCGCACGACAGCCCTCTCATGGGCTTATGGGCCAACCTTCTTGGCCCATTTTAGGCCCATCACCCTTGGGACTAAACCCCAACTTAAATATATTCTAAAAACAATCCATTAAAATTAACCAAAATATCCTATTTGCCACAAAGTATTAAATTTTCAAATTAGGTGGCAAAACTCTTGAAACCAAGAATTCATGAGCTCTAATTTATGATGAAAGTGGCCAAAGATAGGACTCTCTTTCTCACAGATATGTCCATTAAGGCTTGGCCATAAATCTCTTTACGAATCACGGATCAAAAGATTATAACAATATCATAACGGCGCATCCATAGCCCATTTATAACTCATGCCATTCTTAGGGGTTTTTGAGAAATTCTAGGATGCCACATATATAAATAAGAAAGGAAATGAGATCACCCTATTTGCATTTCCGTATGTGTTCCTTTGAGTTTCATATGTCCTGGATTGTTCTTTGACCCCACGCTCCTACATGTTTAAAAAATGAAAAGATTTGAGTAGCTGCGTTAACAGTGATGTGCTAGGGGTGTCACATTTGATTTATCTTCTACTACCACTAGATACCCTTAACAGCCATCATTAAGAAGATGACAGGCCTCGAGGACAAAGATTAGCGGTATGGAAGGGTCTCCCCCATTTCCCAGGATATCATAGTGAGGGTGGTCAGGTGGACTAAACTAAATTACTTTTCAATAGCAGTCCAAACTGGTGTGTTGCTTACGAAGCCAATCCATCCCTATGGTGATGTCTAAGTTATACATAGCTAACACGACCAAATCTATCAGTTGTTCTCGCCTGCTTATAATAAGTCTACATTCTTTGTAGATGAGAGTAGACAATATTGTATCCTTCAATGGTGTAGAGATACTAAGGGATACTTTTGAGTGGCCAAGGTTTTAGTCCAACTAATTGTACAAATCATTCAGATATGAAAGAATGCGTTGCACCGGTATCAAACAATACATATGCATTACTATTGCTTATTGAGATCGTACCGGATATCACAGTGTTAGACTTTTTTGCCTCTTCCTACATGACTGCGTAGACTCGTCCTTAGGCTAATGGTCGTTGGAAACTTCCCTGTGGCCGGGCTACTTTTTGAGACTGCCATTGTAATGACAATGCCTGTTGTTTCTATGCCATTACGAGGTGATCCCTCACTATGTGCCATTGCTATCCACATCATAATAAGCTCCTAGTCGAGCCCAACATGGTAAGTTACCGTGCCTCCTTTAACAAACTCGGCATGCCCATTTTGGGTTGCCGGCCTAGTGTTTTTTCCCAAACTCAAGTCCTCTCTTGTTGCTTTTCTTATTTGAAGCAAAAGGGCATTTCTCTCTTTGCAAAGGCCTATTATCACGACAGAAGTTTGGATGGTTGGAAGACCTTCCCTAGGGGGTCATTACTAAGGGTTGCTCCGTAAAATCTCTCTATACTAGTTGGGTGCGTTTGCATAATTCATTATAATCCTTGAGATTCAATGGCACCATCTCCGGATATCGAGCCTTAGGCCATCCTAAAACCTTTTCACCTTATCTTCCATGTCTTCGATCAATTTGGGGGTGAATCTGGATAATTCGACGAGCCACGCCTCATTATAGTCTACCGCCAAACCATTTTGTTTCAACTACATGAACTCCATGATTTTCTTTTCATAAGTACAGTTTGAGAAATATTTTCCGACAAAGGTTTTAACAAAGCACTTCCAGGTTATAGCAGAGCCTGCTAGGAATATTTTTCCCTTAGTCGTTCTCCACCAGTAGCTGGCATTTCCTTGGAGTTGGTATTTTGCCGAGGCTACTTGTTAGTATCACAGCATCCTAAGAAGGTAAGAATTTTCTCGAGTTCATCAATCCACGCTTCCACTTGTTTGGGATTTCCTGTTTCGACAAACCTTGGGGGCCTCAATCTTAGGAACTGTTCGATCAGGCCTTGGAACTGGCATTCAACATTGTTTGAAGTAGAAGCAACTTACTGTTGCACTTGTTACTGCACTTGTTGCTCCATCAGGCTCCCGATATTTAAGAGTACTTGCAAGATTCCTTCTAGTCAGGGATCTTGCATTGCCTTTCCTCTCAATCTTATGTTGCCTAGTCAGGTTTGAATTAAGATCACAGCCCAAAAGGTTAATGATTTACTACCATGTTATAAGATAGTCAAGCAATCGCAATCACATGCATTTAGTGTTTTCTATTCACATGACCTATCCTATGACTCTAGCGCACCTTGTCACTCCAAGATAAACCCCACTCTAATACCAAAATAGAATTGTGATGCCCTAGGTACGTCACCATTGCGCCTGGCTTTTTTAATTTATTAATCTTTCAATATAATTACACATGCAAAAGCAATGACCACATCTCATACAGGAAAATTTGCACTAGTCAAACTATTGAACATATGCTTCTTTATATTCACATAAATATTACAAGCATAAACAACATGTCCAACTAGTCACAAAATACAAAAGACTCGGGAAGGGGTTAGGGTCACCTATCTCCATACTACCTAAAAACCTACCTATACAAAGACAATTTTTTGTTGTAGGTTGAAGATCTCCTTCTTTGACTTGTCTACTCAATCATCATACTCGGGAGGGCCCTTGAACCCTCTTAAAGGTCCGATCGTATCATCATTTAGGTCAATGTACCAAGCAACAAAACGGTAGGGAATAAGCTTAGGTAAATCCACATCCACCTAGATAGTGGAACTATGCTTAACATACACTATCTCGGATCCTGGTACTAGTATATCCTAATATTCCAAATCTACGTATACCGGAATTTCAAAACATGGCTCGATAGGTGAATGTAAAAACCAAAGAGTGAGCCATAGCCCAATAAGTGAAATCCCTAGCTCTAAGGCCGAAGATCGACCTAATGCTCAACCTAACATAAAATGGTAAAGAATATTTCATAGCAAATTAATGGCAAGGCTTAATTATGATGATCAATTATATAAATCAACATGTACTAGTGCCATGAAAGAAACGTGGCATGCATGAGGTTCATTACACTTCAATATATATCCTGAGCACTCATAGGGCATCCTGTCCCAGACGGGGCATCGCAACTCTTGTGACATCCTGAAACAGTACCCAAGACATCTGGTCCCAAATGGGACATCCCAACACATAGGGCATCATCGGACCACCCTCACGTGGATAAGGGACCAATATTTATTATAGCCTCACATGCATGCGATCATCACAAGCAAACCAAAGCATGTGCATTGTTACGATTCTTAATTACTAAACATCACAATGCATGATGAGCATCATCAGACATCAAGACAAGAGTAGCACAACAATGCATCAAATGAACATCAAATGAAGCACTTACCAAGGTAAGAGCACTAAGTGGAGCAGCCTAACGTAGTCTCTAAAGAGTTCACTTACCTAAATGAGGTATGGGTGCTTAAAGCAAAATCAGCTGGACGATACCACGATGTGCGGAGCGCCCTCGAGCGAGTGGTGAGCAGTTGGCGAGTGAAGGAGAGAGAGGGATCAAGCGGTGGCCAAGAGAGAAAGGGATGAGAGGGAGGGGCAGAGAGAGAGAGAGGCAAGAGAGCTGAGTGAGTGAGTGAGTGTGTGTGTGAAGTTGGTGGTGAGGTGTGTCCAATTAAGAGGGGAACCACCCCTTTATATAGTCCCCACCCCATCGCCTTCATCATTACTCTCATTCATTGAGGGTGCAAATGGCCCACTGGCCTTCTCTCACTTGGCCAAGTTAAGAAAGGGGTGTGGCACCCTAGAGAGGTATATGTGGCTCCTAGCATAATCATGGGGGTTCACTTGGCATGGTTTCAATGGAAGATGGCCTCTTTTGAAGCCATGTGTGGCCTCAGGGTAATGATGGCCTAGGAGGTAGATTGATGAGTAGTGGGGTGATTCATGGGTTCCATAAATGCAAGTCCATCATTGAGGGGTTACTTGGCATGGTTTTAATGGAAGATGACCTCCTTTGAAGCCATGTGTAGCCTTAGGGTAATGATGGCCTAGGAGGTAGATTGATGAGTAGTGTGGTAATTCATGGGTTCCATGAATACAAGTCCATCATTGGGGGGTCTTGATGTAAGCGATGATTCAAGATGGTGATCCAAGCACTTGTGTCAGTGGATACGATCTATTCATGACCAAGGGTAGGATTCCATAGTCGGTTCATGATCGTGCCATGATCGAGCGAACTGATCGCATGGCCGAGGGTGGCTGGGCACAATCTATCCATGGCCAATGTAAAAAGTCCTAGATGTCACAATATAAATTTTAGGAAAATTCATTATATAGTTTATTAATTGCATTAAACCGACGGTGGTGAATGGACCTAAACTAGTTGCGTGGACAGAGGCCTACAACAAGTAAAATTCAGCCAATAAAGGAGGGGAGGGGGCTCAAAATTTCAAAAGGAAAGTTATGAGCCTTAAATTGAACTAGGTTAGGCTTGCTTAGTTACAGATGAAATTTATTAAAATTTGGAGGCCTAATTCTGCCCATAAAAGGGCTACATTTCGGCCAGCCCATGTACTGGGCTGAAATTTTTCGTGTTGATCCCTCAGTCTATTCCATTGAGTTCAAATTTGGAAAGTGAATCTTCAAATATGGTACAGTTCTTAGCCTAAACTAGTTTGAATATTTACTTACCTACATTGAATTTGGATTGTCTAGTTTGATTCTTTTAAGTGATAGACACAGGATTTATTTCCTAATTCGCAATGCGATGAAATATTTTGATTCTGTATATAAGCCCTTAGATGGAATTATGAGATTACATGGTTCAAAAATTGATACCTTGATCGTTAAGAACTTGAAATTAGTATATTATTTTTTATTTTGTGAGAATATTAAGTTGGCTAGATAATGTTTCCATATGTGAATGATGTGAATAGTTTCTGGTTATAATATCTTGGGTCATTGAATGCTTATTTTGTTTTGGTTGCTTTCCTTATCTAGAGAAATATAAAGATTGCATGTTAGAATAGGTAGGATTTTTAGATAATATTGCCTAGTCTAAATTAGATAGCATGTTAGGATTGATTCTAAAAAGATGAGTTAGAATATATTCTTGCTATGAATTTTCTTTGATAGATAGGATTTTAGATAATGCTTGCATATTTAGATAATATTGCTGTGACATCTCGAAATTTGGCCCCTATTTCGAATGTATGAAATGGTTATTTCATTGACGGGCTTATGGTTATTTTACTCAGAACTGATCATTCACGAGTTAACTAATCTATTAGGTAAGGCCGTAAAGGGACACAAACGCGACGGGCTAGAGAATTCAATCAGAAACTGACTGCTCGACCATAATAATCGGCAAGGGTCAATACCACACTGTTATAAATCGATTAGCAAACGGATATAAGCTGATTTGCTGGAAGTACGCAGTCGAATTGCGGGTGGTTCACATGATTACGATATTCGCGTCGAATGGCAATAAACCGATTTTCTATTGATATTATATTTAGGATACGTAATTGAACCCTCACGATTATATGACAATTGAAGGTCGTCTACGATTCGAAGATGCACAAACGTGGATCGAAAATTATCGACCACGGGTCTCAAACGCTAAAACCCCTAAAAGCTACCTGATAGATTAGATCGTACTAAAGTCGTGTTCGATCGATTTTAACCACGAAATTTAATTCAGTTTCGGGAATCGAATGTTCAAGCGTGTCATGATTTATTTGTTGGATGTTGTCTCATCTTTTGCCAAATTTTTTATGAGTCCGAAATTTTGCGGAAAAACAATTTTTTGGACAAAAAGAAAAAGGAAGTGAAATTCGGATGGGGATGAGAATTTGGATTTTTCTACCCCAAAAATGCTTTAATTTTGGGAAATTAGAGTTAATTTGTGATTGGGTGACCAAGGATGAGCATAGCAGACTTTGAGGCATGTCTGATGTGACGGCCCAAGCGGCGATGCGTGGGGAGGAGGGATGACGGTGGGTCCGCGCCTCGGTCCCCGAACGTGCGTAGAGGGGGCACGTCTCCTATCCCACATTGCTTAGGGGGGGAGTCATGGGCTAGTTTATAAGGCTTGGGTTCTCTAACCTGTGTAACACGTTTCACGTACGCTTCCGTCGCGTTGAAAACAAAGCCTTGAGGGGGGGATGGCCGTGCGTCCGCGCCTCTACCCCAAACAACGCGTTTGACGTACACTTCCGTTGCGCTGAAGACAAAGCCTTGAGGGAGGGATGGCAATGCGTTCGTGCCTCTAAAGAGTACAATATTGCGCTAGGATGAGGGATGGCGGTTTGTCCGCGCCTCTACCCCAGACAATGCGTTTTAAAGTTGTGAGGGCCGAAGGCCCAAAGCAGACAATATTACACAGTGGGAGGCCCGGGTCTTTATAAGTGGCATCAGAGCCAACTCCCGACTGCGTTTTTGGCGACAGCGAGAGCACTATGCTCCCAAGGGGGGAGAGTGTGACGACCTGGGTGGCGGTGCGCGAGGAGGAGGGATGGCGATGTGTTCGCACCTCGGTCCCTGGACGTGCGCAGAGGGGGCGCGTCTCCTGTCCCACATCGCTGAGGGGGGAGTCCTAGGCTAGTTTATAAGGTTTGGGTTCTTTAACCTGTGTAACGCATTTCACGTACGCTTCCGCTGTACTGAAAACAAAGCCTTGAGGGGGGGATGGTGGTGCGTCCGCACCTCTACCCCAGACAACGTATTTCACGTACGCTTCCGCTGTGCTAATGGTGCGTCTGCGCCTCCAAAGAGGACAATATTGGGTTGGGTTGGGATGAGGGAGGGCGGTGCGTCTGCGTCTCTACCCCAGACAACGCGTTTTAAAGCCGTGAGGGCCGAAGGCCCAAAGCGGACAATATTACACAGTGGGAGTCCCTGGTCCTTACATGTGATGATGAATTGAGCTATTTCCCAAGAGTTTTGATTGGCTGCCTTTGTTTCTTTCTTTCTCTCTCTCTCTCCCTCTCTTTCTCTTTCCCTCCTCAGCCCACCAGCCCTCCCTTCCCTATTTTCCATCTTCTCTCTAATTTTCCCTTCTTCGCTCACATATTTCCCTCCCCCACAAGCGGAGCAGTCCCATTCATTTCCTCTTTCCTTTCCCTACCACCAGCCCTCTTCTCCATTTCCCTTCACCCTGTCGCTACACCACCCCAGCACCATCATCATCTTCATCTCAGATGCCCAAACTCTAGCTCCTCCATCAACTCATCTCACCATCACCTTTTTGCCACCGTTGGCTCTCGACCTCACTGAGCCGTCCACCACCATCCTCACCTCCACGTCCAACCATCACCACTCGTGCCAACGCCACACAGCCGTCTCACCACCTCGCCACCACTCCGCTCTTACCCGCCGGCAGCCCACCACATGCCAGAACTCAACATGCCCGCAACACCACCAACAGCACCTCACGCCTGCAACCCCATCACCGCCAGCAGCACCACCAAGCTGAGCCTTTCCCCCCTTCGCCGAGAGCTTGTAGGGTTGTCACCACCACCGTCGAGCCCCATTCAATCCCCGAGTGGCACGTCCTCGACGCCGTCGCATCACCATCGCCGTGAGCCTGCTGCCATCGAAAACCTGTGAGTTAACTTCCTATTCTTTAATTTCGTTTAGGGATGGTTAGATTAGTGATAATGAGGGTTAGTCTTAGTTAAGTCTAGTTTAGTCATAATTGAGATTAAGAATGGTTCAGATTAATTTTAATTGCGATTAGTTTAAGTAATTACGATTAGATTAATTAATCGTGGTTAGACTATTTAATTGAGTTTAGTTTAATTAATTGTAATTTATTTATTTTAATCGTCATTTATTTAATTAATCGCAATTAGCTTGATTAGTGACGGATTAGGTGTTACGTAGAATTTTACGCTCGTTTTCTTAGATGAAATTATGCGTGATTTTCATGGCTTGTACATACTATGTTATGCAATTGATTGCTCTATGGTAGTTATCCATTGTTATTACAAAACTAGGTTTTATAGGCAATTAAATGGAAAAATGTGAGGTGTCAGGTTTGGACGGCAAATCTTACATGCTAGATAAATCCGTAGAGTTTTAAAATGGGAGAGTACTAAATTTGACAGGTTGATTTCAAATACATGACCACATATGATCATTTTACCAGAATTTTAAATGTAAAGATTTTTCGTGGTTCGATTTTTAAGCACAAACTCTTTTACACTGGGCTAATTGACGGAAGATAAAAATTGGCTTGAGTGTTGACGTGCTTGTGTGGTCACTTAATGGAACTTGTCACCCGACAAGACTTGGGGGCAATGCCCAATTTTATCGGATGCCCGGCGGGGGTCCGGAAGCCGAGTTGCGGTTGAGGTCGGACCGATGCTCCTTTATGGAATGCCATCTAGGCGGGGGTTCTAGATGTTGCCGTGCCTAATGGGGTGGGACGATGCCCAGTTATGCCTGAAGACCGTCGACTATTGTGTTGGCCGTGGCCCGAGAGGTCGTAATAATCGGAACACGTGTGAATGATTGTGATGCATTGCACCTGATTATGGGGTAAAACTTTTAGGCATGGTATGGGACGTGCCAAAATGGGTTTACCTTATAATCGGGACCCGTGTGAATGTTTGGAGAGTGAGAATTATGTGTTCTGGTTATTGATTTTGCTTATGGCATTGATAATGGCATGTGTGACGTGCTAACATGCAGGGGTGTGCTGAGGCGAGGTGAATTTGTGTGTGGTGTGTGCCTAGGCTACCTTCGAGACGAATATGAATCCTAATCGAGGCTTAGGGATTTAACTGCTGGAGATTTGCCCCGTGCGATTTGGGGTCCCCTGGGATATGGAGGTAGAGACTACTCACTATCCTATCCCCAGGACCAACCAATTTCGGGAGTTGGTAGTGACGACGGTGTGGGTAGATAAGGGTTTTGTGAATGTGGTGCCCCACCGCTTCAAGGTGTGGTTTATTACGGAGCTGAACGACGGTTGGGAGAGTCCCTTGCACGGTTTTGATGGGCCACCCATAGGAAGAGGTTGAGCAAGACACTAACCCCATGTATATTGACATTCCTGATGATGTCGTAATAGATCCAGCTTCCGAGCCAGAAGGGCCCAGGGAGCCGTGCTCACTTGGCGACGTGCCCGACTTCTTGGTTGGGCCCAGGTATGGATATTAGAGCGGATGTTGGAGTTTGTATAGTTTGAAATTAACCTCGACCTTGACCCCTTTTGTTAGTAGGTCGCGTAGGAGTCCCTTTTGTAGTAGGCTTGTATCTATTAAACTCCTTGGGTTAACCTGTTGGTATATAAATCGTAGTTGTCAGAATTCGTTGCAATGCTTTTACTATCCCTACTATTATTGATTGACTGGGTGTTTAATATTCTGTTGCTTCCGAATGCATTTAAATCGAAAGATAAAAAGAATGGGTCGGCAACGTGTCCTGGGACATCATATTTTTAATCGACCGTTCAGGGATGTTCGCGTACTCGGGGTTCAAGGCATGACAATTACAATCCCCTAATCTAGACTAGATAATTATTTTTTTAGACAATTTAATTATGGTATTTATTAATTACAAATTTTAATAAAAATATTAATAATCATATGCATGACATATAGTTTAGCTCATGTCGTGTGTATGTCATGTAGTTTGTACATTAGGTTCATTTAATCAGAAACACATGTCATTAGAACTGGGTCATGTAATCAATTAAAATGCATGTCATATAAGTTAATTTCTAAATAAAACAAAACCACAAAAAAAAAAATTGAACGGGATTGCGTGGTAATTAGAAAACATATTGAGGTTGGACATGTGTTTTTCTAATTAACATTATTGCATATTGCTTTACTTCAAGATAAGTAAATTTCTCTTTATTCTAGCAATTTATTTATTGCTTCAATTTTTGGGTGTTTCACCCCACATGTTAGTAGTTAAGATAAAATCAATCTAAGCTGCTTGCATAAATGTTTTCAGAAAAAAATGAAATGGTATTGAAAGGACCTTAGAGTAATCTAGTATAATCAAGTCCTCGAACTCATTTAATTTGTGATGTGTAGAAGTAAAGTAAATCCCCCGTACTTTACTTGGATTTCTAATCAATTCACTTAAAATAGATTAGTGGTGACTATTAGATGAAAATGATTTGCATGTTAAAAACCTAAATCAAGTTGTGAATTGGTATGAGTTTGAGAAAACCCGAGCTGGATTTAAACTTGGTAATCTATCAGCCAACCCTTAGATGATGCACCGAGGGTAGGTCATGACACTAGTACTTACATTATGTTTGATAAATCTTTAAATTAAACAAATACATCCTTTGTTTCTGGGATCACTTTTTAGTAATCCTACGAGTCAATATACAAACATGTTTTTTATTTCTTGGTTTCTTACTTTTCGTTAAATAACAATAAAATAAATAAAATAAAAGGAACAGATAAATGTCTAGACATATAAATTTACTTTGCTATAAAAAAAAAATCTGTGATGTTCTTTGAATGTCTTCATACGGCGAAGGTAAAAACCTCCATTAATGGATAAAGTTAATGTAGACATTAGGTACATTAGATGTATTTACACTTCTCTAATTATTCATGCACTTAACTTTTCAAGCATTATATTTTGCATGCGTATTTAGTTTTGAAATCATTTATCTACTTTCAAAATATAGCATGATACCAATCGCCCAAGCGGGTTGCGCGAGATTAGTTTCGTGAAGTAGCCTAGTGTGAGCACTGTTCAAGGTTTTTTGACGAGTGACAATGCATCCTCCGAAGAAATGTGCCATTCGACACCACTTGCCCACGGAGAATTCGAGCAGATTTTTATTCAATTTGGAAGTACAAAAATCTTATCTCATCTCTAGTGCATGGGACACACAGGTCTCATTATAGGATATTGCAGCAAAAGGGTACTCCGGACTATAGCTGTGGACACCCAAAAATAGCCAAGTTTTTTTAATGGCCATGGTGTCGACATATAGCTCGGTATTTTTTTTTTTTTGGGTGAAATTAATAGATATATTGAGCTTTAAACCAATCTATACAAAAGAGATCAAGGCACCGGAAACTTACACTCAAAATGCAAAGACATTATGAGTGGAAGGGTGCCGAGATGTAAAAGACCAGCTACCCAAAAAGGGCACAACAAGCCAACCGGCTACACACTAACATAGCAGAACAGACAGACCAAAGGGAGAACAAGCAAAAGCCGGCAAAGAGGGGAATAGGGGTCATCGTAGACCTACGAAGCAACAAAACAAGGCCTCAACAAGGGCCCACGAGCAAGCAACCGTGGCAACATCGCAACCACTAGCATTGGCGCAACCACAAGACAACTACCAAGAGAGGCGATAGGGATCTGCCGACCACCAATCTGATATGAGCTACGTTGTTGACGTAGAGGTTCAATCTCCTTGGAAGAGTAGATAATCGGATCAATACCCCAACTGCGCTGCATTCTCCTATTCCTTGTAGTATCCTCCACATTCCTAAAGGTGATAGCCTTGTCTTTGACTACTTTACATAGGTGGTTCTTCACGGCCGGAATCGAAAGAGACTGCTCTCTAAATAGAATTTTATTCCTGTTTTTCTAGATAATATGATGGAGAGCACCAAAAGAGAAGCGAGTGATGCACTTATGGAACTCCTTACCCGAGAGGAAGGATACGGCCCATTGGAGATTCTCCCCCCAAGACCTATTGCACCACTGTAGATTACATCTGGCAACCCAAAAGAAGGCAATGCTAGCAATGATATGACATCCAAAAAATAGATGATCAATGGAGTCCGGCATGGCATTGCAAAAAACACACGCACCAGAATCAATTCTGCCATAGGATAATAAGAGAGATTGGGTGGGAAGCCTGTGCTTGGCGATAAGCCAAAGATTGAATTGGTACCTTGGAGTAATCCAGTTATTCCAAATGAGCTTATGCTAATGAACCCGAACCTTCTTCGCCTAATGGTCTCTCAAGCTAAAGCTACAGTGAACAGGCCAGAAGAGCTCCCCATCCAAGCAAAAGCGGTTTGGGTTCAAAGAAAGGACCGGTAAGGGTTGTTCCCAAGATTCCAAGATAGACTTGAAAGCCTGGCTAGAAGTGGAGAAGAGATCAGCCACCGTTGCTTGCCTGGATAATCCGGAGCTATAGATGAGGGAGTCTGAGAATAACAGGTTCGAAGTACCCCTAGGGTGCCAATTATCAAACTAGAGAGATACGGAAAGGCCGTCCCCTATCCTCCACAATAAGGAGTTACAAAATTCCATCCTGAGCTGAAGGATTTTTATTTTTTCCAGGCCCACGAGCAAAAGGTAGGCTTCTTAGCAAGCCATAAGTTCTTCCCATTTAAAAAAGTGGAGTGGATCCACTTGCACCACAATGACTCCTTGTAAGAGAACGGGAGCCATATATGTTTGAGCATGGCTACTTTGTTGCAATCACGTAGCCTACGGATGCCAAGACGCCCCTTCTCTTTTGGTAGGCAAACATCCTCCCAAGAAACTTTCGCACCACCTTTACCCAAGTCCAGGCCTTTCCAAAGAAATTGCCTCAAGATTCACTCAATCTGTTCCAAAACAGCTACAAGTAATATGAAAACACTAGCCCAATAGGCTTGAATCGCATGAAGGACTAACGTGATCAACTGAAGGCAGCCAGCAAATGATAGAAAGCAATGGGTCCAAGATTATACCCTTGCTATAATGCGGTTGACGAGAGCATAGCAATTTGACTTACGAAGCCTCAAAGTAATGATGGGAACTCCCAAATAATGAACCGGCAAGCTCCCTTCATGGAATCCTAAAGCAGTAAGGATTTGATTCCTTGCAGCTAGCGAACCTCCTGCAAGAAAAATCTCACTTTTGCTCGTGTTTGTATACAAACCACTCCAAGCTAAGAAGGTCTCCAAGCCCTCCTTGAGGAGAGAGACGAAAGGCATATCAACTTCACAAAAGAGGAATACGTCGTTGGCAAAGAATAAGTGCGAAAGGACAGTCGCTTTGCATCTCCAATAAAACTTGAACTTTGGCTTCAACGAGCAAAGATAGAGGATTCCAAACAAAGCCTCCTCAACCAAAGTAAACAAGTAGGGAGATATGGGGTCTCCCTGCCATAGTCCTTGACCACTAGCAAAGAAACCATGTCACTCTCCATTTAAGACAACGGAAAATTTAGGAGTTCTCACACAGGTCATGATAAGATGAGTCACATGTTTAGGAAAACCAAATGCAAGAAGGACAAGCTGGAGGAAGTCCCGGTCCACAATGTTGTAGGCTTTGCAAAAATCCACTTTAATTGCACACTTAAGTGAGTATGGGTCGAGGTTGAATCCAGTAAAGAGCTCTTGAGCCAATAAGATATTATCCCTGATCCGCGGACCCTTAACAAAAGCACTTTACAAGGGCTTACTATATCTTGAAGAGCTACTGCCACCCGATTGGCCAAAACTTTAGTGATACACTTGTAAATAGTATTACAACAGGCGATGGGCCTGTAATCATCCACAGTGGTAGCATTAGGGACTTTCGGGACTAACACCAAAATGGTGTTGTTAATCTCCCTCAAGAGCCTACCCGTGATGAAGAAATCTTTCACCGCCGCCGTAACCAAATGTCCTACCGTATCCCAGTTATGCTTGAAGAATTAAATGGTAAAACCATCCGGCCCGGGAGCCTTACCTTGAGCTAGGGAAAAAACAATGTCCCGAATCTCAAGATCGGAGACAAGACGAGCAAGAAAACTAACTTGGTCGTCATTTAAAGGGCAGCGGATCGTCTCCTGAATCTCCTGAATCGAAGGCCTTTCTTGCACGGCCTGTGGCATCAAGAGGTTTTGGAAGTGGCTGACAAAATACTGCTGGACCAAAGCTGGATTGGTGATTTGATTACCAAAGGTATCCATGATCAAGAGGACTCGATTCCTCATCTGCCTTTTGTTGACATGATGATGGAAGAACTTAGTGTTTCGGTCTCCATCTTTAAGCCACTTAATCCTAGACCTCTACTTATAAAAGAATTCTTCCTGACACCGAAGGTCCATGAAGGTCCGACGTTGAGCCTTCTCCAATTCTGCAAGTTCAACATTGGTCGGGTCCTACTAGAGGCCAACCTGTGTGATCCTTAGCGAAACCCTCGCCTCTATTGTCTTGACAGAGATGTTAGAGAAAGACTCTTTATTAAGGAGCTTGAGACGGGCTTTAAGAGACTTGAGTTTCCGCACAAGTCTATACATGGGCACACCATCACCCGGCTCCTCCCAAACTTGATTAACGATTGTGCTAAACTCCGGATGTTTCATCCAATAATCAAAGAATTTGAACGGTTTCCTTCGAAGGACAGGATTCAAGACCTTGACTACCATAGGGGTATGATCAGAAATACCTGGGGCACGGAAGAAAGCTTCCGAATAGGAGAAGTCTTGGCTACATTTGGTATTAATGAGAACCCTATCAATCTTTTTAGATGTCCGAGAAGCTCCAGAAGAAGTTGTCCGGGTGAATCGAAAGACAACATACCTTAAATCCTCTAACTCTGACTGAGCTAAGCACTGGCCAAGCTCATCAAAATACGGAATCCAAGCGTCAGAGCCACCCAATCTATCTGACGAGTCCTTTATAGCATTAAAGTCACCCGCCACCAATCAAGCCCAATTTTGCAAAGCAATGCTTTTAAGAATAAGGTCCACCTAGAGTGGTCTCCTGGTCGGTTGTGGCACCCCCTCGGCATGGCCCCTGATCCGCTAGGGTCACCACAGGTACCAATCAGTGATCCTATTACATACCAGTCTGATACTTTTTAATCATAGTGGATCCATACTTTATGGGGGCGTTAACCAATTAAATATTTTTTTTTGAAAAGGGTCCCAGTGTAGTTCAACAACGGAAGCATAATCGAGTTTCACTATCCTTTACTCCAATAACAAGAATGCAATGCACACCAACTACGCATCAGATAAAAAGATAAAGCCGAGTCACTTTTATTTACATTTTCATGATGGACATCTCGGGTCGGCACAGAAAAAGGCCAAGACTTTTAACTATGCTTGGCTATATCTCAAAAGAAACTCGACCCCACAAGTGTCGGCTATCCAAAAAGTGTCAGCTTCTACCAGTCATACGTGTCATCACATCCAACCTGGTGCATCAGGCGGCGGCGGCGGCATCATCCCTAGCATCACCCCATCGCGTCGAACATGAACGGACAGAAACTCTTGGACTACAGGGCCCCCAGCCAAGCCCACATCATACATAACTAACACACGAACTCGGACAAGCACCAGACCAGGAACACTAACACAAAGATGCTCTGCGCACTCAACCTCAACATCAGACGGTAAGCCATAGAAAGTACCACGCGCGACCGGTGGCAGAGGCATCTTTTAATCTGAAATGTTAATCCCCAAAGGGGTGAGTACAACCACTCAGCAGTAAAGATCCATCAAACTACACAATGCAGCAAGCAAAACAATCAAGATGTGAGTAAAGTACATATCATCCAGCTATCGAGCATACATTACCATGCAGTCATATGCACATACATAATCTTGGGTACATCTCCATGAGATCCATTCAAGCCTTCATGATCGCATTCTCAATATCATATAGTATCAATTTACCTTCATAAGCAGATCATGCATCATGCCATATGCACACACCCATGCACATGATTCAATTTTCAATTTTCAAAGAGGATCTCATTTCATCTTTCTTCCCAGGGATCAATGTTTGCATCCCCCATTTTATCGCTCGCACCCAACTTGGCATCACGAGGAGCCTCCGGCACACACCTCCGGGCATCTCGACACTCCCGAGGACATCGTCGGCTCAAGGGTCCGACGGTATCATCATTATCACAATTTATATTCACATGTATGTTTCACTTTCAACATGGCATTTGATGCAATAATGCCAAAGGTCTAACCAGCTTATTGGTATTATATGACATGCTAAATTTCACCACATGTGCGGCAAAAGCAACCACTCAAGACATTATATCACATAGAGCAATTCATTTATTTTTGAAAATGCAGCAAGTTTTCGGATAAAACAGAATGCACTCCTTTAGTTAAAACTCTAGGAAAATTAGTAAAATGTCTTAATAAATTCTGAAAATTTAACACATTAAATATGAGACCTAGAGGAAAATATTTCGTGAAGAACACAATATCAAAAGAACTTCATACAAATCGGTACGGTCCATGCATAACAGCCTTTAAAATTTCAGAACATCGCCCTTGCACAGTTTCATTCACAAATTCGGTATAAACCATAAACCAGCTCCCAAAAATCTGAAATTGTGATATGTTATAGAAAACACCTAGAGGTAAAAGTTTCATGCAGAAAGCAAAATCAAATTCATTCTAGATTAATAGCTATAGTTGATTTAATTTTCCCTATTCTCGGTACAGTTTTTTTTTTCAGATTAACTCCTTTCAAAGATAATCCGTTTCACCGACCTACACATGTCCGCTTCTTCTTAATTTTCAGTATGTTATTCCTCAAAATGTTATCTACAACTTTCTTCAAGGACACAAGATCAGATTTCAACCGGATAATTTTATAAAACTCACAGAATCACACTAGGTCATCATAACGTTTTACAGATCCAATTTCTTCAAAGAAAAAATGGTTTCACCAACCTATACTCGTTCATTTCCTCTCAAATTTTGATATGTTAAAATTCAAGGAGTCCTCTACAACTTTCATCAAGAGGTCAAAGTGAGATTCCAACTAAAAAGTGGCTTTACAGTTCACGAAATCACTAAAGGTCAGCACAATACTTTCCAGATTTTGTTTATTCACAGAAAAATCATTTGACTAACCAATACTTGTCTGTTTTATCTCAAATTTTAGTATGTTATTCTTCAAGATGTCCTCTACAACTTTTATCAAGAGATCGAAGTGAGATTGCAACTAAAAAGTTGCATGCAGCTCACGAAATCACCAAAGGTCGGACTGCCTTTCTACCCTAAATCCCCACTTATAACAAAATACCTAATTGTAAATTAATAGGGCCAAAAGACTTTGTAACATTAATCCATAAAAATCAAACCCATAAAAGCATGGTCAAGAACAAAATTTTCCCATGGCACAATCTCGATCACCCAGGAACATAAGATATATTTCCATTAAAGTACTCGGCCTTAATCTATTACAATTCTTTGGTCTAAAGGCCATAACATAAATCAATAACACTTCGATTACCTTTGCATAGGTCGGATAGCATCTAGAGGTTGCCATGAAATTTTAGGATGCCACAATTCTCCCGTCCTTAGAAAATTTCGTCCTCGAAATTAGACGTTACCTATGTCTCTTGAAATAGGTGAGGGTACTTTTCCTTCATCTTATCTTCACTCTCCCATGTGGCTTCCTCCATATCATGATGTCGCCATAATATCTTTACCAATGGGATTTTCTTGGTCTTAAGAATTTGCTCCTTTCGATCCAAAGACGGCACAGGCTCTTCGATGTATCTCACTTTCTCATCCACTTTGATGGCTTCATGATCGAGTATGTGACCAGGATCCAGCTGATATCTCCTTAGCATCGACACATGAAACACATCATGTAAATTTCCCAATTTAGGAGGCAGCGCCAAACGATAAGCTACGTCTCCTATTCTTTCAAGTATCTCAAAGGGTCCAACAAATCTGGAACCTAACTTCCCTTTCATTCCAAATCGAGATATTCCTTTCATTGGAGATACTTTAAGAAATACGTGATCTCCCACACTAAACTCCAAAGGCTTTTACGCCTATCTCGCATAGTCTCTTTGTCGGTTCTGGGCTGTCTTAAGTCTATTCTTGATTATCTCGACCGCTTCTGTAGTAACTTGGACTAACTCGGGTTCTGTCGGTTTTCTTTCACCTACTTTATTCCAACAGACAGGGGTTATGCACCTTCTTCCATGTAATGCTTCATATAGAGCCATGCCTATTCTTTTATGAAAACTATTGTTGTAGGCGAACTCTATCAGGTGTAAATTTTCATCCCAATTTCCTCTAAAGTCAATAATACAGGCTCTCAGCATATCCTCTAGAGTCTGGATCACTCTTTTTGTTTGTCCATCTGTTTGAGGATGGAAGGCAGTACTAAATTGAAGCTTTGTCCCTAAGGCATTTTGGAGACTCCGCCAAAAATTTGAAGTAAACCTAGAGTCTCGATCAGAGGTGATCGTTACAGGAATACCATGCAAGCGTATTACCTGGCTTACATATATTTCAGCAAGTTTATTCATTGAATAGTTCATGCGGACCGCTAGGAAATGGGCAGATTTAGTGAAGCGATCCACTATCACCCAAATTGAATCGTGACCATTTGATGTCCTTGGCAGTCCTTGCACAAAGTCCATCGTTACATGCTCCCATTTCCATTCTGGAACGTCTAACGGTCTTAATAGTCCTGCGGGTTTGCGATGTTTCGCCTTCACTTGTTAGCACGTTAAACATTGAGAAACGTGTTTAGCCGTATCTGCTTTCATGCCATTCCACCAAAATTGCTGGCGCAAATTTCTGTACATCTTTGTACTACCCGGATGAATACTATAATTACTCCTATCTGCCTTCGACAGAATTTCCCTCTTCACTTCTTCATTGTCGAGAACATAGAGTCGTCCTTGGCATCTTACCACTCCATCTTCTGAGACTTGAAATTCTGGTCTTTTTCCTAAAGACACTGCATCTTTCACTTTCATAATTTCCGGGTCAAACTCTTGTAGATTCTTAACTTTCTGAATAATTTCGGGTTCAATTCTCAATGCAGTAAGCATACCGGTAAGGCGATCCACTTTCAATTCAAACTCTGAGTCTGCTACAGACTTTAACAAGTTCCATTCCGCCATTCTTAAACTGGCTATCTCCATAGCTGACTTACGACTAAGGTTATCCGCTACCTTATTCACCTTCCTTGGATGGTACCGTATCTCACAATCATAATCCTTCAACAATTCCATCCACCTCCTTTGCCTCATGTTCAACTCCTTTTGTGAAAACAAATACTTTAGGCTCTTATCATCTGTATAGATCTCAAACTTCTCTTCATACAAATAGTGCCTTCATATCTTCAAAGCAAACACTATAGCTGCCAATTCTAAATCATGCATTGGGTAGTTTAGTTCATGAGGTTTCAATTGTCTGGATGCATAGGCTATGACCTTGCCATGTTGCATCAAAACACATCCCAGTCCTTTGTGAGATGCATCACTATACACTGCAAAACCATCAGATCCAGATGCTATAGTCAGGGTTGGAGCCGAGGTCAATTTTCTTTTAAGCTCCTGAAAGCTCCTTTCACATTCTCCACTCCATTCAAACTTTACATTCTTCCGAGTCAATTTCGTTAAGGGGCCTGCCGGTCGTGAAAACCCTTCAAGAAATCTTCTATAATAACCAGCCAGTCCTAAGAAACTCCATATTTCAGTGGGTGTTGTTGGTCTCGGCCAATTTATTACCATCTCAACTTTCGCTGGGTCCACTGCAATTCCTCCTCCTGACACCACATGTCCCAAAAATATTATCCAGTCTAGCCGAAATTCACACTTGCTGAATTTGGCATACAGCTTATGATCTCTCAAGGTTTGCAAAACTATCCTCAAGTGTTGCTCGTGCTCTTCAGGCCCTCTAGAATATATCAGGATATCATCAATGAAGACAATCACAAACTGATCCAAATAAGGCTTAAATACCCTATTCATTAGATCCATGAATGCAGCCGGTGCATTCGTCAATCCAAAAGGCATGACGAGGAACTCGTAGTGTCCATAGCGAGTCCTAAATGCAGTCATAGGAACGTCTTCTTTCTTAATCCTTAGCCGATGGTATCCCGATCTCAAATCAATCTTAGAAAAGACTGAACTTACCTGTAGTTGGTCGAACAGATCATCAATTTTAGGCAAGGGATATTTATTTTTAATGGTCACTTGATTCATTTGCCTATAGTCAATACATAAACGCATTGACCCATCCTTCTTTTTCACAAACAAGACTGGTGCACCCCAAGGTGAAGCACTTGGCCTAATGAATCCTTTATCAAGCAACTCCTGCAGTTGCACTTTCAACTCCTTCAATTCCATTAAGGCCATCCTATACGGGGCTTTCAATATTGGTCCTGTTCCAGGCATTAGTTCAATTTCAATCTCAATTTCTCATTCCGGTGGTAATCCAGGCAACTCCTCAGGAAATACATCTTGAAATTCACTAACCACTTGAATTTCATCGAGCTTAGACTCTTCCCTAGTATAATCCTTAACCACTGCCAGGTACCCTTGACATCCTTTGTCAAGTAATGCACGGGCCTCTATCGCTGAAATAAGTGCTATAGATAGGTTGGTCTAATCTCCCAAAAATTCACAACTAGACTGATTAGGTAAAACAAATTGGATCACCTTTCTATAACAATCCATTTTGGCCCGATACTTATGAAGCCAATCCATGCCTATGATAACATCAAAATCATACATAGCCATTACGACTAAGTCTATTTGCATATCCCTTCCTCCTATTGTTATCTTACACTTTCTACACATTAGCGTAGACAACACCATATTCTTTAAAGGTGTAGAAACACAAAGGGGCGTTTCAAGGGATGTAGTTTCTATTTTACTCAACAGTCTATATCTTTCAGACACAAATGAATGCGTAGCACCCATATCAAACAATACATATGCCTTCTTGCCATTTATGAAAATTGTACCTGAGATAACGTTTTTGGAAGCTTTTGCTTCCTCTTGGGTGACCGCATTCACTTTTCCTTGTGCTGGTGGTCTCTGTGGATTTCTTTGTGGATATGGTCCAGCAGTACGTTGTGGTACTCGTCGCATTGGGTTGATACTTGGCTGCGACCTCTCTTGTGGACAATCCTTCTTAAGGTGTCCTACCTATCCATAACCATAGCATTTCAGCCACCCATTACAAGGTCCTGGGCCATGTCGCCCATCACACCTTTGACATTCTTCATTTCGATAAGGTGCTTTTCCCAGATTAAAGCCATCCCTGGCTTTTACAAAATTCCCGAAATTGCTCTTCTTCTTAGATTCCCAGGTCTGACCTTAACCTGTACAGGGTCTCTTACCCCGTCTGATATCACCAAAAGTCGACTGCCTCTTATACTCTGATTGCTCTCTTACCAACTCTTGCTCCACCAACTCTACCCTTTCATAAATCTCATTATAATCTCTTATATTCAAAGGCACCAGTTGTTTCCTGATATCAGTTCTCAATCCCTTCAAGAATCTCTTAGCTTTTTCTTCTCGATCTTCAATCAGCCTGGGAGCATATCTAGACAGTTTAGAAAATTTCGCCTCATACTAATCCACTATCAGCTCCTTTTGTTCTAACTGAACAAATTTTGTAATTTTCTTATCCGTAGCACAATCAGAGAAATTCTTTCTATTGAAAGCTCTAACAAACTCATCCCAATTTACGTCAGTACCCGGTGGAAAGATCGTGTCCCTCGAAGCTCTCCACCAAAACTTTGCATTTCCAACCAGCTAGTACTCTGCCAAAGTTATCTTCTCAGTATCATTGCAGTTCAACACCCGAAAGATTTGTTCCATCCCATCAATCCAATGCTCCGCCTCCTTAGGACTTCCCATTCCACTGAACTTAAATGGTTTCAACTTCAAGAATTGCTCCACTAGTCCTTGAGTACGGCGTTCTGCTCCAGGTTGTTGCTGCGCTCGTCTTTCCATCAGATTTCCTATATTGGCCAATGCCTACAGGATATCTTCCATTCGGGGTTCAGCCCTTGCTGCAGAGGCTTCAGCCCTCAATGGATGATGACCTCCAGGTCATACCATGATTTTCCTGCAATTTCCAAGCATTTGCCTCAGGAATAATCTGTGACTCAATGTCTCCATTTAAAGCAACTGCAACTATAAAAATAAGCAACATAACCATGTTACTGGCACCTAAAAGAAACTCATAAAACAGACTAGGGATCTACGAGTGAATACCCATCACCTGTTGTTCAAAGTTAGTCTACCATTCTTAGTCAGCATCCTATGGTGTGCATTGTCATTATCTTCCTTAATTTCCAAATGAGGCTCCTTATCACTCCACATATAACCTTTTTGCTCTGATACCAACCGCTGTGGCACCCCCTCGGCACGGCCCCCGATCCGTTAGGGTCGCGACAGGTACCAATCACTTATCCTATTACACACTAGTCTGATACTTTTTAATTATAGTGGATCCATACTTTATGGGGGGGTTTGTTAGAAAAATCTTCCTAAGGTATTTTGAAGTCGACAAAACATTTCCATCAGTCTGGTCTGAAGACTTGTAGACTCTACTGGCAAAGTTTGAAGACCTCCAGACTCAAGTTTCAAAGTCTACTCTCATGGACAGTTTCCAGACCGACAAAGTTAAACTTCTATTCTGATTATATCTAGTGTGGTTTTTGACTCCAACGGTTAAGAATTATCTCACGACTGGAATTAGCACTTCAAGATCTTCTATTCGTATTCGAATAATCTAGATTCTTTAGATCCGCAATTTATACTTGGAAGGTTCTACTTATGGAAACCAAGATCCTGATTGTATGGGCGAGTAGGATTGATGGGCTATCGCCATTTTCCTTGAGGAGCTCGAGATCTCTCTAAATTGATTCTGTCTAATGGATTGATTGGAAGAACTTCTTTGGAAGGTGCCAACGGTAATAAAGGCATGAAGAAGTATTTAAGGGAGACGCTCAAGTTGTTCAAGAGTGCCGGATAGAAGAATTCCAAAGTCTGAATCTCTCTGTTATGTTGTGATCTTATTCTTCGAGCTATACTTGTAATCAAAAGAGAGACTGAAGTTTGGTGAGACCTTGAGGAAGTGTAGTAGAGTCTCTACACTGTGGAATCAAGGGCGTGAGGCGTAAATTCTCTTTTTGATTCTTAGTGAAATCCAGCCTGGGTGGGCTGTCCGTGCGGGAGAGTGGACGTAGGCTTAGTCTAAGCCGAACCACTATAAACTTGGAGTCTTGATTCTCTATCCCTAATCCTTTTACTTTACATTGCTTTCACTTACATCGATTATTGTTTTCAATTCCTTAGTCCATCATCCAATAAATCATCTATACATTCTGTTACGTTTTATAAAATCATCTTAATCACCTATTCACCCCCCTCTAGGTGCTCGTACTAGTTCTAACAATTGGTATCAGAGCTTGTGTACTCATTTATTAGAAGTGTTTTTACTTCTAAGTTAAAGATCTATGGCTAGTATGTTGCCTACAGGGTTAATTGAAGGTCAAAGCAACACCAGACCTCCATACTTTGATGGAAAAGACTACAGCATATGAAAAACAAGATGAAAGCATTCCTAAGATCGAAAGATCCCTTGGAATGGGAAGTGGTAGACAAAGGAATCATTCCCACTGCTGCATCAGAATCAGAGAGAGGAAAAGAAGTTGCTACTCCTATCGAGATGACTCAAGAAGAAATAACCAAGAGACAAACTCTTGATGCTAAAGCCATTTATTCTTTATATTGTGCTTTATCCCCTACGAGTATATGAGAATATCCTCTTGTGATACAAAGCAAAAGAGGTGGGATAGGCTTCACATTACCTATGAAGGAATTGATCGAGTGAAAGAGACAAGGATCAATATTCTTTTGGGACAATATGAAGTTTTCAAGATGAGATCAGGAGAATCAATAATTGACATGTTTAGCCGTTTTACTGAAATTGTGAATGGTCTTGAATATCAGGGACATCCAATCTCAGGACATATGAAGGTCAACAAACTGCTGCGTGGACTCTCTAAAGACTGGAATTATATAAAGACTTCAATAAGGGAAACACAAAGGATTGCACCACTCTCTGTAGACGAATTGATTGGAACTCTTCAGTCTTACGAAGTAGAGCACACCAATGAAGAAGAAGATTCAAAAGGTAAGAAATCTATTGCCTTAAAGTCTAATGATTATTCTGATGCTACAGACTCCGAAGAAGATCTAGATGATGAAGAACTGGCACTTATGATAAAGAGATTCAGAAAGCTAAACAGAAAAGGAAGAAAATTCAATTGGAAGAAACGAAGCTCGCAAAGGTTTCAGAACAAATCAACTGAGGAAGATGATTCCAACAAAGAAGTGACTTGCTTTGAATGCAAGAAAAAGGGACACATTAGACCCAACTGTCCTCTGTTAAGGAAAAGGAAAGGAAAGGCTGAGAAATACGTAAAGGCACTCAAAGAGAGACTTGGAGTGATACCGAATGTGAAGAAAGTGATGATGATTATGCCAATATTTGTTTAATGGCAAAATCGATTCGGACTCAAACCTTGAGACAGATACTGCACTCATACGGTGAGCTTGAGGTTAGTAATTCAAAAATTCCTATCAAAGTTTCGAGATATATTGATAAACTATGTCTTGGTCTAAAAACCTCTCTTAAGAGGATCTTCGAATTAAAAAGGGAGAATTCTACATTGAAGCAACAGGAGAAATTTTGGAAAGAAAAGTTTGAAAAGTTAGATAAGAACTTTACTATCTTGAAAGAAAACTCGACTGTTTCCAAAGAAAATACTCATTTGAAAAATGATATTTCAAACATATCAAAAAGATTTTCAAATGGTTCTGAAAAATTGGATAAGATTCTTTCAATACAAAGACCCTACTTTGATAAGTTAGGTCTCGGTATGACTTCTGAAACTATTCCACTAATTGATTTCCTAAAGGTGAATGAAAGAATCAAACAAAGACCAACAAAAATTGTTTATAAAAATCATTTTCAAAAAGTCTTTGTAAAACCTGTTGGTCGAAATGCTCTAAAATGTTCAAAGTGTCAAAGCTCGAACATTTTGAGAAAGAATGCCCTTTGGTTTGGAGACCTGTTAAAAGGGATTGGGCAAAGATCATTTCATTGCTCTAACTCTTCCGGACCCAAGATGATATGGGTACCAAAGAAAGCTTGAATTTTTCTTAATTGTAGGTCACTATCAAAAGGAAGATTAAATGATATCTAGATAGTGGCTGCTCAAGACATATGACAGGAGATTCAGGTTGCTTCATAAAACTTGTCCAGATAGATGGAGGAAAAGTCTCTTTTGGTGGTAACAACAAAGGAAGGATTATTGATCGCGGAACAGTAAAAATCGGAAGTCTATCAATCAATAATGTCTCCTTAGTGGAAGGATTAAATTACAATTTGCTTAGCATAAGCCAATTGTGCGATACTGGATTGAAGATCAATTTCTAGGAAGGAACGTGCTCAGGAATCAGTAAAGACTTCACTCAATCTTTTACTGGACGTAGACATGAAATATCTATCTTCTGGATGTGAATCAAGAAAGATCACAATGCTTGATATCAGTACAAGATGAAGCTAATCTATGGCACGTAAAGCGTGGCCATACCAACATGAAGCAAATTGCCAAAATCTCTTCCAAGAAGCTTGTTCGAGGATTACCTATTCTCAATTACCTAAAGTCTCGATCTATGCACACCATGCGTACTTGGTAAAAACAGGTTAGAAATTCTTTTAAACCAATAAATAAAGTTTCCACTAATCGTGTACATGGCTTCCGCATATGGATCTGTTTGGACCCACAAGAACTCAAAGCATTGGTGGAAAAAGGTTCTACCTAGTAATAGTGGATGATTATTCACGATTTACTTGGGTCTACTTTCTTGCAAGTAAGTCTGAGACTTTCTCTCACTTTTCAAAATTTGCTAAGAAAGTGCAGAATGAAAAAGGTCACACTATTTCAAGCATTCGTACAGACCATGGAGGTGAGTTTGAAAATCAAGACTTTGCTAAATTTTGTGATAAATCTGGTTTTCAGCATAAATTCTCCTCTCCATATACACCGAAACGAGAATGGGGTTGTGGAAAGGAAGAATAGGTCTTTATAAGAAATGGCAAGGACTCTTTTAATTGAAAGTAATATTTCTTCACGGTTTTGAGCTGAAGCTATATCAACTGCTTGCTATATTATTAACAGAGTGTTTTTAAGGCCAATTCTTGAGAAAACTCCTTATGAAATTTTTAAAGGTAAGAAACCAATTGTTTCATATTTTCAAGTATTTGGTTGTAAATGGTTTATCCTGAAGAATGCAAATGATCGAGCTGGTAAGTTTGAAGAAAAATCGAATGAAGGATTCTTTCTTGGTTACTCAATTGCAAGCACAGCCTACAGAGTATTCAACAAGAAGACTCAAACTGTAGAAGAATCAATGAATGTCAAATTTCAAGACTCTCCACAAATTCAGCCAATTCAGACTGAAGAATCAGAATCTGCTCCAGACTCTAAGAGGGCTACCTCTCTTGAAGTAGTTCAAAATCTAGAAGCAGTACAACAAGTTGTTGATGAAGAATCAACTCAAGAAAAAGATCAACAACCTATCAGACTGTCTAGTAACTGGAAGCATAAGTCTAGTCATCTTGAAGAACTCATTATTGGAAACGTTAATGAGGGAATTCGAATAAGATCCAAAATGCGAGAAGAGTCTAGTGCTGTGGCGCTTATTTCTGAAATAGAACCCAAAAATATTGAAGAAGCCTTAGCTGATGAAAGCTGGATTGAAGCAATGCAAGAAGAGCTCAGACAATTCAGCATTAACGACGTTTGGGAATTAACTCCTAAACCGAAAGGTAAATCTGTTATTAGAGCTAAATGGGTTTTCGGGAACAAAGTCGATGAAAAGGCAAAGTGACAAGAAACAAAGCAAGACTCGTGGCTAAAGGATACACGCAAGAAGACGGGATAGACTATGATGAGACTTACGCTCATGTAGCAAGGTTAGAAGCAATCAGATTATTACTTGCTTTGCATGTTATAAGAATTTTAGGTTATTCCAAATGGACGTCAAAAGCGCATTCCTGAATGGATTTATCCAAGAAGAAGTCTATGTGGAACAACCTCTTGGATTTGAAGATTCAAAGAAACCAGACTTAGTGTTCAGACTGAAGAAGGCTTTATATGGATTAAAACAAGCTCCTCGAGCTTGGTATGAAAGGTTAAGTAACTTTGTAATTCAAAGTGGTTTCACTAAAGGAAAGGCAGATACTACATTATTCATTAAAAAGGAAGGTAAAAGCTTTTTACTTATTCAAATTTATGTCAATGATATTATATTTGGATCATCTAACGAGACTTTATGCAAGAAATTTTCTATGTCTATGCAGGATGAATTCGAGATGAGCATGATGGGTGAACTATCCTTCTTCCTTGGTCTACAAGTGAAACAACTGAAAGAAGGAATCTTTATTCATCAAGAAAAATATGCAAAAGAACTTGTTAAAAAGTTCGGTTTGGAGAATTGCAAAAAGACTGACATACCTATGTCAAATTCTTCGAAGCTAGACAAAGATGAAGGAGGGAAGAAAGTCGACGAAAAACTATATAGGAGTATCATTGGTTCACTTCTTTATCTTACTGCATCAAGACCTGACATATTATTTAGTGTTTGCATATGTGCTAGGTTTCAATCGGATCCTAAATAATCTCATCTAAGTGCTGCTAAACGTATCATTAAATATGTTGCAACCACTGCTAAGCTTGGTCTATGGTATCCCAAATAAGGAGACTTTACTCTTCTTCGTTATTCAGACGCAAATCTTGCAGGTTGCAAAGTTGATAGAAAGAGCACTTCTGGCACTTGTCAATTACTCGGTAACAGGGCAGTATCTTGGTTTTCAAGGAAGCAAAGTACCGTAGCTCTTTCAACAACTGAAGCAGAATATGTAGCTCTTGGAAGTTGCTGTTCTTAAATACTTTGGATAAAACAACAACTACGAGACTTTGGTATCGAAGACTCTTGTACCGAGATCAAATGTGACAATACCAGTGCAATCAATCTTACAAAGAATCCTATTCTTCACTCAAGAGCAAAACATATTGAGATTCGACATCATTTTATAAGAGATCATGTTCAGAATAGAGAAGTCTTGATACAGTTTATCGACTCAAAGAATCAACCGGCAGACTTTTTCACAAAGCCACTTGAGAGAATTTTATTTGAGTCTATTCGTTCAAGACTCAACATTTTATTTCTTGAAGACTGTTGAAGCTCAGACTCAGGAACTAAATCTGAAAAGGATCAAACTCAAAAGTTCAGACTTAGAAGACCAATTGTTACGACTGTAAGTTATTTCAATTACAGTACATTTATTCGTTTAAACTGATATCTCGAAAATGTAAGACTGTTTGTTAATCACTAATTGATATTATTAAGGCAGTTATTTTTTGAAAAAGATGGTTACTCATTTGTTTAAAAAGGCAGTTATTTTGAAAAGGCATTTTTATTTTTTTCCTTTTTGTGACGTTTCATATACCCCGTATCGTTTGCCTTTTATACAGTTCTTCTTCTTTTCATTTTACCGAAAAACCCTAGAGCACAAACTTTCACTCTCTGAGATTTTCTTTCGAAAGTTCAACTCTTCAAGTTCTCATCTTTCTTGCGATACAAGTGTGAAAATTCTCTCAAAGACAGTAACAATGTCACATCAAAGAAAATCATCCAGAATAGCAAGCAGGGGACCACAAGGTTTGCGTGAGGGGCCTACACATTTTGATCTTACCAAAGAAGGAGACTCTCCAAGTGGACAGGTGCATCAACATTCTCAACAGCACACTTCTTCTCCCGCTAGATCACATGATCGTAACCCTCAACTTGCAGAGGAAAACATCATTGAGGATCTCTTAAGCCAGCATTTGTTTATAGGCTTTACTCTGCTCTGAAAGAAAGGGCTTCTGCAATGACGTTTATTGACGAGTTTCTGAAAGAAAAGGGCTATAAGAATGATACTCATTTTCTAACTGTGATGGAACGTTCGGGTGTTGTTCTTGTTGGAACAGTGGCAAAGACTTTTGCTAACTTTCCAAGTGATCCACGATTTGGTGGTGTCAATCAGCCTGAAGGGAAAGATGATGATGAGAGAATGTTTGTGCATTTTAAGCCAAGAATGGGTGTGGCTACAAATCTTCAAGGAAAGAGGGAAGAATTGTTTCGATCGGAGGAACATAAGCAGGTTTATGCTAAGTTGCTGAAGCGTGGGGTTATTAACCCAAGAACTGTGGACTTTGATTTTCTCAATCTGTTAAACATCAATCTAAGAGAGAAGTTTGAGAAACTTCAACTTGATCGATTCTGTACTAAGAGTGAGATTGTTTATTCTGAACCGACTGCTTATTTCTACTCCAATCTTAGTTTTCTTGATGCAAACAGCTTTTCATTCAGTGTGAGGGATAAGGAGTATGTGGTTGACACAGATACTCTTGCTGACGTTATTGGTGTGGAAAGAGGAGCTTTCCAATCTATTTATGTGTCTGTTAGCCATGCAACTTTGGAGCTTGCAAAAGATAGAATCACAGAAGGACGCCTCTCCTATCTGAGGATGAGTGCATCAAACATTCTGCTT
The DNA here is from genome assembly GCA_014182565.1 of Eucalyptus marginata. NCBI lineage: Eukaryota > Viridiplantae > Streptophyta > Magnoliopsida > Myrtales > Myrtaceae > Eucalyptus > Eucalyptus marginata. The sequence goes on from JABKBI010000019.1 coordinate 144,325, forward strand.
CATAAAATTGTGATCAACTGTCTCAGACCCAAGTCAACATCGAACACAGATGTCTCCATTTCTGAAGCAAAATTGATGTACGCCATCAAGATCGGCCATAAGTTTTCCTTGCCTCATACCATCATGTTCCACATGTATCGGTCCATGGCAAAGGACAAGGGCAAACTTCCTTATTCTGCTCTTATCACTCGTTTATTCAGACATTTGAATATTCAGCCTCCCAATATTCTGTGTGTGAGAACCATTGATCAAATGGTAATTGGGCTGAAAATGATTACAAAGATGCGTCTGAAAGAACACAGCAAGAAGCTAGAGCGGTTCAAGGAGAAAACCCCCGTCAAAATCAGACAAGACTCATTTGCTGCAAAGAGAAAAGGAAAAGATCCTATGACTGGTCCTACCAAGAGAAGGCGAGCAATCATCTTACAAGATGAAGATGATGAGGATGACATTCCTATCTCTGCTTTTGTTTCCCAGCATCTTGTTCCTGAGTCAGTAGAACAAGAACATTAAGTTGAAGAAGAAACTGAGAAAGGGAATCGGGAGAAGGAATCCATGCGATGTAAGAAGAAGAAGAAAACGGAAACGAAAGACTCATAGATACAGCCAGAAGAACAACATGCAGACGAAGGTCGTGAAGATTCTCCAACAGAAAAGGAGGATCAAAGACATCTTCACACTGAAGAAGCATCGCAGCAAGAAGAATACTTCTCTCCTCCAGAAGGCATTGAAACAGGGGGAGATGTTCCAAGAGAAAGTATTCCTCTTTTAACCTTTACTAGTGCAAGTGTCAGTCGTTCTCCTGCTGGTGCAGAGGATGTCCATGCCTCTCAATTTCCTGAGGAAGATCTTGAGGCAACATCTCCAAATGTTGATCTTCCTGCTGATATTCGCTCCACTGGCTTTACTCCACAATCTGACCATGCTGAAGCAAGCACGCGGGCGAACATTCGGGAGACTTTGGAAGCGCTTGAAATTCTTTTGGAGCTCAAAGACCAGGTCTATGCTTTAGGATGCAAATTTCAGAATTTGCAAAATGAGAATCGTGCCATGTCCATCTCCTTGCAAGATCAAATTCAAAATATTCATCTTTGATTCGAGCAGCGCCAAAGGCACAGCTCTTGCACAACTGCAGGAGGATTTGAAGAAGCTGGAGGAAAGCTGTCAAGTCAATGGGAGATTTTCAGCTTGTTCGCATTCCTCGTGCACCCTAACTTTTTCACCTTTTTATGCTAACAAAAAAGGGGAGAAGTTTTTGCAAATTTTTCTTCCAAACTTTCAACTCTTGAACATACTTTAGATTCAATATTTTGATGTGGTTGTGATTAACTTTATTTTTTGTTTAGATTTTTGGACTGACTTGGACTTTGGTTTGCTTGCTTATTATTGCAGTACTTTAAGCTATTAAGTTAGATAAAGATAGCTGATAAATATCTATACAGGACTAACTTGTTTTCTGTGGATGCAGATCTGTGTACAGGACAACTTTCATATTCTTTATCCTAATCTATTATGAGATATCATTGCTAGCTTAAATATTGTATTGCAGGGCAATAGTATCCAAATCTGCAGAAAAGTTTTGTCACCATAAAAAAGGGGGAGATTGTTAGAAAAATCTTCTTAAGGTATTTTGAAGTCGACAAAACCTTTCCATCGATGGGTCCGAAGACTTGCGAGACTCACCGGCAAAGTCTGAAGACCTCCAGACTCAAGTTTAAAAGTCTACTCTCATGGACAGTTTCCAGACCGACAAAGTTAAACTTCTATTCTGATTATATCTAGTGTGGTTTTTGACTCCAACGGTTAAGAATTATCTCACGATTGGAATTAGCACTTCAAGATCTTCTATTCGTATTCGAATAATCTAGATTCTTTAGATCCGCAATTAATACTTGGAAGGTTCTACTTATGGAAACCAAGATCCTGATTGTATGGGCAAGCAGGATTGATGGGCTATTGCCATTTTCCTTGAGGAGCTCGAGATCTCTTTAAATTGATTATGTCCAACGGATTGATTGGAAGAACTTCTTTGGAAGGTGCCAACGGTAATGAAGGCATGAAGAAGTATTTAAGGGAGACGCTCAAGTTGTTCAAGAGTGCCGAATAGAAGAATTCCAAAGTCTGAATCTCTTTGTTATGTTGTGATCTTATTCTTCGAGCTATACTTGTAATCAAAAGAGAGACTGAAGTTTGGTGAGACCTTGAGGAAGTGTAGTAGAGTCTCTACACTTTGTGGAATCAGGGCGTGAGATTGTAAATTCTCTTTTTGATTCTTAATGAAATCCAGCCAGTGGGCTGTCCGTGCGGGAGAGTGGACGTAGGCTTGGTCTAAACCGAACCACTATAAACTTGGAGTCTTGATTCTCTATCCCTAATCCTTTTACTTTACATTGCTTTCACTTACATAGATTATTGTTTTCAATTCCTTAGTCCATCATCCAATAAATCATCTATACATTCTGTTACGTTTTATAAAATCATCTTAATCACCTATTCACCCCCCCTTTAGGTGCTCGTACTAGTTCTAACGGGGTTAACCAATTAAATATATATATTTTTGAAAAGGGTCCTAGCGCAGTTCAACAATCGAAGCATAATCGAGTTTCACTATCCTTTACTCCAATAACAATAATGCAATGCACCCCAACTACGCATAAGAGAAAAAGCTAAAGCCGAGTTACTTTTATTTACATTTTCATGATGGACATCTCGGGTCGGTACAGAAAAAGGCCAAGACTTTTAACTATGCTTGGCTATATCTCAAAAGAAACTCAACCCCACATCAGACATGTACACCCATCCATCAACAAGTGTCGGCTATCCAAAAAGTGACAGCTTCTACCAGTCATACATGCCATCACACCCAACCTGGTGCATCGGGCGGCGGCGGCGGTAGCATCCCTAGCATCACCCCATCGCGTCGAACATGAACGGACAGAAACTCTTGGACTACAGGGCCCCCAGCCAGGCCCACATCATACATAACCAACACACGAACTCGTACAAACACCAGACCAGGAACACTAACACAAAGATGCTCCGCGCACTCAACCTCAACATCAGATGATAAGCCATAGAAAGTACCACACGTGATCAGTGGCAGAGGCATCTTTTAATCTGAAATGTTAATCCCCAAAGGGGTGAGTACAACCACTCAGTAGTAAAGATCCATCAAACTACACAATACAACAAGCAAAACAATCAAGATGTCATGAGTAAAGTACATATCATCCAGCTATCGAGCATACATTACCATGCAGTCATATGCACATACATAATCTTGGGTACATCCCCATGAGATCCATTCAAGCCTTCATGATTGCATTCTCAATATCATATAGTATCAATTTACTTTCATAAGCAGATCATGCATCATGCCATATGCACACACCTATGCACATGATTCAATTTTCAATTTTCAAAGAGGATCTCATTTCATTTTTCTTCACAGGGATCACTGTTTGCATCCCCCATTTTATCGCTTGCACCCAACCTGGCATCGCGAGGAGCCTCCAGCACACACCTCCGGGCATCTCGAAACTTCCGAGGACATCCGACACACACATCCGGGCATCCGGTACACACCTCCGGACATCTCGACACTCCCAAGGACATCGTCGACTCAAGGGTCCGACGGTATCATGATTATCACAATTTATATTCACATGTATGTTTCACTTTCAACATGGCATTTGATGCAATAATGCCAAAGGTCTAACCAGCTTATTGGTATTATATGACATGCTAAATTTCACCACATGTGCAGCAAAAGCAACCACTCAAGACATTATATCACACAGAGCAATTCATTTATTTTTGAAAATACAGCAATTTTTCGGATAAAACAGAATGCACTCCTTTAGTTAAAACTCTAGGAAAATTAGTAAACGGTCTTAATAAATTCTGACGAGACCTAGGGGAAAATATTTCGTGAAGAACACAATATCAAAAGAACTTCATAAAAATCGGTACGGTCCATGCATCACAGCCTTTAAAATTTCAGAACATCGCCCTTGCACAGTTTCATTCACAAATTCGGTATAAACCCTAAACCAGCTCCGAAAATTCTGAAATTGTGATATGTTATAGAAGACACCTAGAGGTAAAAGTTTTGTGAAGAAATCAAAATCAAATTCATTCTAGATTAATAGCTATAGTCGATTTAATTTTCCCTATTCTCGGTACAGTTTTTTTCCAGATTAACTCCTTTCAAAGATAATCCGTTTCACCGACCTACACATGTCCGTTTCTTCTCAATTTTCACTATGTTATTCCTCAAAATGTCATCTACAACTTTCATCAAGGACACAAGATCAGATTTCAACCGGATAATTTTATAAAACTCACAGAATCACACTAGGTCATCATAACGTTTTCCAGATCCAATTTCTTCAAAGAAAAAATGGTTTCACCAACCTATACTTGTTCATTTCCTCTAAAATGTTGATATGTTAAATGCCAAGAAGTCCTCTACAACTTTCATCAAGAGGTCGAAGTGAGATTCCAACTAAAAAGTTGCTTTATAGTTCACGAAATCACTAAAGGTCAGCACAACAGTTTCCAGATTTTGTTTCTTCAAAGAAAAATCATTTCACTAACCAATACTTGTCCGTTTTGTCTCAAATTTTAGTATGTTATTATTCAAGATGTCCTCTACAACTTTCATCAATAGGTCAAAGTGAGATTCCAACTAAAAGTTGCATGCAGCTCACGAAATCACCAAAGGTCGGACTGCCTTTCTAGAAAACAGAATGCTAGGCTAAGACACTTCTCCCCAAAGCTTCGAAAATTCCTCACCTCTACCACATCCGAAGTTTACCATCCACCACACACACAGCATAGCAAGCAAAGGGTAGATCAATGGACTCTACTTGCCTTAGGTCCGAAGAAAACTAGCAAGCAACGGTGACTCGGTGACTTCGAACACCGCACGGTCGACGGCGAAGCTAGGCGCATGCAAGGGGGGGCTCGGTCCTCCTCTTCCTTCGGCTTCCTCTCTTTCTCCCTTTCTCTCTTTTCCTCTTTCTCTCGTGCGACCCCTCCCCCTTGTTCAATCCGCCCCTTCCTCTTTTCTTCCCCCTCATGATTAGCAAGTAATCATCACAATGCATGCAAGAGGACACTTGGATGATCCCTCCTAGCCACTTGTTAATTGCCATGCAAGAGGATGGGCCTCCCATGGGCCAACCCCTCCATTCCGGTCCCTCCTTGGTCGATGGCCCATTGGGCCTCTTGGGCCGGGCCTTAGCCGGTCGAAGGGTGGGGGATTGTGGGCTGGTTTTGGCCCAAAAAAAATCAGCCCACTCCCTCCTTTAATTCTACCCTAAATCCTCACTTATAACAAAATACCTAATTGTAAATTAATAGGGCCAAAAGACTTTGTAACATTAATCCATAAAAATCAAACCCATAAAAGCATGGTCAAGAACAAAATTTTCCCATGGCACAATCTCGATCACCCAGGAACATAAGATATATTTCCATTAAAGTACTTGGCCTTAATCTATTACAATTCTTTGGTCTAAAGGCCATAACATAAATCAATAACACTTCCATCACCTTTTCATAGGTCGGATAGCATCTAGAGGTTGCCATGAAATTTTAAGATGCCACACCGGGAAGGTGTGTTGGACATAGATAACTGAAACGCAACAGACCACATCGACACCAAAGACTTTAAGTCCCCATGGATCGCCTGGTCACTAATCGAGAAGGCTTCAAAATTAACAAGGAGGGGGTTCCAACCGACCCAAATACTTCCCCTAGTGGAATAATCATAATTTGCTAACCAACTCTAACCCCTCAATAGCCCCGAAGAAATGGAAGTGAAAAGAGACTCAGGAACTTTAGTTTTCAACAAACCGATAAAAACAAATCCTTAGAGGAGACCGGTTTGCAGACTTACGGCCGCCTTATGGGGTCAATGAGACCTCTTATGTTCCAAAAACCTATTTACATACACAAAAAGGAGAAGGAGGGAAGGGTTACCACTTCTTGCTAGACCTACGCCGACTAGTCGTCGGAGTAGGGAGAGTGGAAAGGGGCAGATCCGAGCAGAGATTGCAGTTTGTCTTGCATGGTTTGAGGCTTCATAATAGCAGGAGGAGCTCTCGGAGAAGAAGGACTAGGAGAGAGCAGATTAACTTCATTTGAGCTACTAATTAAGCTTGTCGAGTTGTCGTAATCCTCTCTAGGGCTAGCCGGGGCTACGAAAGTATCGGTTGTGTTGGGTCTATCCACAGCAAGGATGGAACGACCATCATCTACCTTCGAAAGGTTCCTCAAACCTCTCTGGGCCTTCCAAGTTGAAGTGGAAGGCAAGACTTTCCTAGAGACGAAATCCTTCAACATCAGGACCTGTCTTTCTTCGCTAGGCTGTACCGGAATAGGCGGAGCATTTTCCTTTACCATCGAAGGCTTTTCCTTCTTACCCTTAACTTGCTTCCACCCTGGTTCAAGCCCTAAAAGAATCTCTGCAGCCGCCGGAGTAAGGGGGAGCCAAATGAGAAGTAGCAGTCTCGTCATTGGTCTGAGCCTGCCTTCGTCCAGCATCGGAGCAACCAGGAAGCACAGCCACTTCCGCAATAGGAGAAGGGCCCTGGATTTGAGCAGCAGGGGAGTCACTAGGTGGGACAACAGGAGAAGGTTCAGTCGAAGGAGCTGGGCATCTATGGCCAAATGTACCACATTTTTGGCAAGACACCGGCCTCCATTCATACTCGATGACCACAGTACGAGACACTCCATTGAGGACAACATCAAATGATCTATAGCTAGGCCCATTTTTAAAAATCTCCACACACCCCCTAGCAAAGGAGATCATGTTCATTTGTTTAGTCCGTTGATCTACATAGAGAGGCTTCCCTATCGTGCTAGCAATAGCACTAATCGCCAGCATTGACTAGAGATCACAAGGGAGGTTCTTCAGCCTTATCCATATTGGAACGGTGGAATGACTATCCTTCTTCAAGTCCATCAAAGGTCTCCATTGTTGCAGGACAAGGGGGACCCTGGCAACCATGATCGGACCACCCTCTAATGTCTTCCTCCAAAAGTTAGCATCCGGGATGTGAAAGAAATAAAAGCCCTAGTCATTGGCCATCACACCAGCTAAGTTTGATCCCCAAGCATGACTAAGGGCTGACTCCGTAAGTTTAAACGGGAGTTTTTTACCCACGAAGTACCCAACCAGACATTGGAACCACTTGGGATCAGCAGCCTCCAGCACATCCTCCGATAGGTTAACAACCGCCTTGTTGTCTACAAACGTCGGGGGAATGAATGTTAAGTCATAACCCTTGGTTGCAGCTCTTGCAACGTTGGCCCAAGAGCGGGGTGGAGGAATCTCGGAGCTCCTAGGCATCTACTTCCTAGGTTGGGGCCTCTTGGATGAAGACCTTCCTCTGCTACGGCCACGAAAGTCCCTCGAGCCTTGTGGGCCTTTGTGGGAAACTCGCTGGACTTCCGCTCGAGCAACAGGAGCGGACATGAGAGGGGCCGAGTACCCCACCTCCACAGACAGCAAGGGGTTTTGGGGTATAGCAGGAGGGGAACACCCACTCGACCCACCCACACCTAAATGGGCCTTACCCAGTTGGCCTACCTCTTTGGCAGATGAGGAAGCCATAAATGTAGCAACCCACACTAGAGACCCACAAACCCTAGCTGCAAGAGACCATAACAAAATTTGTAGGACATACCAGGGCAAAAGCTTCGGAAGGAATAGGGAGGGGTGGAAGACGAGTCAACGCTCCAAGAATTAGCCCCAACGGATGGCTGGAAGGAGAGCAGCAGAAGAAACAAGCTCCCGCAGCAATGGTGCTTCAATCACCAGGTAGAGAGCTCTCGGTGAACAGTACACCGAGGAGAAAGAAATGGCCAAGAGCTCGGGACTTTAGGACAATCCTTTTTCACGGTGGAGATCATGATAATGTCAACAAATTTCTGAAAGAACTCCCAAAGGTAAATCGCCGGAATGTTCAAGTGGAACAAGAGGAAATTCTCTTTGTTCATAATGAATTGTCTACCGATAGTCCACTGTCCCTTATGTGTAATGAAGCAGGGCAGGTCCAAAAAGAGGTCAATAATGCCGGTCAGGTAGATGCTGCTGAGACTCAGCATCAATCTGAACTGGTAAATCTGATTAAGCAAAATTAATCTGAACTGGTAAATCTGATTAAGCAAATGCAAGACAATCTGATTAAAGCTCTACATAATGAAATGAAACCCCTCAAGGATCAATTTGCAAGTTTATCCGGTCAGAATCGAAAATAAGCTATGCATGTGGAAATGCTATGATGCTCTCCAAATGGTTTTAAACTTATCTCGATGTATCTTTTGATTTGGCTTGATTGACCGTTGCTTTTGTTTGACTGTTGGAACTGGTTTGTTGGTTTGTGGATTGTTTTTGAACATTCTAGTCTGTCGATGAATCTGCTGCTAAAGTGGTTTGCATTATTAGTATCAAATGTATGATGTTTGAGTCGCGAGTGGTGAAAGCTCATTTGTATTTTCTTTTCCTTATGCCTATATATGGCATCAGTTGTATGAAGAGAAGAGAACAATGAGCCTTAATCAATAAAATCATCTGTGTTATAACCCATGCAAAGCTAATTCTCTTCCCTTTCTCTTCAATACTGCTGTTTGGTATTAGAGATTTTAGAATGGTAAGATAGCAATTATCCTGGTAATATGCTCTGCATTATCCTTGATGAGGATTTCTGCATTAGAATTCTAAGGCCAGGAGGCCTTTAGAATATGAATTTAGTTGGATGCCAAAAGTCGGTCCCAACAATATAAGGCTTGAGAGAGGCATCGCAAGGGTACTGAATACTCATAGGCCAAGCTGCGAGTTAATTTGCAACATCCCAGGCTTTGTCGCCATCTCAAATTCATTTGCTTCTTATTTATGCACATACGGAAAGCATAAACATACGATCCCCGACACAAAGTAACATGGGAACGTGAGATACAAACACCACTAACATACTTCATATATTACATAAGTAGTGATTGTTACAATCCTATTTTACATACAAAAGTGGCTTAGGGTATCCTTGTCTCCATTACGCTGAGTACTCTCCAAAATTGGGAACCCTTGTACTACTACTACTTGGCTAATACATATGAGCTTAGTCCGAACACTTGGATGGATCCTCGTTATCACTAAGATTTTGATTCGGGTTATCAAGTCCACGGAGAGGTCCTATCTAAGTATTTGTATACAACCTACACCATGCTTCAAAATGCATCGGGACAAGCTCATCCAAGCCTTTTTCTATCCATATGATGGATGATATCTTGCAATAAGTAATGTCAGTATCTATGTCGAATACATCCGTCATAGTAGTTTCTATCTTTATAGGGCAACCAAAATGAACAACAGCCATAGTTTTAAGTACCTGTAAAAGAAACAGGGGTGAGACTTAGTAAGTATAGCCTCTGGCGTTTGCATAGAACATCGATTCATCATCAACACTAGTCAATCATTTTGAAGGCAAATCAATTGCAAGATGCGACCAAGCTTCAAGCACAAATGAATGGCAACTCTTGCAATCATTCAAGCATATGATGCATGCCCTGAGCTTATGCACTCTAGCGTTTCTTTCTTGCTAATGCATGCCATGCTTATTAGGCTTTTCTCTTATGCTCGGGACTTGAACCCAAGTCTTCCCGGAGCCATCTTGGGACTTGAACCCAATTCAATTTGGCTTTTTAATCGGGCTTCTGGCTTTTTGCCGACTTTTGGGACTCAAACCCAGTTAATATGCTCAGGATTCGAACCCAAGTCTTATGCCAGCCTTTGGGACTCGAACCCAGTTCTTGCCAAGAATTCGGGGACTCAAACCCCATTCTTGTCTTTTCTTATCTTTGCTCAAGCACAAATCCCTCCTTGAGGGTGTACTCATGTCTTATGCACGTGCCGTGAACTATGCACTTTATGCTCAAACATGATGCACGTGCCATGAAATCATGAATTTCCTCGTCAACAACATCATGAACGAGCCTAAACCCAAAGCTCCGCTCGAGTACTAAGTATGGAGGAACCTTGCACCAATCCAAGACATGAACTTGGTACGCCTCAATACCGAATCACAATCTTATGGCTATGGGTGAACCTCAACTTGTACCGCTCGAAAGCTATGAATTGTAAGCTTGTTCTAGTCATACAAGAATTCAAGTATATGAACAAGTCATAGAATACATCAAACATCCAAGAATCAATTGACCTACCCTCGAATTGTTTGCAAGAGGATTTCCTAGAGTTGAAGACGTCTCAAATGTTACTAAAAGAAGGGAGAAACTACACTTACCTGGATGAACCTCGAATTAAAACTTGAACTACATAAGATGGGTGGCTTGCCTTGAAGGCCGAAAGAGAGAGGGGGCGTGTAAGAGGAGGAGGGAGGAGGAAATGGAAGCAAAGTGGTGAAAGTGAAGAGAGGCTCCTCCTATTTATAGCCCTTGGTATCATCATTACTAAGCCAAGTGGTCCAATCTTAAGTTTCCATATGGCCCCTTATTTTCCTTGGGTGGCAAGCCTACTTTGCCTCATGATCATACCTAGAAGATGAGTTGGCCAAGCTAAATGCCTTACTTGGCAATCTAAACTCCTAGGCACCATCGATTATGGTCCGCTTTTCATTCTCTCATTGGTCCACCTATATGCCGCAATTAATGGACATTTAATGAAGTTCGACAATAATTGTCCTATAGTTGCCAACTCGGCAATTCTAAAAATTTCGGTTATTAATGAGGGCTCATGTATCGCTCTCTAATCAGTCCACTGTGTGCCGCCTTTCTCTAGAATCTTCAAAGATATTTTGTCTGCCATCCTGACTTTTGACCATTCCAAGAACAACTCACCCCTTCATTTAATGAAGGGTTTCTAGAATTTTATGTACTTTGTCTTTTTCTTCATTAATAAGGCAGCTTAGAGAATTCTATCATCCAAGTTGCTTCTTGTGGCATCCTAAAATTTCATGGCGACCTCTAGATGCATTACAACCTATGGAAAGGTGATGGAAGTGTCATTGAATTATGTTATGGCCTTTAGACCAAAGAATTGTAATAGATTAAGGCCGAGTATTTTAATGGAAAATTGTTTGGTTGGAAATATATATATGTATATATATCCTATGTTCATGGGTGATCAAGGATTGTGCTATAGGATAATTTGATAAGGAAAATTTTGTTCTTGACCATGCACTTCATAGGTTTGATTTTTATGGATAAATGTAATAAAGTCTTTTGGCCATATTAATTTGCAATTAGGTATTTTGTTATAAGTGGGGATTTAGGGTATATTATTAAAGGAAGGAGTGGGTTGATTTCTTAAGGCCCAAAGCCAGCCCACATTCCCCCACCAATCGACCGGCCCAAGAAGCCCAATGGGCTGTCGACCAAGGAGGAACCGGATGGAGGAGTCAACCCAAGGGAGGCCCATCTTCTTGCATGGAAAATCTACAAGTGGCTTAGGGGATTAACCAAGTGTCCTCTTGCATGCAAACAATTGATTACTAGCTAATCACGAAGGGGAAGAAAGGAAGAAGGGGTGGATTGAACAAGGGGGAGGGGTGTCGCACGAGGAGGAGAGAAAGAGAGAAAGGGAGGAAGAGAGAAAGCCGAGAGAGAGGGAGAGTGAACCGAGAGAGAGGGGAAGCCGACCATGAGCCGTGAAGGGAGGAGGAGACCACCGTCCAGCCCGCCTTGCCCCGCCGTTGTCTTGCTGTTTTTTCTTTGGATTTGAGGCAAGTAGAGTCCGTTAGCCTACATTTTGCTTGCTATGGTTGTATGTGAAGCGAAATGGGTGTTAGAAATGCTTGGGTTGTGGTGCTAGATGCTAATTTCGAGTGAGTAATGTTAGTTTTCCTAGAACAATCAAGCTGTTGCATGTAAAAACAGTCCGACCCCTTGCGGTTCCGTGAATTCTAGGTGAATATCTAGTCGAAATCTCACGGCATGCTCTTGATGAAAGTTGTAGAAAACTTCATAGAGAGTAACATATCAAAATTTGAGAGGAAATGAACAAGTATAGGTCGGTGAAACCATTTTTATTTGAAGAAATTAGATCTGGAAATCGTTATGTTGACCTAGCGTGATTCTGTGAATTTTATAAAATTATCCGGTTGAAAATTGATATTGTGTCCTTGATGAAAGTTGTAGACGACATTCTAAGGAACAACATACTGAAATTTGAGAAGAAACGGACATGTGTAGGTCGGTGAAACAAAGTTTCTTTGAAAGGGGTTAATCTGGAAAACTGTACCGAGAATAGCGAAAATTAAATCGACTATAGCTCTTAATCTAGAACGAAATCGATTTCGATTTCTTCACAAACCTTTTACCCCTAGGTCTTGTCTACAACATATCAAAATTTCAGAATTTTCGGAGCTGGTTTAGGGTTTATATTGAATTTGTGAATGAAACTGTGCAAGGGTGATGTTCTGAAATTATAAAGGCTGTAATGCATGGACCGTACTGATTTGTATGAAGCTCTTTTGATATGATGCTCTGCATGAAATATTTTCCTCTAGGTCTCGTCTAGAGCATGTCAAATTTTCAGAATTTATTAAGACCATTTACTAATTTTCCTAGAATTTTAACTAAAGGAGTGGATTCTGTTTTATGCGAAAATTGCTGTATTTTAAAAAATAAATGAATTGCTCTATGCGATATAATGTCTCGACTGGTTGCTTTTGCTGCACATGTGGTGAAATTTAGCATGTCATATAATACCAAAAAACTGGTTTAGACCTTTGATATTATTGCATCAAATGCCATGTTGAAAGTGAAACATACATGTGAATATAAATTGTGATAATGATGATACCGTCAGACCCTTGAGTCGACGATGTCCTCGGGAGTGTCCAGATGCCCGGAGGTGTGTGCCGGATGTCCTCGGGAGTTTCGAGATGCCCAGAGATGTGTGCCGGATGCCCGAAGGTGTGTGCCGGAGGCTCCTCGCAATGCCAAGTTGGGTGCGAGCGATAAATGAGGGATGCAAACACTGATCTTTGGGAAAAAAGATGAAATGAGATCCTCTTTGAAAATTTAAAATTGAAAATTGAATCATGTGCAGGGGTGTGTGCATATGGCATGATGCATGATCTGCTTATGAAAGTAAATTGATACTATATGATATTGAAAATGCGATCATGAAGGCTTGAATGGATCTCATGGGGATATACGCATGATTGTGTGGATGATATGAATCATGCGTATGTATGTGCATATGGCATGGAATGAACCTCATGGTGATGTATGCTCGATAGCATGAATGATATGTGCTTTACTCGGTGATATCTTAATTATTTTGCTTGTTGCACTGTGTAGTTTGGTGGATCTTTACTGTTGAGTGGTTGTACTCACCCCTTTAGGGATTAACATTTCAAATTAAAAGATGCCTCTGCCACCAATCGTGCGTGGTACTTTCTATGGCTTACCATCTGATGTTGAGGTTGAGTGCTCAAAGCGTATATGTATTAGTGTTCCTAGTCTGGTGTTTGTCCGAGTTCGTGTATTGGTTATGTATGATGTCGGTCTGGCTGGGGGCCCTGTAGTCCAAGAGTTCCTGTCCGTTCATGTTCGACGCGACGGGGTGATGCTAGGGATGTTGCCGTCGCCGCCGGCCGATGCACCGGGGTGGGTGTGATGGCGCGTACGACTGGTAGAAGATGATGCTTTTTGGATAGCCGACGCGTGATGATGGATAGGTGTACATGTCTAATGTAGGTTCAAGTTCTTTTGAGTTATAGCCAAGCATAGTTAAAAGCCTTGGCCTTTTGCTGTACCGACCCAAGATGTCCATCATGAATATGTAAATAAAAGGGACTCGGCTCTATCTTTTTATCTGATGCGTAGTTGGTGTGCATTGTATTATTGTTGTTGGAGTAAGGGATAGGGAGACTTGATTATGCTTCCGTTATATGAACTACGCTGGGACCATATTAAAAAAAAAAGAAATTTATTAATTAACCCCCATGAATTATGGACCCGCTATAATTAAAAAGTATCAGAGTGTTATGTAAATAGGATAAGTGAATAATACTTGTGGCGACCCTAACGGATCGGGGCCGTGTCGAGGGGGTGTCACAGCAAGTGGTATCAGAGCAAATGGTTATATGTGGAGTGATAAAGAGCCTCATTTGGAAATTGAGGAAGATAATGACAATGCACACCTTAGGATGCTGACTAAGAATGGTTGACTAACTTTGAACAACGGGTGATGGGTATTCACTCGTAGATCCCTAGTCCGTTTTATGAGTTGTTTTTAGGTGCCAGTAACATGTTTATGTTACTTAGTTTATAGGTTCAGTTGCTTTAAATGGAGACATTGAGTCACAGATTATTCCTGAGGCAAATGCTTGGAAACTACAGGAAAATCATGGTACGAACTGGAGGTCATCATCCATCGAGGGCTGAAGGCTTTGAAGCAAGGGCTGAACCCTGAATGGAAGACATCCTGCAGGCATTGGCCAATATAGGAAATCTAATGGAAAGACAAGCGCAGCAACAACCCGGAGCAGAACGCCGTACTCAAGGACTGGTGGAGCAATTCTTGAAGTTGAAACCACCCAAGTTCAGTGGAATGGGAAGTCCTGAGGAGGTGGAGCACTAGATTGATGGGATGGAACAAATTTTCCGGGTGTTGAACTGCAATGATACTGAGAAGATAACTTTGGCAGAGTACCAGCTGGAGGGAAATGCAAAGTTTTGGTGGAGAGCTTTGAGGGACACGATCTTTCCACCGGGTACTGATATAAATTAGGATGAGTTTGTGAGAGCCTTCAATAGAAAGCATTTCTCTGATTGTGCTAGGGATAAGAAAATCACATAATTTGTTCAGTTAGAACAAAGGGAGTTGACAATGGATCAGTATGAGGCGAAATTTTCTGAACTGTCTAGATATACTCCCAGGCTGATTGAAGATCGAGAAGAAAAAGCGAAGAGATTCCTGAAGGGGTTGAGAACTTATATCAGGAAACAACTGGTGCCTTTGAATATAAGAGATTATAATGAGATTTACGAAAAGGCACAGTTGGTGGAGCAGGAGTTGGTAAGAGAGTAATCAGAGTATAAGAGGCAGTCGACTTTTGGTGAAATCAGACGGGGTAAGAGACCCTATACAAGTCAAGGTCAGACCTGGGAATCTAAGAAGAAAAGCAATTTCGGGAATTTTGGAAAAGCTAGGGATGGCCTGAATCTAGGAAAAGCACCTTATCAGAATGAGGAATGTCAAAGGTGTGATGGGCGACATGGCCTAGGACCTTGTAATAGACGGCTGAAATGCTATGGTTGTGGACAGGTAGGACACCTTAAGAAGGATTGTCCACAAGAGAGGTCGCAGCCAAGTATCAACCTAATGCGACGAGTACCACAACGTACTGCTGGACCATATCCACAAAGGAATCCACAGAGACCACCAGCACAAGGAAGAGTGTATGCGGTCACCTAAGAGGAAACGAAAGCTTCCAAAAACATTATCTCAGGTACAATTTTCATAAATGGCAAGAAGGCATATGCATTGTTTGATACGAGTGCTACGCATTCATTTGTGTTTAAAAGATAAAAACAGTTGAGTAAAATAGAAACTACGTCTCTTGATATGCCCCTTTGTGTTTCTACACCTTTAAAGAATATGGTGTCGTCTACGCTGGTGTGTAGAAAGTGTAAGATAACAATAGGAGGAAGGGATATGGAAATAGACCTAGTCGTAATGACTATATATGATTTTGATGTTATCATAGGAATGGATTGGCTCCATAAGTATCGGGCCAAAATGGATTGTTATAGGAAAGTGATCCAATTTGTTTTACCTGATCAGTCTAGTCTTCAATTTTTCGGAGGTCAGACCAACCTATCTATAGCACTTATTTCAGCGACAGAGGCCTGTGCATTACTTGACGAAGGATGTTAAGGGCACTTGGCAGTGGTTAAGGATTATACTAAGGAAAAGTCTAAGCTCAATGAAATTCGAGTAGTCAGTGAATTTCCTGATGTATTTCCTGAGGAGTTGCCTGGATTACCACCGGAACGAGAAATTGAGTTTGAAATTGAACTAATGCCTGGAACAAGACCAATATCGAAAGCCCCGTATAGGATGGCCTTAATGGAATTGAAGGAGTTGAAGGTGCAATTACAAGAGTTGCCTGATAAAGGATTCATTAGGCCAAGTGCTTCACCTTGGGGTGCACCCGTCTTGTTTGTGAAAACGAAAGACGGGTCGATGCGTTTATGTATTGACTATAGGCAACTGAATCAAGTGACCATTAAAAATAAATATCCCTTGCCTAGAATTGATGATCTATTCGACCAACTATAGGGAAGTTCGGTCTTTTCTAAGATTGATTTGAGATCGGGATACCATCAGCTAAGGATTAAGAAAGAAGACATTCCTAAGACTGCATTTAGGACTCGCTATGGACACTACGAGTTCCTAGTCATGCCTTTCGGATTGACGAATGCACCGGTTGCATTCATGGATCTAATGAATAGGATATTTATGCCTTATTTGGATCAGTTTTTGATTGTCTTCATTGATGATATCCTAATTTATTCTAGAGGGCCTGAAGAGCACGGGCAACACATGAGGATAGTTTTACAAACTTTGAGAGATCATAAGTTGTATGCCAAATTCAGCAAGTGTGAATTTTGGTTGGACTGGATAATATTTTTGGGACACATGGTGTCAGGAGGAGGAATTACAGTGGACTCGGCGAAAGTTGAGATAGTAATAAATTGGCCGAGACCGACAACACCCACAGAAATACGGAGTTTCTTAGGACTTGCTGGTTATTATAGAAGATTTATTGAAGGGTTTTCACGACTGGTAGGCCCCTTAACGAAATTGACTCGGAAGAATGTAAAGTTTGAATGGAGTGGAGAATGTGAAAGGAGCTTTCAGGAGCTTAAAAGAAAATTGACCACCGCTCCAATCCTAACTATACCATATGGATCTGATGGTTTTACAATGTATAGTGATGCATCTCACAAAGGACTGGGATGTGTTTTGATGCAACACGACAAGGTCATAGCCTATGCATCTAGACAATTGAAACCTCATGAACTGAACTACCCAACTCATGATTTAGAATTGGCAGCTATAGTGTTTGCTTTGAAAATATGGAGGCACTATTTGTATGGAGAGAAGTTTGAGATCTATGCAGATCATAAGAGCCTAAAGTATTTGTTTTCACAAAAGGAATTAAACATGAGACAAAGGAGGTGGACGGAGTTGTTGAAGGATTATGATTGTGAGATACGGTACCATCCAAGGAAGGCGAATAAGGTAGCGGATGCCCTTAGTCGTAAGTCAGCTATGGAGATAGCCAATTTAAGAATGGCAGAATGGAACCTGTTAAAGTCTGTAGCAGACTCTGAGTTTGAATTGAAAGTGGATCGCCTTACCGGCATGCTTACTGCATTAAGGATTGAACTCGAAATTATTCAGAAAGTTAAGATCCTGCAAAAGTCTCACCCAGAAATTATGAAAGTGAAAGATGCAGTGTCTTTAGGAAAAAGACCAGAATTTCAAGTCTCTGAAGATGGAGTGGTAAGATGCCAAGGACGACTCTGTGTTCCTGACAATGAAGAAGTGAAGAGGGAGATTCTGTCGGAGGCACATAGGAGTAATTATAGTATTCATCCGGGTAGTACAAAGATGTACAGAAATTTGCATCAGCAATTTTTGTGGAATGGCATGAAAGCAGATACGGCTAAACACATTTCTCAATGTTTAACGTGCCAACAAGTGAAGGCGGAACATCACAAACCTGCAGGACTATTGAGACCGTTAGACATACCAGAATGGAAATGGGAGCATGTAATGATGGACTTTGTGCAAGGACTGCCAAGGACATCAAATGGTCACGATTCGATTTGGGTGATAGTAGATCGCTTGACTGAATCTGCCCATTTCCTAGCGGTCCGCATAAAATATTCAATGAATAAACTTGCTGAGATATATGTAAGCCAGGTAATACGCTTACATGGTATTCCTGTAACAATCACCTCTGATTGAGACTTTAGGTTTACTTCAATTTTTGACGAAGTCTCCAAAATGCCTTAGGGACAAAGCTTCAATTTAGTACAGCCTTTCATCCTCAAATAGATGGACAAACAGAAAGAGTTATCCAGACTTTAGAAGATATGCTGAGAGCTTGTATTATTGACTTTAGAGGAAATTAGAATGAAAATTTGCACCTGATAGAGTTCGCCTATAACAATAGTTTTCAGAAAGGTATAGGCATGGCTCCGTATGAAGCATTATATGGAAGAAGGTGCAGGACCCCTGTTT
Organism: Eucalyptus marginata; assembly: GCA_014182565.1. Taxonomy (NCBI): domain Eukaryota; kingdom Viridiplantae; phylum Streptophyta; class Magnoliopsida; order Myrtales; family Myrtaceae; genus Eucalyptus; species Eucalyptus marginata. The sequence goes on from JABKBI010000019.1 coordinate 162,623, forward strand.
GTTGGAATGAAGTAGGTGAAAGAAAACTAACAGGACCCGAGTTAGTGCAAGTTACTACAGAAGCGGTCGAGATAATCGGGAAAAGACTTAAGACAGCCCAAAACCGACAAAGAGACTACGTGGATAGGCATAGAAGGCCTTTGGAGTTTAGTGTGGGAGATCACGTATTTCTTAAAGTATCTCCAATGAAAGGAATATCACGATTTGGAATGAAAGGAAACATAGGTCCCAGATTTGTTGGACCCTTTGAGGTAATTGAAAGAATAAGAGACGTAGCTTATCGTTTGGCGCTGCCTCCTAAATTGGGAAATTTACATGATGTGTTTCATGTGTCGATGCTAAAGAGATATCAGCCGGATCCTGGTCACACACTCGATCATGAAGCCATCAAAGTGGATGAGAAAGTGAGATACATCGAAGAGCCTGTGCAAGTGCTGGATCGAAAGGAGCAAATTCTTAGGACCAAGAAAATCCCATTGGTAAAGATATTATGGCGACATCACGATGTGGAGGAAGCCACATGGGAGAGTGAAGATAAGATGAAGGAAAAGTACCCCCACTTGTTTCAAGAGGCATAAGTGATGTCTAATTTCGAGGACGAAATTCTCTAAAGAGGGGAGAATTGTGGCATCTTAAAATTTCATGGCAACCTCTAAATGCATTACGACCTATGGAAAGGTGATGGAAGTGTCATTGAATTATATTATGGCCTTTAGACCAAAGAATTGTAATAGATTAAGGCCGAGTATTTTAATGGAAAATTGTTTGTTGGAAATATATATATATATATATATATATATATATATATCCTATGTTCATGGGTGATCAAGGATTGTGCTATAGGACAATTTGATAAGGAAAATTTTATTCTTGACCATGCACTTTATACGTTTGATTTTTATGGATAAATGTAACAAAGTCTTTCGGCCAAATTAATTAGCAATTAGGTATTTTGTTATAAGTGGGGATTTAGGGTAGATTATTAAAGGAAGGAGTGGGCTGATTTCTTAAGGCCCAAAGCCAGCCCACATTCCCCACCGTTCGACCCTAAGGCCCGGCCCAAGAAGCCCAATGGGCTGTCGACCAAGGAGGAACCGGATGGAGGAGTCGGCCCAAGGGAGGCCCATCTTCTTGCATGGCAAATCTACAAGTGGCTTAGGGGATTAACCAAGTGTCCTCTTGCATGCAAACTAATGATTACTAGCTAATCATGAAGGGGAAGAAAGGAAGAAGGGGCGGATTGAACAAGGGGGAGGGGTGTCGCACGAGGAGGAGAGAAAGAGAGAAAGGGAGGAAGGGAGAAAGCCGAGAGAGAGGGAGAGTGAACCGAGAGAGAGGGAAGCTGACCGTGAGCCGTGAAGGGAGGAGGAGACCGCCGTCGAGCCCGCCTTGCCCCGCCATTGTCTTGCTGTGTTTTCTTTGGATTTGAGGCAAGTAGAGTCCGTTAGCCTACATTTTGCTGGCTATGGTTGTATGTGAAGTGAAATGGGTGTTAGAAATGCTTAGGTTGTGGTGCTAGATGCTAATTTTGAGTGAGTAATGTTAGTTTTCCTAGAACAATCAAGCTGTTGCATGTAAAAACAGTCCGACACCTTGCTGTTCCGTGAATTCTAGGTGAATATCTAGTCGCCATCTCACTGCATGCTCTTGATGAAAGTTGTAGAGAACTTCTTATAGAGTAACATATCAAAATTTAAGAGGAAATGAACAAGTATAGGTCGGTGAAACCATTTTTCTTTGAAGAAATTAGATCTGGAAATCGTTATGTTGATCTAGTGTGATTCTGTGAATTTTATAAAATTATCCGGTTGAAAATTGATATTGTGTCCTGGATGAAAGTTGTAGATGACATTCTGAGGAATAACATACTGAAATTTGAGAAGAAACGGACATGTGTAGGTCGGTGAAACAAATTTTCTTTGAAAGGGGTTAATCTGGAAAACTGTACTGAGAATAGGGAGAATTAAATCGACTATAGCTCTTAATCTAGAACGAAATTGATTTTGATTTCTTCACAAAACTTTTGCCTATAGGTCTTTTCTACAACATATAAAAAGTTCTGAATTTTCGGAGCTGGTTTAGGGTTTATATTGAATTTGTGAATGAAACTGTGCAAGGGTGATGTTCTGAAATTTTAAAGGCTGTAATGCATGGACCGTACCTATTTGTATGAAGCTCTTTTGATATGATGCTCTGCATGAAATATTTTCCTCTATGTCTCATCTAGAGCATGTCAAATTTTCAGAATTTATTAAGACTGTTTACTAATTTTCCTAGAATTTTAACTAAATGAGTGCATTCTGTTTTATCCGAAAATTGCTGTATTTTCAAAAATAAATGAATTGCTCTATGTGATATAATGTCTTGAGTGGTTTCTTTTGCTGCACATGTGGTGAAATTTAGCATGTCATATAATACCAAAAAGCTGGTTTAGACCTTTGATATTATTGCATCAAATGCCATGTTGAAAGTGAAACATACATGTGAATATAAATTGTGATAATGATGATACCGTCGGACCCTTAAGTCGACGATGTCCTCAGGAGTGTTGAGATGCCCGGAGGTGTGTGCCGGATGTCCTCGGGAGTTTTGAGATGCCCGGAGGTCTGCGCCAGATGCCCGGAGGTCTGTGCCGGAGTCTCCTCGCGATGCCAGGTTGGGTGCGAGCGATAAATGAGGGATGCAAACACTGATCCCTGGGAAAAAAGATGAAATGAGATCCTCTTTGAAAATTTAAAATTGAAAATTGAATCATGTGCAGGGGTGTGTGCATATGGCATGATGCATGATTTGCTTATGAAAGTAAATTGATACTATATGATGTTGAGAATGCGATCATGAAGGCTTGAATGGATCTCATGGGAATATACACATGATTGTGTAGATGATATGAATCATGCGTATGTATGTGCATATGGCATGGAATGAACCTCATGGTGATGTATGCTCGATAGCATGAACAATATGTGCTTTACTCGTGATATCTTAATTATTTTACTTGTTGCACTGTGTAGTTTGGTGGATCTTTACTGCTGAGTGGTTGTACTCACCCCTTTGGGGATTAACATTTCAGATTAAAAGATGCCTCTGCCACTGGTTGTGCATGGTACTTTCTATGGCTTACCATCTGATGTTGAGGTTGAGTGCTGGAGCATATATGTATTAGTGTTCCTGGTCTGGTGTTTGTCCGAGTTTGTGTATTGGTTATGTACGTTGTCGGTCTGGCCGGGGGCCCTGTAGTCCAAGAGTTCCTGTCCGTTCATGTTCGACATGACAAGGTAATGCTAGGGATGTTGCCACCGCCGCCAGCCGATGCACCGGGGTGGGTGTGATGGCGCATACGATTGGTAGAAGATGACGCTTTTTGGATAGCCGACGCGTGATGATGGATCGGTGTACATGTTTGATGTAGGGTCGAGTTGTTTTGAGTTATAGCCAAGCATAGTTAAAAGCCTTGGCCTTTTGCTGTGCCGACCCGAGATGTCCATCATGAATATGTAAATAAAAGTGACTCGACTCTATCTTTTTATCTGATGCGTAGTTGGTGTGCATTGCATTATTGTTGTTGAAGTAAGGGATAGGGAGATTTGATTATGCTTCTGTTATATGAATTGCGCCGGGACCATTTCAAAAAAAAAAAAGAAATTTATTAATTAACCCCCATGAATTATGGACCCGCTATAATTAAGAAGTATCAGAGTGTTATGTAAATAGGATAAGTGAATAGTACCTGTGGCGACCCTAACGGATCGGGGGCCGTGTCGAGGGGGTGTCACAGTTCTGGGGCCGAAGAAGGGATCATTAGGTACACCTCGAAAAATCGAATCACGTACACCCAAGGTTTGGCCATCACGCCCCATATTTGCCCAAACCATTCATTTGGACAATGGATTGACCAATAGGGTCAGTTGTCCTTTAATTGGTTCGAGACCTCTTCTAAGGCTACCCATGGCCTAGTACAAAGCCAAGGCACCATGATGCCCCCTAACGGCCCCCGATCTGTTTGGGTCGCCACATCGCTTCCTTGTCCTGGATGTCCTCCTTTCATGACCATTGGATTTCAGTGAATTCGTGACTCTGGGGGTCTATCACATTTTTCACTGGTCCTTGCGCAATAATATGGCGGAAGCGGATCCAACATCTCCCTTTCTTAAACACTGAAATGATGCACACTAGATACACATAGATATAACCAGGCACCTTTTTATTTACATATACTGGATGGACATCATTCGTCGGTACAACAAAAGCCATAGTTTCCCATACTTGGCTATATAAAAAACTAGACCTACATTTTCCATCAGCTATTCACAAGTCGTCTATCAGCAAGTGTCGGTGTCCAAAAATTTCTCTGCTAACCTCGCGTCCTCGATCACTCTACTCCGCTCGAGCCTCTATCATCGTCCTCTGGTGGCAGTGGCATCTTTATCACTCTGTAATATGTTAGTCCCCACGAGGGGTGAGTACGACTACTCAACAGTTAAAATTCTACTAAACTATATTACGGAGCCTATCGTCACCCAATTCCACGCAATCCAAATCAGGACGCTTAATAGTAGTTATAAACATGCATCAAACCAATAAGATTTACTAATGAAATGGCATAATGCAGCAGAACAATCAAGCTTTAGAATTCAATAGATTTTAATTCACTACCACCATCTTCCGGAGGACTAGTGTTTGCGTCCCTCCAGGCATATCGCACCCAACCTGGCATCACGAAGGCCTCCGGTTCCATATTTCAGTCACCGAGCATCCGGAGCGTGTTACGTTACACCTTTAAGCATCTCGCACCTCACCTAGCATCACGAGGAATCGCCGGGGCTCACCATGTTAATGATTGCCCCTACCCTCCGGAACGTGTATCGTCATACATCTGGGTATCCCGACTCTCCCGAGGAACCTCTGGGGCTCACTGGTCCCTAGGCATCCAGAGGCATCGCCTACTACAATCCTCCAAGCAACCCGTCTCCCGGGGCATCATCATCCCGAGGGTCCGACGGCAGCAATAATACATCAACCATGGTGTAGTAGTCAAACCATTTTAAATGCCAAAAACGTTTCCGAATCACCAACATAGAAAATCCGTTGGGTTCTTGAAAATCCCACTTTATGATATCAAGTAATGCAAAATAGGGATTTCAAAGACACATCAATACAACAACAATAGTCTTTAAAAATAGGTCAATCTCATATCGATGAAATCAATTCACGAAATCAAAAGCTTGATATTGAATCCATAAAATCCACTTTCACGGTTAACCCTTAAATGTATTTCGAAATCCACATGTATAGCCTCGAGTCGCACTCGCGCCTCACAGCTCAAAATGAAAAGATTTATCAAAACCATAAGTAATTTGAAATCGGCACATCGGCAAATCCAAATCTCCATTTTGACCCTAAAGTTTTCAAAGTAGTTCACACACATAAAACCTTAAAGCTTCGAAATATCGAAAATCAGCACGTACGTGGCCTCCAATTTCGACTCGACCACAACAATTACAAAATCTTTTCCCATATAGCTCAAATCAACCCAATAACATTCAAGTACACAATTCAGCGTGAGTATACCAAAATAATATTAACATACGGGACGGTTTCATCAAGCAACAACAGCATTCACGTCTTATAGGTTAGTAGATATTGACGTGCTTTTGGTTTGGGGCGTCAACGGCAAGGCGAATCTGGGAGCTGCGGCTTTGATGGCTGGCGGTGGTGCGGCAACTATGGGCACGTCTAAGGTGGCTGAACGATGGTGCGAGTGTTGCGATGCGGGTGGTTGCTGTTGAGCAGCGGTACGGTAGGCGAAGCATAGGCGGAACGACGCAAACTCTTGGAACGGGGTTTGCACAAAATGGCGGCAGAATTCGGCGAGGGATGGGAGGCGTCGAGAGTGATCAATGATCTCTCTCTCCTATTGCTATTTTGTTGACAAAACTAGTCAACACCTCTTGGGATTTCACAGCTACTCGAGGGAGGGACAAGTGGGGGTATTGTGGCCATCATTCGGGTCCTCCATCGCCAGCGTGAAGAATCCATGGATGCGTGGCCTTCAGCTGGTCAACGTCCCTGGCGTTGCTACCAACTGAAGAGAAGACGACTTTCATGCAATGCACACGCCACCTTGCTCCCTCATGCAAGGACGTGGCAGCATGGTCAAAGTCTAATCTCCATCTTCTAGGCGTTGGTCAGCAGAGAACGACGTGCAAGGCTGAATAATCTAATGGTCTTCATGTCTTCACGAGGGAGAGTAGTGGACGTGGCTACATGGTCCTTCATGCATTTGTTGGCCATCAAAATAGGAATTGTGCCAATTTAGTCAAGTATTTCCTTTGGTTGACAGGTCGAGAGAAGAGGGGAAGAAATGGAGCTGTCCTTCGATGGTCATGGGCCTTCATGCCTGCATGGGCATGGTCTTCCTTCCTGCATGGCGTCAGCTGATGGAAATGAATACAATGTCTGGAATAATAAGATGAAGGCATTTCTCTGATCCAGAGATCCTCTGGTGTGGGATGTTGTAGAAAAATGGATCAACCAAGAGATCCTCTAAAGCAACATCAGCTTTAGACCGAGGAAAAGAAGTCATTGATGCTAACAAAGCAACAAGAGCTGAATTTACCAAGAGACAAGCTCTTGACACGAAAGCAATCTACTCTCTATACCGTGCCTTATCTCCTTCTAAGTATAACCGAATTTCTTCTTGTGAAACAACAAAAGAAGTTTGGGACAGATTACATGTTACCTACAAAGGAACTGACCGTGTGAAGGAAACCAAAATAAACATTTTGCTCGGACAGTATGAAGCCTTCAGAATGAAGCTTGGAGAATCTATTACTGATATGTTCAGTTGATTTACAAAGATTGTAAATGGCCTGGCTTATCAAGGTGAACCAATCTCAGGACCAATGAAAGTCAATAAGTTGCTGCGTGGGCTTTCGAAACACTGGAATCATGTGAAGACTTCAATTAGAGAAACCCAGAGGATCATGCCTCTATCAGTTGATGAATTGAGAGGCACGCTTCAGTCATACGAAGTGGAACAAATAAACGATGAAGAAGATCCTAAAGGTAAGAAGTCAATTGCTTTAAAGTCTAACTGATAGAATGGATAATTCTAAGCTCAAGCAACAGGAAGTTTCTTGGAAAAAAAATTTGAAAGTCTGAAAACAAGTTTTGATAATTTGAAAGAAAATTCTAATTCTCTTTCAAAGGAAAATAGTTTTTTGAAAATGATATCTCAAATATAACAAAAAAAAATTCAAAAGGATCCGAGAAACTGGAGAAAATTCTTTCAGCGCAAATACCCTACTTTAACAAATCTGGTTTAGGTATGACTTCAAAAACTGTTCCATTAATTGATTTTCCTAAAGTAAGGGAGAGAATCAAACAAAGACCTGCAAAGGCATTTTACAAAAATCATTTTCAAAATTTTTTTTTTTTAGTAAAACCTATTGGCCGAAGTGCACTAAGATGTTCAAAATGTAATAGCTTAGAACATTTCGAGAAAGAATGTCCCAAGGTTTAGAGATTAGTTAAGAAGGACTGGGCTAAGACTATTTTTAATACTTACCCTCCCGGATTTAAGAAAATCTAGGTACCAAAGAAAGTTTGAATTTTTCTGATGATCACATGTCACTATCAAAAGGAAGATCAAATGGTATTTGGATAGTGGCTGTTCGAGGCATATGACAGGAGACTCAAGCTACTTTATAATGCTTGTTAAATTGAATGGAGGAAAAGCATCTTTTGGACGACATAGCAAAGGAAAGATCATAAGATGTTGAACTATGAAGATTGAAAGCCTAACCATCAACAATGTTTCCTTGGTAGAAGGATTGAACTATAATCTGCTAAGTATAAGTCAGCTTTGTGAAACTGGTTTCAGAATAAACATCCAAGAAGGCATTTGTTCTGAAACAAGTCAAGACTTCTCTCAATCTTTTACTGGGCGAAGGCATGGCAACATTTATCTTCTAAATGTAAACCCAAAAAGTTCTCAGTATCTTATTTCCATTCAAAATGAGGTAAGTTTCTGGTATCAGAAGCTTGGTCATGTTAATATGAAACAGATTACCAAGATTTCTTCTAAGAAGCTTGCTCGAGGACTTCCAAATCTAGCTTACCAGAAGAATGAGTTGTGCACTCCATGTGTTATGGGAAAACAAGTTAAAAGTTCCTATAAACTTGTGAACCAAGTATCTACCAATCGAGCTGTGTAGCTTCTTCAAATGAATCTTTTTGGTCCAACCAGAACTCAAAGTATTGGCGAAAAGAAATATTATCTAGTAATCGTGGATGATTACTCTCGCTTCACTTAAGTCTACTTTCTGGCAAGTAAGTCTGAAACCTTCTCCTATTTCTCGAAGTTTGCCAAGAAGGTTCAGAATGAAAAGGGTTATGCTATTTCAAGCATACGAACTGACCATGGTGGTGAGTTTGAGAATCAGGACTTTGCTAAGTTCTGTGATGAATCTGGTTTTTAGCATGTTTTCTCTTCTCCATACACTCCAGAACAAAATGGAGTTGTGGAAAGGAAAAACTGTGGCACCCCCTCGGCACGGCCCTCGATCCGTTAGGGTCACCACAGTACTAATCACTTATCCCATTGCATATCGCCCGATACCATTTGATTATAGTGGAACCATAATTCATGGGGGGTTGATCAATTAAATATAGATTTTTTTTTTTTTGAAAAGGTCCCAGCGTAGTTCAACAATGGAAGCATAATCGAGTCTCACCATCCTCTACTCAAATAACAATAATGCAATGCACACCAACTACGCATCAGATAAAAGATAAAGCCGAGTCACTTTTATTTACATTTTCAGGATGGACATCTCGGGTCGGTACAGCAAAAGGCCAAGACTTTTAACTATGCTTGGCTATACTCAAAAGAAACTCGACCTGATATCAGACATCTACACCTATCCATCGGCAAGTGTCGGCTATCCAAAAAGTGTCAGCTCCCACCAGTCATACGTGCCATCACACCCAACCCGGCGCATCGGATGGCGGCGGCGGCAGCATCCCTAGCATCACCCCATCGCGTCAAACATGAACAGACATAAACTCTTGGACTACAGGGGCCCCAACCAGGCCCACATCATACATAACCAACACACGAACTCGGACAAACACCAGACCAGGAACACTAACACAAAGATGCTCTGCGCACTCAACCTCAACATCAGACGGTAAGCCATAGAAAGTACCACGCGCAACCGGTGGCAGAGGCATCTTTTAATCTGAAATGTTAATCCCTAAAGGGGTGAGTACAACCACTCAGCAGTAAAGATCCATCAAGCAAGCAAAACAATCGAGATGTCACGAGTAAAGTACATATCGTCCATGCTATCGAGCATACATTACCATGCTGTCATGCATATATCACCGTGCAGTCATGCATACATCGCCATGCCATATGCACATACCCATGCACATGATTCAATTATCAATTTTCAAAAATGATCTCATTTCATCTTTCTTCCCAGGGATCAATGTTTGTATCCCTCATTTATCGCTTGCACCCAACCTAGCATCGCGAGGAACCTCCAACACACACCTCCGGGCATCTCGAAACTCCCGAGGACATCTGACACACACCTCCGGGCATCCGGCACACACCTCCTGTGGCATCCTAAAACTTCATGGCAACCTCTAGATGCCTTACAGCCTATGGAAGGGCAATGGACGCATCAATGACCTATGTTGTGGTCTTTAGACCAGAGAAGTGTAATAGATTACTGGCCAAGCACCTAATGGGTGAATATTTTGTTGGAAACATGGTCCATGCCCATGTGAGACCAAGGATTTATTTAATGAGGAAATTATGTTTTGGCCATAATTTTATATGTGGGATTTTATTAATCTATGTTACAAAGTAGTATAGCCATTTAAATTGTAATTTAGTACTTTGTATAAATAGGAATTAAGTTGGTTTTTAAAGGGTAATCTTGGGTCAATTAAGCTTGGGTCTTAGGCCCAAGAGTGTTGGGCCTAAGATGGGCCAAAATGGCTGGCCCATGGAGCCCATGAGGGGCCGTCGGTCGCACGAAGAAAGGGGGGGAGACCGGTTTGCATGCCTCCCCCATTTGTCCCTTGAAGTTGGCCATGTGTCAAGCCATGCAAAACTAATGATGGCTAATGATGGAAGGAAAGAAAATTAGGGGGAAAAGTGACCGGATGGAGCTAAAGGAACCGAGAGAGAGAGAGAGGTGTGTCGCACGGTAGAGACAAGGAGAGAAAGAGAGGAAGAGAAAAAGGAAGGAAGGAAGGAAGAAGGAAGGAGGCCATGCGTGCGAGAGGAAGGAGAAGGACCGTTCGCCGCCGTCCGTTCACCGCCTTGCCCGCCGTTTGTCGCTGTTTTATGCTTAAATCCAAGGCAAGTAGAGTCCATTTCTCTACTCTTTGCTAGCTGAAACGTGTGCATGTTGGCTGGTGAGTGTTGGATGTGGTGGAGGAGAGGAGATTTCGAAGTAATGGGGAGGAATGTGATTGTTGTGCATGCTGTATTTGGAAAAGTCAGCCCGTTCCTCCGTGAGATTTTGAGTTGCATGTGATTTTGAGTGAGAATCCTACTTCGACTTCTTAACAAAAGTGGTAGAGGACATCTTGATGTATCACATATCAAAAATTTAGAGGAAAAGAACAAGTATAGGTAGGTGAAATCATTGTTCTTTGAAGAAGACTAGATCTGGAAATTTTAGTACCGACCCTTGATGAATGCATGGACGGTAAGGCAATCCTTTTGTTGGAATTTCACTTTGATTTCTTAACAAAAGTTGTAAAGAACATCCTAAGGTTTAACATATAAAAAATTTAGAGAAAAAAAACATGAATAGCTAGGTAAAATCGTGGTCCTTTGGAGATGGTTAGATCTGGAAATTTCGGTACTAGGAACAGGGGTTTTAACCATCTATATTTAATTATCTAGGATGGATTTGACTTTGATGTCTTCATGAAGTATTTACCTTATGGTCTTGGCTATCACATAGTCGAATTTCATAATTTTGGAAGGTCACTTGGGTATTTAATCGGAAATGTTTCTAAAACTGTGCAATCTGATGTGTTCGGACTTTGTAAGTTGCGATGCGTGGACTATATCGTTTTATATGAGATTCTTTTGGAAAAGTGTTCTGCATAAAATATCTCTCTTTATGTCTTGCGTACAACATATTCAAATTTCGTAATTTTTGAAGTTCATTTGCCTATTTAACCAAAAATGTTTCAAAAACTGTGCAAGTTGAACTGTCAATATAGTAATGCTGTGATGCATGGTCTATACTGAATTATATGAGGATCTTTTGGTGTAGTGTTCTTCATGAAATATCTGCCTTTAAGTCTTGACTATCACATATTCTAATTTCATAATTTTTTAAGGTCATTTGTGTATTTAATTAAAAAATTTTCTAAAACTGTGCAAGCTGGATTGTGCAAATTTCAAGAGCTGTAATGCATGGACTATTCTGTTTTATATGGAATTCTAGTGGTGCTGTGTTCTTCATGAGATAACTGCCTCTAGAGCTTGTCTATGATGTACTAAATTCATAGAATATATTAGGGCCAATCACTAAATTTTAAGGTGTATTCATTAAAAGAATGCATTCCATTTCTAAAATAATAGTAATGATCCATGAGTTTGCCCCATGAATTATAATGTTTTTAAGTGATTGATCTTGCTTCACATGTGATGACATTTGGCATTACATATAAAAATCGAAAGCTGAATTTGACCTTGTTGCCATCACATCATGTGCCATGTTGATATTGAGACACAATTGTGAACATGAATTATGATAAATGAGGATACCGTCGGAGGTGTGAGCCGACGATGCCCCTGGAGTGTCGGGATGCCCGGAGGTGTGTGCCGGATGTCCTCGGGAGTTTCGAGATGCCCAGAGGTGTGTGCCCGAGGTTCCTCACGATGCGAAGTTGGGTGCGAGCGATAAAATGTGGGATGCAATTATTGGTCCCAGGAAAGAAAAATGTGGTTATCCAATTGAAAGATAAGAATTGAAATTGAATCATGCACATAGTATGGTGACATGTATGCATGGCTGTTTGATGACATATGTACAAGTGCATGGTGGTATAGGCACATAGTATGGTGACATGTATGCATGACGGTATGATGTTATATGTACAAGTGCATGGTGGTATATGCACATAACATGGTGACTTATATACATGGTTGTTTTGATGTAATGTGCATGGCTAAAAGGTGAGGTATGTTTAACATGTATAAACTATATGTGCTCTACCATGATGTCATGATTGTTTTGATTGATGCATTGAGTAGTTTAATGGATCTTTTACCTGCTGAGTGGTTGTACTCACCCTTTTGGGGACTAACATTTCATATTAGAAAGATGCCTCTCCCACCGGTCACGCGCGGTACCTTTTACGGCCTTCCATCTGACGTGGAGGTCGAGTGTATGGAGCATATATGCGTCACCATTCCTGGTTTGGTGTTCATACGGGTTCATGTGCTGGTGATGTATGACGTGGGCTTGGCTGGGGGCCCGGTCATCCAGGAGTTCTTGTCTGTCCACGTCCATCGTGACGGAGTGATGCTGGGGATGTTGCCGCCGCCACCGCCCGATGCACCAGGGTGGGTGTGATGGCCAGCGTGAGGAGTGGGAGCTGACATTTTTTGGGGGATAGCCGACACTTGTAGATGGAGGGTTATATGTGATCGATATAGGGGGGTCGAGATCTCTCTTTTGGGTTGTAGCCAAGTTTAGTGAAAAGTCTTGGCTTTTTGGTTGTACCAACCCAAGATGTCCATCATAAAAATGTAAATAAAAGTGGCTCGGCTTTATGTTTTCCTTCGATGTGTAGCCGGTGTGCATTGTATCATCGTTACGAGAGTAGAGGGATGGTGAGACTCGTCTTTATCTCCACTATGAGCTGTGCCAAATTCTTTTTAAAAAAAAAATGCCTATGAACTACGGTTCTTCTTTAACCCCGAAACAAAGATAAGTAACTGGTATTCAATAGGTAGAGCGATAGGTACCTGTGGCGACCTTAGTGTTTGGGGGTGCCACACCTCCGGGCATCTCGAAACTCCCGAGGACATCTGGCACACACCTCCGGGCATCCGGCACACACCTCCGGGCATCTCGAAACTCCCGAGGACATCGTTGACTCAAGGGTCCGATGGTATCATCATTTTCACAATTTATATTCACATGTGTGTTTTACTTTCAACGTGGCATTTGATGCAATAATGTCAAAGGTCTAAGCCAGCTTTTTGATATTATATGACATGCCAAATTTCACCACATGTGCAGAAAAAGCAACCACTCAAAACATTATATCACATAGAGCAATTCATTTATTTTTGAAAATGCAGCAATTTTCGGATAAAACAGAATGCACTCCTTTAGTTAAAACTCTAGGAAAATTAGTAAACGGTCTTAATAAATTCTGAAAATTTGACACATTATAGATGAGTCCTAGAGGAAAATATCTCATGAAGAACACCATATCAAAAGAACTTCATACAATTTGGTACGGTCCATGCATCACAGCTTTTAAAATTTCAGCACTACAGTTTGCACAGTTTCAGAAATAATTTCGATTAAATACACAAACGAACTCCGAAAATTCTGAAATTTATATAAGTTATAGAAATCACCTAGAGGTAAAATTTTTATGCAGAAATCGAAATCAAATGCGTTCTAGATTAATGGCTATAGTCGATTTAATTCTCCCTATTCTCGGTACTGTTTTTCCAGATTAACTCCTTCCAAAGGAAATTCGTTTCACCGACCTACACATGTCCGTTTCTTCTCAATTTTCAGTATTTTATAACTCAGAATGTCATCTACCACTTTCATTAAGAACACCAGATCAAATTTCAACTGGATAATTTTATAAAAATTCACAGAATCACACTAGGTCAACATAACGTTTTCCAGATCCAATTTCTTGAAGGAAAAATGGTTTCACCGACCTATACTTGTTAATTTCCTCTCAATTTTTGATATGTTATACTTCAAGAAGTCCTCTACAACTTTCATCAAGAAGTCGAAGTGAGATTCCAACTAAAAAGTTACTTTACAGTTCACGAAATCACCAAGGGTCAGCACAACAATTTCCAGATCTAGTTTCTTCAAAGAAAAATCATTTCACTAACCAATACTTGTCCGTTTTATCTCAAATTTTAATATGTTACTCCTCAAGATGTCCTCTACAACTTTCATCGAGAGGTCAAAGTGAGATTGCAACTAAAAAGTTGCATGCAGCTCACGAAATCACCAAAGGTCGGACTGATTTTCCAGAAAACAGAATGCTAGGCTAAGACACTTCTCCCCAATGCTTCGAAAATTCCTCACCTCTACCACATCCAAAGTTTACCATCCACCACACACATATCACAGCAAGCAAAAGGGTAGATCAATGGACTCTACTTGCTTATAATCCAAGCAAAATCACAGCAAGCACACGGTGAGGCAAGGCGGGCTTGACGACGGGACTAGGCGGGTGCACGGCGGCCGGTCTTCTCCTCCTCTTTCTCTCTCGCACGCCCACTTTCTCTCTTTCTCTCTTCCTCTCTCTCTCCTTCTCTCTTTCTCTCGTGCGACCCCCCTCGCTCTCTCGGTTGCTCCTCGCCTAATCCGCCCCTCCCCTCACTAATTTTTTCCCCTCAATGATTAACCATCATTAGCTTTGCATGCCGGCGCCACTTGGTAAGTCCTTCTCGCCAGATGGGCCAAATGGGCCGGGCTTCCCCCTCCTTCCATTTCCCTCTTGGTTGACGGCCCATTGGGCCTCTTGGGCCGGGCCTTAGCCGGTCGAAGGGTGGGGGATTGTGGGCTGGTTTTGGCCCAAAAAAATCAGCCCACTCCCTCCTTTAATTCTACCCTAATTCCCCACTTAAATAAATACCTAATTGCAAAATAAAATGGCCAAAAACTTGTAACGTTAATCCATAAAAATCAAATCTATAAAGTGCATAGTCAAGAACAAAATCTTCCTTATAAATTATCCTACAGCACCAACCTTGATAACCCATGAACATAAGATACATTTCCATTAAAGTGCTCGGCCTTAATCTATTACAATTCTTTGGTCTAATGGCCACAACATAATTCAATGACACTTCCATCACCTTTCCATAGGTCGAAATGCATCTAGAGATCGCCATGAAATTTTTAGGATGCCACAAAAACAGATCCTTACAGGAGATGGCCAGAACTCTCTTGATAGAGAGCAAAATATCTTCTCGATGTTGCGTGCTATATTATCAAGAGAGTATTTTTTAGGCTTATTCTAGAGAAAACTCCTTACGAAGTGTATAAAGGAAAGAAGCCAAATGTTTCCTACTTCCATGTCTTTGGCTGTAAATGTTTTATTCTGAAGAATACAAATGATCGATCTGGAAAGTTCGAAGCAAAGGGAGCTAACAGTGGATCAGTATGAGGCGAAATTTTCTGAACTGTCTAGATATGCTCCCAGGCTGATTGAAGATCGAGAAGAAAAAGCTAAGAGATTCCTGAAGGGGTTGAGAACTGATATCAGGAAACAATTGGTGCCTTTGAATACAAGAGATTATAATGAGATTTACGAAAGGGCACAATTGCTGAAGCAGGAGTTGGTAAGAGAGCAATCAGAGTATAAGAGGCAGTCGACTTTTGGTGATATCAACGGGGTAAGAGACCCTATACAGGTCAAGGTCAGACCTGGGAATCGAAGAAGAAGAGCAATTTCGGGAATTTTGGAAAAGCCAAGGATGGCTTGAATTTCGGAAAAGCACCTTATCGGAATGAAGAATGTCAAAGGTGTGATGGGCAACATGGCCCAGGACCTTGTAATGGGCGGCTGAAATGCTATGGTTGTGGACAGGTAGGACACCTTAAGAAGGATTGTCCACAAGAGAGGTCGCAGACAAGTATCAACCCAATGCGACGAGTACCACAACGTATTGCTGGACCATATCCACAAAAGGAATCCACAAAGACCACCAGCACAAGGAAAAGTGTATGCGGTCATCCAAGAGGAAGCAAAAGCTTCCAAAAACGTTATCTCATGTATAATTTTCATAAATGGCAAGAAGGCATATGCATTGTTTGATACGAGTGCTACGCATTCATTTGTGTCTGAAAGATATAGACTGTTGAGTAAAATAGAAACTACGTCCCTTGAGAAGCCCCTTTGTGTTTCTACACCTTTAAAGAATATGGTGTTGTCTATGCTGGTGTGTAGAAAGTGTAAGCTAACAATAGGAGGAAGGGATATGGAAATAGACTTAGTCATAATGACTATGTATGATTTTGATGTTATCATAGGAATGGATTGGCTCCATAAGTATCAGGCCAAAATGGATTGTTATAGGAAAGTGATCCAATTTGTTTTACCTGATCACTCTAGTTGTGAATTTTCGGGAGGTCAGACCAACCTATCTATAGCACTTATTTCAGCGATAGAGGCTCGTGCATTACTTGACGAAGGATGTCAAGGGTAACTAGCAATGGTTAAAGATTATATTAAGGAAGAGCCTAAGCTTGATGAAATTCGAGTGGTTAGTGAATTTCAAGATGTATTTCCTGAGGAGTTGCCTAGATTACCATTGGAACGAGAAATTGAGTTTGAAATTGAACTAATGCCTCGAACGAGACCAATATCGAAAGCCCCGTATAGGATGGCCTTAATGGAACTAAAGGAGTTGAAAGTGCAACTGCAGGAGTTGCTTGATAAAGGATTCATTAGGCCAAGTGCTTCACCTTGGGGTGCACCGGTCTTGTTTGTGAAAAAGAAGGATGGGTCAATGCATTTATGTATTGACTATAGGCAACTGAATCAAGTGACCATTAAAAATAAATATCCCTTGCCTAGAATTGATGATCTATTCGACCAACTATAGGGAAGTTCAGTCTTTTCTAAGATTGATTTCAGATCGGGATACCATCAGCTAAGGATTAAGAAAGAAGATGTTCCTAAGACTGCATTTAGGACTCGCTATGGACACTATGAGTTCCTCGTCATGCCTTTTGGACGAATGCACCGGCTGCATTCATGGATCTAATGAATAGGGTATTTAAGCCTTATTTGGATCAGTTTGTGATTGTCTTCATTAATGATATCCTGATATATCCTAGAGGGCCTGAAGAGCACGAGCAACACTTGAGGATAGTTTTGCAAACCCTGAGAGATCATGAGCTATATGCCAAATTCAGCAAGTGTGAATTTCGGCTAGACTGGGTAATATTTTTGGGACATGTGGTGTCAGGAGGAGGAATTACAGTGGACTCGGCGAAAGTTGAGATGGTAATAAATTGGCCGAGACCAACAACACCCACTGAAATATGGAGTTTCTTAGAACTGGCTGGTTATTATAGAAGATTTCTTGAAGGGTTTTCACGACTGGCAGGCCCCTTAATGAAATTGACTCGGAAGAATGTAAAGTTTGAATGGAGTGGAGAATGTGAAAGGAGCTTTTAGGAGCTTAAAAGAAAATTGACCTCGACTCCAATCCTAACTATACCATCTGGATCTGATGGTTTTACAGTGTATAGTGATGCATCTCACAAAGGATTGGGATGTGTTTTGATGCAACATGGCAAGGTCATAGCCTATGCATCCAGACAATTTAAACCTCATGAACTAAACTACCCAACACACGATTTAGAATTGGCAGCTATAGTGTTTGCTTTGAAGATATGGAGGCACTATTTGTATGGAAAGAAGTTTGAGATCTATACAGATCATAAGAGCCTAAAGTATTTGTTTTCACAAAAGGAGTTGAACATGAGACAAAGGAGGTGGACGGAATTGTTGAAGGATTATGATTGTGAGATACGGTACCATCCAGGGAAGGCGAATAAGGTAGCGGATGCCCTTAGTCGTAAGTCAGCTATGGAGATAGCTAGTTTAAGAATGGCGGAATGGAACTTGTTAAAGTCTGTAGCAGACTCAGAGTTTGAATTGAAAGTGGATCGCCCTACAGTATGCTTACTACATTGACGATTGAACCCGAAATTATTCAGAAAGTTAAGAATCTGCAAGAGTCTGACCTGGAAATTATGAAAGTGAAAGATGCAGTGTCTTTAGGAAAAAGACCATAATTTCAAGTCTCAGAAGATGGAGTGGTAAGATGCCAAGGACAACTCTGTGTTCCCGACAATGAAGAAGTGAAGAGGGAAATTCTGTCGGAGGCAGATAGGAGTAATTATAGTATTCATCCGGGTAGTACAAAGATGTACAGAAATTTGCGTCAGCAATTTTGGTGGAATGACATGAAAGCAGATACGGCTAAACACGTTTCTCAATGTTTAACATGCCAGCAAGTGAAGGCGGAACATCGCAAACCCGCAGGACTATTGAGACCGTTAGACGTTCCAGAATGGAAATGGGAGCATGTAACGATGGACTTTGTGCAAGGACTGCCAAGGACATCAAATGGTCACGATTCGATTTGGGTGATAGTGGATTGCTTGACTAAATCTACCCATTTCCTAGCGGTCCGCATGAACTATTCAATGAATAAACTTGCTAAAATATATGTAAGCCAGGTAATACGCTTGCATGGTATTCCTGTAACGATCACCTCTGATTGAGATTCTAGGTTTACTTCAAATTTTTGGCGGAGTCTCCAAAATGCCTTAGGGACAAAGCTTCAATTTAGTACTGTCTTCCATCCTCAAATAGATGGACAAATAGAAAGAGTGATCCAGACTTTAGAGGATATGCTGAGAGCCTGTATTATTGACTTTAGAGGAAATTTGGATGAAAATTTACACCTGATAGAGGAAATTTGGCTCCGTATGAAGCATTATATGGAAGAAGGTGCAGAACCCCTATCTGTTGGAATGAAGTCGGTGAAAGAAAACTGACAAGACTCGAGTTAGTGCAAGTTACTACAGAAGCGGTCGAGATA
The DNA here is from genome assembly GCA_014182565.1 of Eucalyptus marginata. Taxonomy (NCBI): domain Eukaryota; kingdom Viridiplantae; phylum Streptophyta; class Magnoliopsida; order Myrtales; family Myrtaceae; genus Eucalyptus; species Eucalyptus marginata. The sequence goes on from JABKBI010000019.1 coordinate 181,503, forward strand.
ATCAGGAAAAGACTTAAGAAAGCCCAAAATCGACAAAGAGACTATGCGGATAGGCGTAGAAGGCCTTTGGAGTTTAGTGTGGGAGATCACGTATTTCTTAAAGTATCTCTAATGAAAGGAATATCTCGATTTGGAATGAAAGGGAAGTTAAGTCCCGGATTTGTTGGACCCTTTGAGATACTTGAAAGAATAAGAGACATAGCTTATCGTTTGGCGCTGTCTCCTAAATTGGGAAATTTATATGATGTGTTTCATGTGTCGATGCTAAGGAGATATCAGCCGGATCCTGGTCACATACTTGATCATGAAGCCATCAAAGTGGATGAGAAAGTGAGATACATCGAAGAGCCTGTGCAAGTGTTGGATTGAAAGGAGCAAATTCTTAGGACCAAGAAAATCCCATCGGTAAAGATATTATGGCGACATCACGATATGGAGGAAGCCACATGGGAGAGTGAAGATAAGATGAAGGAAAAGTACCCTCACCTATTTCAAGAGACATAGGTAACGTCTAATTTCGAGGACGAAATTTTCTGAGGGGAGAATTGTGGCATCCTAAAATTTCATGGCAACCTCTAGATGCTATCCAACCTCTAAAAAGGTGATCGAAGTGTTATTGATTTATGTTATGGCCTTTAGACCAAAGAATTGTAATAGATTAAGGCTGAGTACTTTAATGGAAATATATCTTATGTTCCTGGGTGATCGAGATTGTGCCATGGGAAAAAAATTTTCTTGACCATGCTTTTATGGGTTTGATTTTTATGGATTAATGTTACAAAGTCTTTTGGCCCTATTAATTTATAATTAGGTATTTTGTTATAAGTGGGGATTTAGGGTAGAATTAAAGGAGGGAGTGGGCTGATTTTTTTTGGGCCAAAACCAGTCCACAATCCCCCACCCTTCGACCGGCTAAGGCCCGACCCAAGAGGCCCAATGGGCCGTCGACCAAGGAGGGACCGGAATGGAGGGGTTGGCCCATGGGAGGCCCATCCTCTTGCATGGCAATTAACAAGTGGCTAGGAGGGATTATCCAAGTGTCCTCTTGCATTCATTGTGATGATTACTTGCTAATCATGAGGGGGAAGCAAAGAGGAAGGGGCGGATTGAACAAGGGGGAGGGGTCACACGAGAGAAAGACGAAAAGAGAGAAATGGAGAAAGGGAGGAAGAGAGGAAGAGAGGAAGCCGAATGAAGAGGAGGACCGAGCCCCCCCTTGCGTGCGCCTAGCTTCGCCGTCGACTGTGCGTTGTTCGAAGTCCCCGAGTCGCCATTGCTTGCTAGTTTTCTTCGGACCTAAGGCAAGTAGAGTCCATTGATCTACCCTTTGCTTGCTGTGATGTGTGTGTCGTGGATGGTAAACTTCGGATGTGGTAGCGGTGAGGAATTTTCGAAGCTTTGGGGAGAAGTGTCTTAGCCTGGCATTCTGTTTTCTAGAAAGGCAGTCCGACCTTTGGTGATTTCGTGAGCTGCATGCAACTTTTTAATTGGAATCTCACTTCGACCTCAGGATGAAAGTTGTACAGGACATCTTGAAGAATAACATACTAAAATTTGAGATAAAACGGATAAGTACTGGTTAGTGAAATGATTTTTCTTTGAAGAAACAAAATCTGGAAACTGTTGTGCTGACCTTTAGTGATTTCGTGAACTGTAAAGCAACTTTTTAGTTGGAATCTCACTTCAGCCTCTAGATTAAAGTTGTAGAGAACTTCTTGAAGTTTAACATATCAAAATTTGAGAGGAAATGAACAAGTATAGGTTGGTGAAATCATTTTTTCTTTGAAGAAATTGGATCTGGAAAACGTTATGATGACCTAGTGTGATTCTGTGAGTTTTATAAAATTATCCGGTTGAAATCTGATCTTGTGTCCTTGATGAAAGTTGTAGATGACATTCTAAGGAATAACATACGGAAAATTGAGAAGAAACGGACATGTGTAGGTCGGTAAAACGGATTATCTTTGAAAGGAGTTAATGTGGAATAAAACTGTACCGAGAATAGGGAGAATTAAATCGACTATAGCTATTAATCTAGAACGAATTTGATTTCAATTTCTTCATAAAACTTTTACCTCTAGGTGTTTTCTATAACATATCAAAATTTCAGAATTTTCGGAGCTGGTTTATGGTTTATACGGAATTTGTGAATGAAACTGTGCAAGGGCGATGTTCTGAAATTTTAAAGGTTGTGATGCATGGACCGTACCGGTTTGTATGAAGTTCTTTTGATATTGTGTTCTTCAGAAAATATTTTCCTCTAGGTCTCGTCTTTAACGTGTTAAATTTTCAGAATTTATTAAGACCGTTTACTAATTTTCTTTGAGTTTTAACTAAAGGAGTGCATTCTATTTTATCCGAAAAATTGCTGTATTTTCAAAAATAAATGAATTGCTCTATGTGATATAATGTCTTGAGTGGTTGCTTTTGCTGCACATGTGGTGAAATTTAGCATGTCATATAATACCAATAAGCTGGTTAGACCTTTGGCATTATTGCATCAAATGCCATGTTGAAAGTGAAACATACATGTGAATATAAATTGTGATAATGATGATACCGTTGGACCCTTGAGTCGACAATGTCCTCGGGAGTGTCAAGATGCCCGGAGGTGTGTGCCGGATGTCCTCGGGAGTTTCGAGATACCCGGAGGTGTGTGCCAGATGCCCAAAGGTGTGTGCCGGAGGCTCCTCGCGATGCCAGGTTGGGTGCGAGCGATAAAATGGGGGATGCAAACATTGATCCCTGGGAAGAAAGATGAAATGAGATCCTCTTTGAAAATTGAAAATTGAATCATGTGCATGGGTGTGTGCATATGGCATGATGCATGATCTGTTGATGAAAGTAAATTGATACTATATGATATTGAGAATGCGATCATGAAGGCTTGAATGGATCTCATGGGTATGTACCCAAGATTCTGTTTGTGCATATGACTGCATGGTAATGTATGCTCGATAGCATGGATGATATGTACTTTACTCATGACATCTTGATTGTTTTGCTTGCTTCATTGTGTAGTTTAATGGATCTTTACTGCTGAGTGGTTGTACTCACCCCTTTGGGGATTAATATTTCAGATTAAAAGATGCCTCTACCACTGGTCGCGCGTGGTACTTTCTATGGCTTACCATCTGATGTTGAGGTTGAGTGTGCGGAGCATCTTTGTGTTAGTGTTCCTAGTCTGGTGTTTGTCCGAGTTCGTGTGTTGGTTATGTATGATGTGGGCCTGGCTAGGGGCCCTGTAGTCCAAGAGTTTCTGTCCATTCTTGTTCAACGCGATGGGGTGATGCTAGGGATGCTGCCGCCGCCACCGCCCGATGTACCAGGTTGGGTGTGATGGCACGTATGATTGGTAGAAGCTGACACTTTTTGGATAGCCGACACTTGTTGATGGATGGGTGTACATGTCTGATGTGGGGTCGAGTTTCTTTTGAGATATAGCCAAGCATAGTTAAAAGTCTTGGCCTTTTTCTGTATCGACCCGAGATGTCCATCATGAAAATGTAAATAAAAGTGACTCGGCTTTATCTTTTTATCTGATGTGTAGTTGGTGTGCATTGCATTATTGTTATTGGAGTAAAGGATAATGAAACTCGATTATGCTTCCGTTGTTGAACTGTGTTGGGACCCTTTTCAAATATATATATATTTAATTGGTTAACCCCCCATAAAGTATGGATCCACTATAATTAAAAAAGTATCAGACTAGTATGTAATAGGATAAGTGATTGGTACTTGTGGCGACCCTAACGGATCGAGGGCCGTGCCGAGGGGGTGCCACATAAACATACATTGTCATTCCAAAAATAAAATAGGCAAATAACGATTCGGTTAAGCATATCTTTTCATTCCAAAAATAAAATACCTGGATTAAAGACAATCACTTACTAAAGTATCGTATGGAAAGTCTGAGTTTGACCAACTTTAGACTTTACTCCACAATAGAAATAATATTCAACCTGGTGCAAATAGATTCAAATAGATTTTTCTCTAGAGGCTTCGTGAAGATGTCTGCTAGTTGATTCTTCGAATCAATGAACTGAATCATAATCTCCCCATTCTGGACATGATCTCTTGTAAAGTGATGCCAAATCTCTATATGCTTCGCTCTTGAGTGAAGAATTGGATTTTTGGTGAGATTAATAGCACTAGTGTTGTCACATTTGATCTCAGTACATGATTCTTCATTCCAAAAGTCTCTCAGTCGTTGTCTTATACAAGGCCTTTTTCAGTCTGTAAACTAAGTCTGGCTTTCTTGGATCTTCAAATCCTGGTGGTTGTTCCACATAGACTTCTTCTTGTATGAACCCATTCAGGAGTGCACTTTTGACATCCATCTAAAATAACCTAAAATTTTGATAACAAGCAAAAGCAAGTAATAATCTAATTGCTTCTAACCTCACTACTGGTGCATAAGTCACGTCATAGTCTATCCCTTCTTCTTGTGTATATCCTTTTGCCGCGAATCTTGCTTTGTTTCTGACCACTTTACCATTCTCATTCATCTTGTTCTTGAAAACCCATTTCATTCCAATAATGGATTTGCCTTTGGGTTTTGGAACCAGCTCCCATTCATCGTTGATGCTGAATTGTTTGAGTTCTTCCTTCATAGCTTCTATCTAGCTTTCATCAAGCAAGGCTTCGTCTACTCCTTTTGGTTCTATCTCAAAAACAAGTGCTAGAGCACTAGACTCTTCCCTTCCTTTGGATCTGGTGCGAACTCCTTTATCGATGTTACCAATGATGAGTTCTTTGGGATGACTTGACTTGTGCTTCCAATTGCTGCTTTGTTTGAAAGTTAGTTGATCCTCTGTATTAGTTGAATCTTCTCGTTCTGCTTATTGCTGTTCTCCAGAAGTCTAAACCTCTTCAGGGGAAATAGACTTTGTAAAGTCTGGAACAAGTTCGGACTCTTTAAGTTGAGTCTGGTATGGTAGATTCTCCACATAATCTTGAAACTTTACGTCCATAGATTCTTCCATGGATTGAGTCTTCTTGTTAAAGACTTTGTGAGCTTTGCTTGAAGTTGAATAGCCAAGGAAGATTCCTTCATCTGATTTTGCTTCGAACTTTCTAGATCAATCATTTACATTCTTCAAAATAAAACATTTGCACCCAAAGACATGAAAGTAGGAAACATTTGGCTTCTTTCATTTATACACTTCATAAGAAGTTTTATCTAGAATAGGCCTCAAGAATACTCTGTTGATAATATAACAGGCAGTTGAAAATGCTTCTGCCCAAAATTGAAAGGATATATTGCTTTCTATTAAGAGAGTTCTAGCCATCTCCTGCAAGGATATGTTCTTCCTTTCCACAATCCCATTTTGTTCTGGAGTGTATGCATTAGAGAAAACATGCTGAAAACCAGATTCATCACAGAACTTGGCAAAGTCCTGATTCTCAAACTCACCTCCATGATCAGTTCGTATGCATGAAATAACATAACCCTTTTCATTCTGAACCTTCTTGGCAAACTTCAAGAAATATGAGAAGGCTTCAGACTTACTTGCCAAAAAGTAGACCCAGGTGAAACAAGAGTAATCATCCATGATTACTAGGCAATATTTATTTCCACCAATACTTTGAGTTCTGATTGGACCAAAAAAATCCATGTGAAGAAGTTCCAAAGCTTGATTGGTAGAGACTTGATTCACAAGTTTAAAGGAACTTCTGACTTGTTTTCCCAGAACACAAGGGGTGCACAACTCATTCTTCTAGTAAGCCAGATTATGAAGTCCTCGAACAAACTTCTTAGAAGAAATCTTGGCAATTTGTTTTAGGTTAATCTGACCAAGCTTCCAATGCTAGAGACTTGCTTCATCTTGAATGGAAATAAGACACTGAGAACTTTATGAGTTTACATCTAGAAGGTAAATATTGCCATGCCTACGCCCAATGAAAGATTGAGAGAAGTCTTGACTCGTTCCAGAACAAATGCCTTCTTGAAAGTTTATTCTGAAACCAGTATCACAAAGCTGACTTATGCTCAGTAGATTTATAGTTCAATCCTTCCACCAAGTAGACATTATTGATAGTTAGGCTTTCAGTCTTCACAGTTCCACAACCTACAATTTTTCTTTGCTGTTTCCTCCAAAAGATACTTTTCCTCCACTCAGTCTTTCAAGCTTTATAAAGCAGCTTGAGTCTCATGTCATATGCCTCGAACAGCCACTATCCAAATACCATTTGATCTTCCTTTTGATAGTGACCTGCAATCAAAAGAGAAACTCAAACTTTCTTTGGTACCCAGATTTTCTTAGGTCCGGGAGGGTTAGTATTAAAAACAGTCTTAGCCTAGTCCTTCTTAATTGGTCTCCAAACCTTGGGACATTCTTTCTCAAAATGTTCTGAGCTGTTACACTTTGAACATCTGAGTGCACTACGGCCAACAAGTTTTACAAAAACTTTTTGAAAATGATTTTTGTAAAAAGCCTTTGCAAGTATTTGTTTGATTCTTTCCTTTACTTTAGGAAAATCGATTAAAGGAATAGTTTCTGAAGTCATACCCAAACCAGATTTGTTAAAATAGGGTATTTTAGCTGAAAAAATTTTCTCTAGATTCTCGGATCCTTTTAAAAATCTTTTTGTTATATTTGAGATATCACTTTCCAAAAAGTTGTTCTCCTTTAAAAGAGAATCATAATTTTCTTTTAAATTATCAAAACTTGTTTTCAGACTTTCAAATTTTTCTTTCCAAGAAGCTTTTTGTTGCCTGAGCTTAGAATTTTCCATTTTTAGTTCAGAAATCCTTTTAAGAGAGGATTTGAGACTGAGACAAAGTTCTTCTATGTATTTAGAGACTTTGACAGGAATTTTTGAATTACTAACCTCAATTTCTTTGTTTGAATTTGAATTAGAGTCTGTTCTGTTTCTAAGTCTAGGTCAAAATGAGCCATTATACATATGTTGGCATATTCTTCTTCTCTTTCCTCACACTCGATGTCACTCCAAGTTTCAGCTTCTCTTTCCTCACACTCGATGTCACTCCAATTTTCAGCTTTGAGTGCCTTTTTGTACTTCTCAGTCTTTCCTTTCTTCTTCTTCAACAGAGGATAGTTAGGTCTAATATGCCCTTTTTTCTTGCATTCAAAGCATATCACATCTTTGCTAGTTTCATTGTCCTCAGTTGGTCTCTTCTAGAAATTTTATGTGCTCTACTTCTTCCAGTTGAATCTTCTTCCTTTTTTATTTAGCTTTTTGAATTTCTTGATCATAAGTGCCAGCTCCTCATCATCTATATCATCATCTGAATCTGTATCATCAGAATTAAGGTTAGATTTTAAAGCAATTGACTTCTTACCTTTAGGATTTTCTTCATCATTTATTTGTTTCACTTCGTATGACTAAAGCGTGCCTATCAGTTCATCAACTGATAGAGGCATGATTTTCTAGGTTTCTCTAATTGAAGTCTTCACATGATTCTAATCTTTCGAAAGCCCACGTAGCAGCTTGTTGACTTTCATTGGCCTTGAGATTGGCTAACCTTGATAAGCCAAGCCATTTACAATCTTTGTAAAGCGACTAAACATATCAGTAATGAATTCTCCAGGCTTCATTTAGAAGACTTCATATTGCCCGAGCAGAATGTTTATTTTGGTTTCCTTCACACGGTTAGTCCCTTCATATGTAACATGTAATCTGTCCCAAACTTCTTTTGTTGTTTCATAAGAAGAAATTCAGTTATACTTAGTAGGAGATAAGGCACTGTATAAAGAGTAGATTGCTTTCGCGCAAAGAGTTTGTCTTAAGATGATGTTGCTTTAGGGTTGATCCCTTTTTCTACAACATCCCACTCTAGAGGATCTTTGGATCTGAGAAATGCCTTCGTCTTATTCTTCCAGACATTGTACTCATTTCCATCGAAGTAAGGAGATCTGGTGTTGCTCTAACCTTCAACCAAACCTGGACCCAAAATACTAGCCATAGAGAATCTTTAGCTTAGAAGTAAAACACTTCAAAAATTAAGCACACAAGCTCTGATACCAATTGTTAGTGCCAGTATTAACACCTATAGGGGGTGAATAGGTGTGAAAATGATTTTTCGAAAAGAACAGTAAAAATATTTTACTTTTGAAACTGAGTCTAAAGAGCAATAGACTTTAAGTGAGTTCAGACTTTAGCAGTTGAATAGAATTATGAACAAAATAAAGAGGTTGAAGGAAGAGAATATGAACACATAATTTATAGTGGCTCGGCTTAGATCAAGCTTACGTCCACTCTACCACATTGACAGCCTTCTGGCTGGATTCTACTAGGAATCAAAAGAAAATTTACAATCTTGCAATCTTGACTTCCTAATGAAGAGTCTCTACTACTCTCTCATGAAATCACACTATAAGTCTCTTTCTTTTGAGTACAATTTAGAGCACAGTATATGGAATATCAAGAATCTAGGAAGTTTCAGACTTTGGAATTTCTCTTTCATGCACACTCTCAAACAATTGGAGAGTCCTCCTTAAATACTCCTTCATGCCTTCTCGACCGTTGGCACTTTCCAAAGGAATTCTTCCAATCAACCCATTGGACATAATCAATAAAGGAGATCTCGAGCCGTTTGAAGATTGTGATGAAAGCCCGTCAATCTTGTTCACCCATACAATCAGGATCTTGGTTTCAATAAGTAGATTCTTTCCAAAATTACTTGCCTTCCAAAAGATTTGATGTATCTAAATTGATTCTAATGAAAATAATCAATCTGGTAGGTGTAATTTCCATCCAGAAGGCCATATATAATCCATACGAATGAATCCTTTGAAGAAAGAAAGATAATCCCTTATCTGGAAAAGTCTTCATCATTCACTTTCGTTTAGTCTAGAATTTGACAGGGTGGGCAGACTTTCACACAAAGTTTGGAAGTCTTCAGACTAGACTTTGACACAAAGTCTAGGATTCTTTGGACTTTGACTTAGTAGCCTGGAATTCTTCGGAATAGACTTTGAACAAGTTTGTCAACTTCACAACATCAAAGGAGTTTTCTCCAAGAGTCATTAATTGCATCAGACCAAAGGTTGGGTTAAAAACATATGTTTCCAGGTTCGAAGCATGGCTCATGTTTGCAATCTGCAATGGGATGAGATTTTCACTACCACATACTATCCTGATGCACATGTATGGGACGGTTGTGAAGGACAAAGGAAAATTGCCTTATTCTGCACTAGTTATCAAGCTGTTTAGACATTTTCAATCGAATTACCCGCCTATTTTTGCTCTCAAACTATTGCTCCTATGGTTATAGGGCTGAATTTTTTTTTAAAGATGTGGTGAAAGATCGGAACAAAGTTATTGAGTGTTTAAAGAAGGAGTCCTCAAGCAAAACTAGGGAAGATTATGCTGGAAGGAAGAGGAAAGGCAAGGAAGTTGTGAAAGAACCTGTGAAGAAGAAAAGATCTCTCATCCTGCATGATGAAGAGGATGATGATCTTACAATTTCTGCCCTTTCCTTGAAGAATCTTCGAGGTTTTGTTGGTTCTAAGAAACCCATTGATAGAGAAGAAACTAAGACAAAAGAAGAAGAAGCACTAGAGAAGGAAGAAGCAGCAAGAGAAGAAGTAACAAGAGAAGAAGAAGCAAGAGATGAAGAATGAAGAGGTCATGAGGATGAATCTTATGAGGCAACAATTGCCATATCTTTATCTAAAGATTTAGAAGCAACTCGGAGTGGTCAAATAGGAGTACAAATAGAAGAAGAACATCATTCTCATCCTGAAAATGAGAAGACTCAAGAAGAAGAAATCACTTCTTCTCTTGTAGGCACCAAAACAGGGGTTAGACATTGAAGAAATCACCGTTGAGAAAATAGTGATTTCTTCTCCTCTTTTTGCAAGTGATGGTATCAGTAGATCTCCTGCAGACCCAGAAAATGTCTATGATTCTCAATTTCCTGAAGCAGACATTGAAGAATCTACTCCGAGTCAAGGGGTTAGACAAGTTGATGTTCCCTCCTCTCTCAATTCTCCTTGAATTCAATTTGCTGAGGCTAGTGCGCAAACAGAACCAAATGCTGACTATCCAAGGATGATGGAGCTCCTTTTGGAAGTTAAGGCTCAGCAATATGCTATGGAGATTGAGATATAGAAACTGCAAACTGCATTGTGATCCTCTTCTAACTTTCACATTGAGAAGGTACAGTCCTTAAATACTCGGGTACAAACTTTAAATCAACAAGTATCTTAGAATGTGGCCAAGCATGATTGGACTCTTCAAATTCTCAAAGCCGTTCAGACACAAGTAGAGAATGTTCATCTTCAGTGCTAGTAGGTTGAAGAGGCAGTGCAGTCAATGGGGGATTTCCAGCTTGTTTGAATTCCACGACAACCTTGATTTCATTTCTATTTTCTCTATTTTTACTTTCTCCACTTTTTGCTGTTGACAAAAAGGAGGAGAAGTTGCAAATTTGAACTTATTTTTGAATCTCTTAACTTTTTGCATATTTGATTTTGCTTTGAACACTTATTCTATAGTAATCCTTGCAGTAGTAATGATTATGGATGTGGATGTTTTAATCTTGATATGTGTTTAATTTTTCAAGATTAACATGTTTTATGTGGTTGTAGAATCGATGCTATCCAGATTATTATCTATCTATTTTTATAAGATATCATATACTACTAAGAGTTGTTTTGCAGGTTATAAATTTTTAAATCTATAGGGAAGTTTTGTCACCATCAAAAAGGGGGAGATTGTTGGAGAAAACTCCTTTGATGTTTTGAAGTTGACAAAACTTATCCAAAGTCTATTCTAAAGAAGTCCATACTTTTGTGTCAAAGTTTGAAGACTCTTAGAATTTTGTGTCAAAGTTTGAAGATGCCCAGACTTTGTGTCAAAGTCTGCCCACTCTGACAAATTCCAGACTGAACGAAAGTGAAGGATGAAGACTTTTCCAAATAAGGGATTATATTTCTTTCTTCAAGGGATTGTTTCGTATGGATTATATATGGTCTTCTGGTTGGAAATCATATCTACAAGATTGAATATCTTTATTGGAATCAATTGTGATACATCAAATCTTTTGGAAGGCAAGTCATTTAGGAAAGAATCTATGTATGGAAACCAAGATCCTAATTGTATGGGTGAATAGGATTGACGGGCTTTCATCACAATTTTCAAACGGCTCGAGATCTCCTTGATTGATTTAATCAAACGGGTTGATTGGAAGAATTCATTTGGAAAGTGCCAACGGTCGAGAAGGCATGAAGGAGTATTTAAGGAGGACTCTCTAGTTGTTCGATAGTGTGCGTGAAAGAAAAATTCCAAAGTCTGAAGCTTCCCAGTTTCTTGTTATTACATATACTGTGCTACAAATTGTACTCAAAAGAGAGAGACTTATAGTGTGACTTCATGAGAGAGCAGTAGAGACTCTTCACTGTGAAGTCGAGATCGCAAGATTATAAATTCTCTTTTGATTCATAGTGGAATCCAGCTAGTAGGCTGTCAGCATGGGAGAGTGGACGTAGGCTTGATCTAAGTCAAACCACTATAAATTTTGTGTTCATATTTTCTTCCTTGAACTTCTTTATTTTGTTTGTAGTTCTATTTAACTGCTAAAGTCTAAACTTGTTCAAAGTCTGCTACTCTTCAGACTCGGTTTCAAAAGTAAAATATTTTCACTGTTCTTTGCAAAAATTATTTTCACAACTATTCACCCCCTCTAGGTGTTCATACTAGCACTAACACAAAGGCATGACTATGAAAGTATGTCGTAAGATCACCACAAAACATGATGTCTAGGTTTGGTAATGGAAATGATGAAATGGTGGCTGAAAGTGGGGCCAACAACGGAGTCCGACGACAAATTTGTCAACCCTTCATGGACCATTATGTACTCAAGGTTTGGCGAAATCCGGATGTCACAGGCACCCATGGACCTTAGAATAAGTGACGGAATAGACAGGTCTATCCTTGGGCTTATTCCGATCGACACCCGATCCACCGCTTGGGTTCATGGTCGGCGTATTACCAATCCATGATCGAACATCACCAATTTGAGATTATGTTCTGATCACTAAGAATTAAATAGGGAATGATGCATTTTTTGTTAAAAGGAAATCACATTTGGTCAATTCAAATCGTTCGTGTATTGATGCATAATCGGACGGGATCACCCATGACTAGAAACTCCAATCGGTCGAATCAACCTGTGACCATCCACTGATCCAAAATCATCCCATGACCAATTCTTGTGATAAAAAACTGATCTTATGAGCTGGTGATCCTAACCCTTCGATATGGTCGGTAGAAATTCACGGCCGACATCTTGACTTATTCGTGACCGGTCGATTGGTCGGTCAATCATGACCGATTCGTGATTTCTTGCCGATCAAGCTGATTAGTTCATGGCCAATGGCCCATGATTGATCCTTTTAAGACCTTATGGCCGATCTTGACAGGGTCGGAATCGAGGATGTTACAAATTAACTCCCCAGACAAACAATAGCTGGAAAACTAGGACATGTATTACACGGAACACATTGATTTATATTATAATAAGGCTTTTACAAGCCCTTTCTCTACGGGTCCTCTTTTCTTTTTGCATCACACTATAAGTTTTCCATATAGACCAAGGGAATTTCTATCTCCTCTAGCGTGACTGTAGCTCTCAACACTAACATGAGACTTCCATGCCTACAAAACTGAAAGATAAGGGAGTGAGTTTTGGGAAACTCAATATGTAAAATTCCTAGTAATCTACTAGGAAAGCATCTCATCATCAAAACTTAGCAGGTAAACTTAGCAAGTACAACACTTGCAAACAGTGTCGATGGCAGATCAATAGCAAACTTATTGCTACACTTGATTACATGCAAATGTCCATTGCATCACGCTTTAGTGCATACTTACCTTTGGCTTATCAATAAATATATCAACATATCATACTTATGCATATACCGGCACCCATGTAAATTCATTTAGCATTTTCCTAACTCGACCAAGCCCTCTTGGCTCGTCTGGGGCTTCTAGCTTCTTACTAGGCTTCATAGATCGACCAGGGCATCTCGACCTGACCAAGGCTTCTCAAGGCTAGCTTCCCGAGGATTTCGGGTTCAAGACCCAAGCATCTTGGCTCAACCAAGGAATCCTAGCTAAATCGAGGCATCCCGTTCAATGAACGAGGCATCGTCGCCAACGCTGTGTGGTGACATGCGCTTTTTCCTCTTTTAGTGCATGCATAAATGCATCATACAAGTTGGTTTTTATCTTTTATCTTAGTCAACACATGCATGGCCCGAAAGCGTGCTCATTCATTTGTGTGTGTCATGAGTTTCTTATACTTCACCAGTAAATACGTTGGAAACGATCTTTACTCTGTAACTTGATACAATCACTTAGTGCCAATCCCCGTACCGAATAAGGCTTAGAAGCAGTATGCCTCAATATCAATCAAAGACCTTGAGGTTTGTGTACACCTCACTTTAGTGGTGATCCCAAGCTTAACAGGCCTCGGCTCTAACCCGATGTGAATACACATGTATCAAGAATGACCCTTGGCTCACAGTTTCATTCAACGCCAAGCACAAAGTCCCTGCGTCCATTTGGATTATGAAAATCGACTTGCTTAGTGCCTTTCCAAGAACTTGTGGATTTGGGCAATCCCAATACCGATCAAGGCATAAGATCGGCATGCCTCAACGTCAATTTAGGACCTTGCGGTCTTAGGTGATTCCCATACCAAGCGATACTTGGACCCAACATCCTATTTATGCCAAAACCAAGGCCTTATGGCCTGGGTGACTTTGTCTTGCGATGAACTTAACCCAAACAAACCTCAGCCTCATTCCAGGCATGAACAACTCTAGCACACGTTCAAGCACAAACATGACTAAAACCATACAAAAGATCTGTCAAGACCCAAACTCCATCTCCAAGCTCTCTTTTCTTTTTCTATCATAGTATAAGTTTTCCACATAGGCTAGGGGAAATCCTATCTCCTCTAGCATGACTGCAGCTTCCAAAATTGATGAGAGACTTCCATGCCTACAAGACTAAGAGATGAGGGATGAGTTTTGGGGAAACTTGGTAAGTAAAATTCCTAGTTCTCTACTAGGAAAGTATCTCATCATCAAAGCCTAGCAAGTACAACACCCGCAAACAGTGTTAATGGCAGATCAATTGCAAATCATATGTCATGCTTTATCTAAACACATGCCATCCATATCATAACTACCATCGGCTTATCAATTATCATATCAACATATCATGCTCATTCATAATCGGCATTCATGCAAATTCATTTATCGTCGTCCTGGCTCGACTAGGTCCTCCCAGCTCAACTGGGGCTTCTAGCTTCTTGCTAGGCTTCCTAGCTCGACTAGGGCATCTCGACTCAACCGAGGCTTCTCGAGGCTTCTAGGTTCAAGACCCAGGCATCCTAGCTCAATCAGGGCTTCTCGGCTCAATCGAGGCTTCCTGTTCAACGAACAAGGTATCGCCACCAACGTTGTGTGGTGACGGGTGCTTTTTCCTCTTTAAATGCATGCATAAAGGCATCATACAAGCCGGTTCTTATCTCTTCTCTTAGCCAACGCATGCATGGCCCAAAGGCATGCTCATTCATTTGTGTGTGTCATAAATTTCTTATACTTGACTAGCAAATATGTCGGGAACGACCTTTGATGTGTAACTTGAATCAATCACTTAGCACCAATCCCTGCATCGGACAAGGCTCAGACATGGTACGCCTCAATACCGATCTAAGACCTCGAGGCTTGGGTACACCTCACTTTAGTGATGATCCCAAGCTTGACGAACCTCAGCTCCAACCAGATGTGAATACACATGCATCGAGAATGACCCTCAGCTCACGATTTGATTCAACGCCAAGTGCAAAGTCCCCTCGTCCATTTGAACTGTGGAAATTGGCATGCCTTGGTGCCTTACCAAGACCTCATGGATTTAGGTGGTCCCAATACCGAACAAGGCATAGAATCGACATGCCTCAATGTCGATTTAAGACCTTGTGGCCTTGGGTGATCCCCGCTCCAAGCGAGACTTGGACCCGGCATCCTATTTATACCAAAACCAAGGCCTTATGACTTAGAGTGACCTTACCTTGCGATGAACTCAATCCGAACAAACCTCAGCTCCATTCCGAACGTGAACAACTCAAGCACATGTTCAAGCACAAACATAAGCAAAGCCATACAAAACATCCAACATCCAACCCACGGCTTGATGGGTGAGCACCTAACTAGACTCGGCAATGGAGACCACCGTCCTATAGGAGACTTAGTGATCTTACTTACCTTGGCAAACCTCGAAGACCAACTTATATAGCTTGATGTATTGAGGATGCAAGGCTGAGAGAAAGGAGAAGGAGGAGGAACTAGATGACAAGGTGAGGAAACTGAGGAAGGGCTCCTCCCATTTATAGTCCCTTGGTGCCATCATTACTAAGTCAAGCGTTCCATTCTTAAGTTTCCAAGTGTCTTGCTAGAATACTTAAGTGGCAAGCCTAAGATGCAAGGTGTCAAGTCCATTTTAAAAGGTGGCACACGTAATGGCCTAATGTAATGATTAGAGGCTTACTTGTTTCATTCCTATTGGACCCTTTATACAATGCCATCATGACTTGGCCAACTTGTTCTCTAAGGAAAATCTTATGGTAATGATGACCATATCTTTCATGGACACCTAAGCCAATGAGTCACCAACTTCTTCTCCAAAGTAAATCTCAAGCCATCATTACCAAATCTTCGAATGGACACTTAGGCGGGATGACTCATCCTTGCATTTAATGAGGTGTTCTAAAATCTCATATATGCCTTCTCTTGATTGGTCAATTTGTCCAAGAATCCCTTACTTAATTACCAAGGTGAATCTTTGGTAATCATTACCAAATCTAGAAATATCTATCCAAAGTGGTGAGTCATCCTTCTCATTAAATGAGGGAGTTCTAGAATTTTCTTCTATTTTGTCCTTTTCTTCATCAAGAAGGTCATCTAGAAAATTCTATCATTCTAGTTCATTCTAGGGCCGAAGAAGGGATCAATAAGTACACCTCAAAAAATCACATTTGCCCAAACCATTTCTTTGGACGATCGATCGGCCAATAGGGTCGTTTGTCCTTTAATTGGTTCAAGACATATTCCAAGGCTACCCATGGCCTAGCACAAATTCAAGGCACCCATGGACCTTAGAACAAGTGACGGAATAACCGGGTCTATCCGGGCTCATTCCGGTCAGCACCCGATCCACCGGTAGGGTTCATGGTTGGTGTGTTACCAATCCATGATCAGACATCACCAATTCAAGATTCTGTTATGATCAATAAGAATTAAATAGGGAATGATGCATTTTTGGTCAAAAGGAAGTTGCATTTGGTCAATTCGGATCGTCCATGTATCGGTGGATATTCGGGCGGAATTACCCGCGAAGAAACTATGACCGGTCGGATCGACCCGTGACCATCCACTAATCCAAAATCATCACGTGACCAATTCTCATTATCAAAAGGTCATCTTATGAGATGGTGATCCTATCCTGTTGGTATGGTCTGTAGAAATTCACAGCCAACACCTCGACCAATTCGTGATCGGTCGTTCCGTTGGTCGTGACCGATCTGTGGTTCCTTGCCGATCGAACCGATCGATCCATGGCCAATGGTCCATGATCGATTCTTTTAGGACCTTATGGCCAATTCTTACGGGTTCAGAATCGAGGGTGTTACAAGATCCAACATCCTACCCACGGCTCGACGGGTGAGCACCTAACTAGACTCGACAATGGAGACTACTACCCTAAAGGAGGCATAGGAATCTTACTTACCTTGGCAAACTTGAGAACCAAAATAGATAGCTTGGTGGGTTGAGGATGCGAGGCCATTGAGAAGGGAGAAGGAGGAGGAGGAGGATAGGCGTAAATGGAAAGGTAGGCTAAAGTGGTTGAATGAATGGGACCTCCTCCTATTTATAGGCACCAAGCTCATCATTATCCATTCAAGCGGTCCAATCATATTTCTTAAGGTGCCGTGTCTATCACCTTGAGGTGGCAAGCCTATATTGCAAGGTGGCACACCTATTTGGAGAGGTGGTGCGTCTAGTTTTATTATGTGTAGATCTAATGACTTAATGTCTTCTTCTAAGGCCTTGCTTGTCTCCATTTCATTGGACCGCATTAGCACTTACCTCATTATTAAGGGGACAACTCATTATGGATAGGTGGCACTCTAAAAGATAGGGTGGCATCAAGGTTATAGAATAGCCATAATTAACTCAAATGTGTCCTATTTTTATTGGGACATTTGGCTTGGGTACTTTGCTTAATCCCCAAGGTGAATCCTTGGTAATCATGACCATATCTAGAAAAATCTGGGTGGAATGGTAAGTCAACCTCCTTTATGAAGAAGCTAGAATGTTGCAGAGAATTTCATTTTGTCATTTTCTTTCTCAAGAAAGCGGTTTGAAGAAATCCATCATCTAGGTCGGTTCTAGGGCCGTAAAAGGGATCATTAGGTATACCTCGAAAAACCAAATTATGTACACCCGAAGTTCGACCATCACGCCCCATGCTCACCTGAACCGTTCCTTTGGATGGTCGGTCGGCCAAAAGGGTCAGTTGTCCTTCTGTCGGTTCAAGGCCAATCTTAATGCTACCCATGGCCTAGCACTAAGCCAAGGCATGTATGGACCTTACAATTAGTGACAAAATAGCCGAGGTCTATCCCTAAGCTCATTCCGGTCAGTACCCGATCCATCCATATGATTCATGGTCGGTGTATTACTAATCCACGATCGGACATCACCAATTCAAGATTCCTTTTCGATCACTAAGAATTAAATAAGGAACTATGCATTTTTGGTTAGAAAAATGATCATATTTAATCAAGTTGGATCATCCATGCATCGGTACATAGCCGGACGGAGTCACCCGTGGCTAGCCACTATGATCGGTCAGATCGACGCATGATCATCCGCTAATCCAAAATCATCCCTAACCAATTCTCGTGATGAAAAAGTCATCTTATGAGTTGGTAATCCTATTCCATCGGTATGGTCGATAGATAATTCACAGTCGACACCTCGACCAGTTCATGACCGATCGGTCGGTCGATTGGTCAAACCATGACCGATGCTTGATTCCTTACCGATCAAACTAATTGATCCATGACTAATGGCCCATGATTGACTCATGTAGGACCTTATGGCCGATCCTCATGGGGTCGGTATCGAGGGTGTTACAGTTGGGGTCATGACAGGACTACCTATTTGAAAGGTGCGAACAATCCAATTGGGTTCGTGACAAAGGTCAGAATATTCATTACCAATGAAGTGTGGTATTAGTTAAGGGATAGTAGTGTCATGTTTAAGTATTGGGATAAAAAATACTCCTCCAATTGTTTATTTGGCACTCGTTACATTCGATGTGATGTTTAGCATTAATATTATTGACCGTGTGACCCTATGATATTAAGAATTACATTACAGAGTAGCAATAGTAATGTCATTTAACTAACCTTAACTAGACTAACCACTCTTATTTAAATAGCCGAATTCTATAAAGGGGACACATATAATTAGTAAGCTCTTATATGTGACACTAACACGGCCCCTAGACTCAACCTAATTAATTGGACACTCTCTACTCTTGCTCGTGCCGAAATTTAAGGGCAAATTGGCCATTTAGACATCTTGAATAGAGGCTAATGACGAGGTGCAGGCTTCATGATCTTGCAAGAGGGGAAATGTTGTTGAAATTTCCCAAACCACTTCACTTAGACCTTAAATCCTTGATTAATAGCAAGACTAACCTATGGACCAATGGAATTTCATGCAAGGCAATGATGAAATTTGCCTTGTGTCCTTCGCTCCTCCTTGATTTCATGCCCCCAAATTGTCCGAGAAGTTAAGTAATCCACCCTTGTCAAGTCATGCAAGATTGATGAGCTAAAATGACCCTTAAAACCACATCCTCCCTCATCTTTTCCTTCTCTCTCTTGCCGAACCATCATCAGCTCACCCTCCTCATTTTCTCTAAAAAATCCTCCGAAGAAAACTCCTCTAGAGCTTCAAGAATTCAAGAACCGGCAAGGGTGGTGAGGCAAGAAATCCTTAGAACAACTTCCACGTAAGTGAAGCTACAAGATGCTAGATTCCGTGATCCTCTTATTGCTCAGCAAATTGCATGGTTTAGCTGCGAGCTCTTTGTAGGCTTTAGATAGGAGTTTAGATAACTCGTGATGCTTCCATGTGAGTCTCTTGATGGGTTCTTGATCCTTGAACTCGAGTAGTACAAAAACGGATGGATAGATGTTGTTCTTCGTGAAACTGTTTGTATTGACCCTCTATGCTTGCCAATTTTGCGGTGGCTACTGTGATGTGATTCTTGCTAGGGCTAACAATACAACCTAAAGGGTGGTGAATAGGTTATCTAAGGGCTATGAAAAAGATTTGCGTAAGATAACAAAATTTCAAACATTGGCAAAACAGATTGTAAACATTTGGTATGGGTGCTCTTGTTTAAAAGAATACGATAATAAAAATCAAGTAATGCAAATAGTGAAGAGATAGAAGATTCACAAGTAGATTTATAGTGGTTGGCTTTATTCCCAAGCCTACGTCCACTCTTCAAACTAACAGCCACAAGTCAGGCTGGATTGCACTAGTAATCTATTAAACGAGTTATAATTGACAAGCACTGATCTTATTACATGATAAATCACTCTATCAGGACTCAGCTGCTGCTCTTACTCTTGTACCCTTGATCTTTTGAGAGAATGAAACAATATCAACAAAGAAAGTAGCTTAGAGCAAATATTTGGATTCTACATTGTGCTCTCTAACATTTTGGTCTAGAAGCTCTTCTCTTAAATAGACATCTTCAACCTTCCCATTGGAGATGCTTCAGAAATCCAACTAGCTGTTAAAGATCCACTGGTGCTACTATTCGAGGTGGTATTGCCTATATAGTACTTTTTCTTTGAACATTTGCAAACTATCTAGAAATAGGTCTTGCAACCACTATCCTAATGCTACCTGCTCCGATATTTTTGACAAACGCCTATTGCTATTCCTCAATAGACTTCCTGATCTATCGTTGCGCATTTCCACCCTAGTAACAACTATAATCTTTTCTTTAATGAACATCCTCACCTGGTCATTATTCAAACATCACCAATGACATGATATTTCTAGCATTGACACAAACATTGTCATTAGCTAATCTTTAGGTCCATTGGTGCTGTTTACGGAAAACCATATGGACAACTTGTGATTAATCATCCAATGATCCGTGTTGCGACTCTGTGGCACCCCCGAAACGGCCCCCAATCCGTTAGCGTCGCCACAGTGCGCTTACCTTTCACTTTCCCTAATAACATGTCACTCCAATACCATTTCGATTTCAGCGGGTCCATACAACCTAGGGGTTTACATCTTTTAGATCGGTCCCTTGCGCAGTTCATATAACGGAAGCATAACCAACAACTCCCTTCCTTATATTAAGAAAACGATGCACACCTACTAAACATTTATAGGTAAAAAGCCGAACACTTTTATTTACTTAAACCATATGGACATCATCCATCGGTACATCAAAATGCCGTAGTCTTCTATACTCGGCTATACTTCAAAAGATGACCGACATCTCCTCCGGCTAGTCGTATACTTAAAGTCCATCGATCAGTGTCGGCGTCCAAAAGTTCCTTCCTTTGCTATCCTCCTCCTCGCGGTCATACCCAACCACTTGATCCACCTACCGGTGGCAGTGGCAGCAGAGGTATCTTATCTAGTCTGAAATGTTATTCCCCAAAGGGGTGAGTACTGACCACTCGGCGGGTAAAAGATCCAATAAACCACTCAATGCATCACACAATACAATCATAACAATCATAGCATAACACATGTCATTCATGCACCCATGCGTAACTTTCCTAGAAGCTATGCATATGTCATCATACCACATGTACATACATCCTCATGTAATCATCACCATCATGTCATACATTTACCATCATGCCATAGGTGCACATACATCCATGCACTCACCATCATCATATCATACATGTACCATCATGCCATAGGTGCACATACATCCATGCACTCACCATCGTCGTGTCATGCATTCAAGCATACTTACCTCGAAGCCATGTATATACCATCATACATCATCATCACAATCATAACACATACATATCATCAGGCCATGAATGATCATCATCATATCATATCATATATGTATAATTCAATTTGCACTTTTAACTTTCAATTCGATCACCACATCACACTTTCTCGGGACCATCAATTTTATCCCATACTTTACACTCGCACCCCATCTTGGCATCGCGAGAAAACCTTCGGCATTCAGCCACTTAAGGCCACCGGGCATCCGGCACACACCTCCGGGCATCTCGCATCCCAACTAGCATCACGGGGCATCCCCCCGGCACAAACCTCCGGGGCTTCCGGGTACGTACCGACATACCACCGGGATCCCCCCCCGGAATTACGTACCGTATACCACCGGGCATCTCGAAACTCCCGAGGACCCTCCGGGAATTACGCCACTAGGCCACCGGGCATCCCGACACTCCCGGGGCATCGTCGGCTTACACCTCCGACGGCCTTCTCATTTATCATAGTTCACATTCACAATTATAGCCCAATTTCAACATGGCATATGTTATGATGGCAAACAAGATCATTTTCAGCATTTGATTCCTATGTGTAGTTCCAATCATCATCATATATGCAGCAAGATCTAATCACTTATAACAACACAATCCATGGGGTCCATACAACTTAGAATAATCCATACATCATGTCTTTTTGAAATTTACCAAATTCCAGCTTGCACAATTTCGGAAAACACATAAATTAAATATCCATATGATCTTCAAAAATTATAAAATCCGAACATGTGATAGGCAAGATATAAAGGTAACAACTCCATGAAGAACACATGCCCAAAAGAACTTCACACAAAAAGATATAGCTCACCCATTACAGCTTGCAAAATTCGGATAAAGTCAGATTGCACAGTTCTTGAAATATTTCAATTTAAATACCCGAACGGCCTCCAAAATTATGAAATTTTACCAGGTGATAGTCAAGACCCTAAAGCAGATTTTTCATGAAGACATCTAGGCCAGATTCGTTCTAGATAATTTTATATAGACGTTCGAAGCTTCTGGTCCTCATACCGAAACGTCCAGTGTACCTATGTCCGAAATATCGAGTTTTTACCTACTTCTCCTTCTTCGTTTTCTCTGAAATTTGGATATGTTTTACTTCAAGAGGTCCCTACAACTTTCATGAAGGGATCTAAGTCAAATTTCCAAAGAACAGCTTCCATATGGGTCCATGAAGTCTCGGGTGTCCAGTACCGCGTCTCCAGATTTTCCGTCTTCAAGAGTAGGTCGATTCCCTAGGCTATACTTGTTCATTTTACTTAAAATTTGATTATGTTGGTCTTTAAGATGTGCTCTACAAGTTTCATGAAGAAGTTGAAGAGAGATTCTTGATAAAAATCAACATGCAACCACAAATCTACCACAAGGTCAGCAAAACAGTTCCAGATCTAGTGTCTCCGTAGGATGGGAGTTTGACCCCTTAAATCTTCATTATTTTGCACCAAATTTTAGTATGTTGTAGTTTAAGATGTTGGCTACAACTTTCATGAAGAAATAAAAGTCAAAATCGAACTCAAAACATGCATGCAAGCTCTCACAAGATTCTGACTCAGGCGGTTCATGCGAAAACAGCAACAACACTCAAGAACAAGTCATTTTAGCTTCGGTTTCTTCCCTATTCACCCAAAATTCGACACTTCTACAAACATACAAGCAACACACACATGCAAGAGTAGAAATTGGATCCTAACTTGCCTCTAGATCAAGGGGAACGACGGCACACGGCGGACGAACGGGCGGCGTGCGGCGGCGACGGGCGACTCCTCCTTCTTCCTCTCTCGGTTTCCCTCTTTCTCTCGCAATTCTCTCTCTCCCTCTTGGCTTGGACGAAGCCCTCTCTCTCTCTTACTCTCCTTAACCGGTTGCCTATATACTTGCATGCATTCTTATTTTGCATGGGGACACTTGTCCCCAAGGAGGAGACAAGTGTCTCCATTGTTGAAGACACTTGGAGGAGGCCATGCGGCTCCTCCTCCCCCCTCCATGCGTCGACAGCCCAATGGGCTTCATGGGCCGGGCCTCTTGGCCCACTTTAGGCTCAACATTCTTGGGCCTAAAGTCCAAACATAAGTGGCCCAAATTTTTCTTTAAAAAGTCCTTTTTTTTTTTTAATAATTTACCTTTAATCCCCACTTATGTAAATACTAAATTACAATTTCATATGGCCATAAAACTTGAAATCATAAATCCATAAATTCCAATTTATAAAACACATGGCCAATGATAGGATTTTCTTTCCTATCAAATAATTATCCATTAAAAGTTTGGCCACAAATCTCATTGCAAAATTATGGATCAAATGGCTACAATACATCTTGATGGTACTTCCATCACCTATTCATAGACCTTAATGTAACTAGAGGTCGTCATGAATTTTGGGATGCCACAGACTCAATCTCCATGCTCGCAACCCTTAAGGGTAAATGGATGGAAGGGAAGGTCAGATTTAGAGATACTTGACTACGAAAATTCCCTCACAGTTTTCAACCATAAGGGCATCGTTACCTCGCCCCTCGAGCGAACCTTTTATGAGTTCACTTGATCACAATCACGAGCTCTCTCAAGGTCGTATCCCGCGTGATAGTGGATTGTCACGATCCATACCCATATAGGCAACACACATCGAGAGAAGAGGTTGGATATGGATATCGGATTTCAGGGTATCTTTACCACGATAGCCCTCTCAATAGTATGCTTCACTCATAAGAATGGCATCACTTCATCCTTTGGTTGGTCATGTTTACCTTAAAGTGATCATGCATTTCTTTTTACTTTTTTAGGATCGTTTATCCTGAACTAGTGATCATGTGTGGTTGGTCATTTTCTTGTCATTCTATTTCTCAGAAAGATGAAAAGAAGACAATCAATTGAATTGAAAGTATGAAACAGTAAGTAAACAACCAAATAAAACAGTAAATCTATCATGCAATCCTAGAAAATACAAAAATTCAAAATGGTACGCAAAAAGAAAAAACCCACAACTTGTCAGGCATTTATACAAATAAGGAGAACCCAAGACATATATCGGAAAAAATGAATACGAGAATATGGTCGGCATGGACATCGACCTTTCATCATCTTTGTGTCGTCTTCATCTTCGGGATCCTAATCTAAACCTAGTCTAAGAACTATAACAAGGTGCATACAATGGAAAGAAACATACATACATGTCAAAACAACCAAAAGCATGATGCAAGGCCAATATCAATCAATCAAGTAGAGCAAAGTTCCAAATCAACCAAATTTGGGCCTCGTGGTCAACTTTTGCAGTCCATACGTAGGTCCTTCTAGACACCTACGCAATCCATTTTTCATGACTTATAGCTATTATTAATCACTTGTGTTCTCGCATGGCTAATAATGCTTATAAGTCTCTAATAAAGCGTTCTATGTGATCCCCAAGATTTTTCCTTAGTATTATGCATTACGCCTAACATACATCTAAATATCACATGCACGAACATGAATTAAATACATAGGCAGGCCTTTTGGACCTTATTTCCCAACTAATCAACCAAATGAATGAACCATCGGCAGGTCACTTATTACAAGGGCATATGCCAACCACAAACACAAGCATTTATAATGAATGGCATGATTATATGTATGGAGAATATATGCGATTTCTCAAAGATGAGTTTGAAATCATTTATAACGAAGAAACAAATATTGTCGAGACAAAGTGATATCTTGGATATGGAACGCATTTAATTGCCAAGGTTAGCTCGAGGCTTGCATAAATGCACTCACAAGCATCATAGGCATTTTAAATACAGTCCAAACCATGACATTCACAATGTCAAATCAAGTATGGAAAAGGAATTTCTAAAGATTTGCTTTTGGAAACATCACATGTACCAAAGTGATTTCAAGACGTAATTCAGCAAATCCATTCATCGAAATTTTTTTAACAATGAAGATTAAAAGATTTGAGACAACTTTCATGAAGGTGGCATGTCCTAATGCCATGCACAAGTTAGCCTGAAAAATCTAACTTAGCAATCACAACCAAAGGCTCGTAACAAAGACTTCCAAACCAAACATAGCATATCAGCAAAATTGGGCAGTACCCATTGATGATTTGGCTATGAGAAAATTACCTAATAGACATGACACAATACGGAATAATTTCCATGAAGAAAGTTTTTCTAAAAGAACTAAGCATGATTTTATAAAAATCAGACAACAAACAAGAATGCATCAGGAAATTGTCAAAATAGCATAACACTATAAAAATCATGAAATTTATCACAACATAGCCAACATGGTAACAAACAACCTTTCTTAAGGGATCAAGTAAAAAATCCTTTACAAAAAAAATGGTGACCCTATGTCCAAATTCTAATCTAGCCTAGAAAAAGTGGAAAATGGACCTAACGACAAGCATTGGAAAGCTCTAAGTGTGCTTTACAATTTTCTAGAAGGGTCCGAGTCCAACTATGGTCAACTTGGTGCTCTAAGATCGAGGATCATAAAAGGATGCATGTCGGCCATTAAAAACAAGAACTCAATCATGCATTACTAAGCCTCAAAATCATTCGAGTAGTGCACAAATTGCATGAAAATCACACATGCGACCAAGAATCGGATGTGATAAATGGATAGGGGAATCATATAAATTTGAGTCAATATGCAAAAATGCCATGCGATTCGATGACAATACGAGATGATCAAGCACTTATAATGGCATATCTGAACGTTTCTAAGTCTAACAAGCACAAATGAGACATGACTTTCACATACGAAACGGCACTCAAATATGGTGAACCACACATGCACACAAAAATTGTAACATGTAGTTCAAATGTCAAGAAAGCACTAAGGTGAATTTTAGCCTCTAAGATGTCCAAACAAGCATGCAAAGGTATGCACATGACAAGGTTTCAATCCTATAACAAGAATTGAAAGCATGCATAATTTTGATCACTTAAGGATACGTATGTCGCAACCCGATCTCGCCGTCATCCCTCACAAAGAAAGGAGGGGAAAGGTCGGATTTAGAGGTACTTAACCACGAAAGTTCCCTCATGGTTCTCAACCACAAGGATGTCATCACCTCACCCCCCCGGATGAATCTCGTGTGAGTTCACTTAATCATAATCGAGAGTTCTCCCAAACTTGTACCTCGTGTGATAGCGAAGTGTCGTGACCCATACCCACACGGGTGACACACCTCGAGAGAGGAGATCAGGTGTGGATATCGGATTCAAGGATACATTTACTATGATAGCCCTCTCAATAGGATGCTTTGCCATAAGGATAGCATCACCTCATCCTTTTGCGGTATTGCCAATATCGAGTATGCTAAATTGCAGTGAGACTTAACAAGACCCGTACCCCGCACGATGGGTTCATTTATAATATCTAGTTGTTTAAGACAATCTAAAAACAAGATAGGAGTCGCTACTGGCCTCATTTTCGAGGGCCGACTAGAAAACTCAATCGAGGGTTGGAAGCGTTCCCTCGATTTCTACACAATCAAATATCTAGGTTCAGGGACTTAGGTAATGCCAATATTTCTATTAGTACCCTTTTGGTACCTAACAATATGTTGTGTTTACCTAAGGTGTCCGTGCATTTTCTTTACTTTTTTAGGATCATTTATCCTAAACTAGGCAATCATGTGTGGTTGATCATTTTCATGCTATTCTATTTCTAGGAAAGATGAAAAGAAAACAATTAATTGAATTGAAATTGTAAGACAGTAAGTACACAACCTAAGAAAGTAGTAAATCTATCATGCAATCCTAAGAAAGATAAAAGATACACAAAATTAAAGGACAAGAAAGAAAAGGACCCACAACTCACCGGGCTTTTATACAA
Source organism: Eucalyptus marginata (assembly GCA_014182565.1). Classification (NCBI taxonomy): domain Eukaryota; kingdom Viridiplantae; phylum Streptophyta; class Magnoliopsida; order Myrtales; family Myrtaceae; genus Eucalyptus; species Eucalyptus marginata. Next base: position 208,453 of record JABKBI010000019.1, read on the forward strand.
ACAATAAGAAACCCAAGACATATGTCGAGGATGAATGGTACAAAGGTATGGTCAGATTGGATATCGACCTTTCTCTGTCTTCGTGTCGTCTTTGTCTTTGGAATCCTATCCTAAATCTAGTCTAAAAAACTATAAGTAGGTACATACAATGGAAAGAAACCAGCATGCATGCCAAAATAACAAAAAACACAACATCATGCCAAGGTCAATTAATCAAAGGAAGTTCAATTCAAAAATCAAATTTGGGCCTCGGGATCAGTGTTTGTAGTTCATCTAAAACACCTACCCTATTCATTTCATGACTTACAGCCATTATTGACCAATTGCATTCTCGCATTGCCAATAACACTTATAAGTCCCTAATGATGTGATATATGTGATCCTAAGATTTTTCCCTCAATATTATGCATTGGCCTTAGCATACATCTAGAAATCACATGCATTGGAGGAATTAAACATGTATGCGGGTCGTTTGGACCTTATTTCTCAACCAATTAGACAAATGAGTGAACCGTCGGCGGGTCATTTATTATCAAGGGCATGCGCCAATCACAAACACAGGCATTTCTAATGAATGACGTGATTACATGCATGGAGGATACATGTGATGTTTCAAAGACAAGTTTGAAATCACCGATAAGCTTTTGAGACAAGGTGATGTCTTGGCTATGGAAGGCATTCAATTGCCAAGGCTAGCCTGGATCTCACATAAATGCACTCATAAGCATCACAGACATTTTTAACACAATCTAAGCCATAACTTTCACAATGTTGAATTGGCATTTAAAGAAAAGATTTGAAAATATATAGGACAAAGGAATATCTACGATATGGAACATATTCAATTGCCAAAGTTGGGTCAGAACTCGCATAAATGTATTCACAAGCATCGCAAACATTTTGAATATGGTCAAAACCTTGACTCTTCATAAGCCAAATCAAGCTTTAAAAAAGAGTTTCTAAAAACTAATTTCAGAAAGATCACATGTACGGAAGTGATTTCGAGATATGATTTGGAAAGTCGATTCATCAAAAGCCATTTAACAATGACTACCACAGCATTTAAAGCAACTTTCATGAAGATAGCATGGCCTAAATTCTTGCTCAAACTAACCTAATTAGTCTGGCTAAACAATCATAACAACGAGTTCATGTCAGGAAAGTTTAGACAAAGCATGATAAATCAGCAAAATTGAGTAGTGCCCATTGACAATCCAACTATAACAAAATTTCCTCACATGCACTACATGATGATGAATAACTTTTATGAAGAAAGCTTTCCTAAATGAGCTAAGCATGATTTTATCAAAATCAGATAACAAGCAATAATGCATTAGGAAATCATTAAAATAGCAAGACCTCATATCATTGCAACCAAGATTTGTCCTATCGGCAAAAGTCGAAAAATCATAAAATTTTCATACAACATGGTTAGCATGATAGCAAACAAATTTCATTAAAGGACCAAGTCAAGAATCCCTACAGAACAATGGTACAAAAATGGTAAATATCTTACCAAACAGGGGTGGAAACACAAGTCCGAATTTTACCCTAAGTCCAGATTTTAGTCTAGTTTGGGAAAAATAGAAAATGGACTTAACAATGAGAAATTGACATGAAATCAATGGCATTAGAAAGCTCTAAGTGCGCTTTAAAAAACCAAAACATTCGCATGCATCATTAGATGTCAAAATCATAAAAGTAATGCACAAATGGCATGAAAAATCACACATGAATTAGAATTGAATGACAATACGAGATGATAGGATTTAATTACAATACGAGATGATTCAAGATTCATAATAACGTGCTTAGAGGTTTCTAAGTGTAACATGTGCTTTTGCAACACAAATTTAACATGCTAAATGACACTCAAACAAAATAAGCTATGCATGGACTCAAATCTTGTAACATGTAATTCAAATGTCGAGAAGGCATTATTGTAAGATTTGGTCTTTGAAAGGGCCAAATGGGCATGGCAAAGTGCATACATGATAAGGTCTAGTCCTAATTTTAACACCACAAAACGAGCATGATTTCGGACACCATATGGCATACAAAAACCCAATGAAAAAATCTTACATGTAGAACATGCAATGAGCAATATTTTTTATTCAAGACCCTGTTGACACCTAAATTTTTGCCCAAAAATCATTTCCAAAAAATGGGAACTTGTTTTTCCACAAAAATATTTCATGTCAAATTATTGCATATAGATTATCTAGGTGTTTAGTATAGTTTTTTTAAATGGAAGATGTTTTTCCTTTTAAAAAATAATATTAAAAAAATCTAAAAATATTAATAAAAGATGGGGCCAATGATCTAAATGTGATTAGCCAAGCCAGGAGGTCAGATTGGAATCAAAATAGTAAATTGGGGCCAAAATGCAATTTCCAAAAGTTGAGGGACCAATTCGCAATTTTTGCAAAATTTGCGCCCGAGCCCTTAAATCATTGTCTCAGCCCCCAATTGAATTGAAACTAAACTTGGGTTATGTCTAATTAATCGAATCGGGCAAAAAGAACCAAATTGCATTGAATTGGGCATTCTCGGGGAATAAAATGTCCAACTTTGAGGGACTCCCTTGCAAAATTGGGTGGAGACAATTGCAAAAATTGGTCAAGACCTTAAACTACTATGCATGAGCTTGCTAATTGATAAAAATCACAGCCAAATTGATGGATTAAAGCACCCGAACCAGCTGACAAATCTCAGTCCACAAGTTGCTCTGATTTCAAAGTTGCTGAGTAAGCAACTTGGTAGCCCCACCATATCCTCCTCACCAGTCCAACCAATCTGATCTTTGCACATGATGGAAGAACATAATTAGTAGTGCAAGTGGATAAGAATTGGACAGGCATAAGCTGCTGAAAGCACGAGAAAGTCGCAGCAAAGTCCGGACACTCAACAGCTGCAAGAGTGGAAATTTGGCTAAGTCAGAAAGTTGTTGAAGTAGCCCTATTGACAGGCTTGGTAGGTGGACAAAAGACGGACCAAAAATCCTTTAATTGAGGGGAGAAGATCATGGAAGCAAGGTATTTGAAGGGAAGAAAGAGAGGAGACGAGAAGAAGAGGAGAGAGTTTGCGGTCGTCCCCCAAAGAGGCCCTCAGAAACAACTCCATTAAAGCAAAACCCAAAAATTCCAGACCGACCTTGAGAGAGAGAAAAGTGAGATTTTCACACACCTGCGGCCAAAATTAGCCAAAACCTTCAACAAGAGAGTGAAACCTCACTCAAAGATCTTTCCAACCATAGGTCGTAAGTCCAAAATGGAGATCACGAAGACCTCCCAAAGCGCCCCGAAAAGATACCCTCCTGGCGGGCCAAGAAAGTCCGAAATTTTTTCTAAGTATTGAGCACAGTTGGTCGTGGTTGTAGGAAAGCGAGTGTTTTGAGAAAATTGAGAGACAAATGAATAAAAGCTTGACTTTCACCCCAAACTAGAATACATATAGTTTGCTTTGGTGTTAAGTTTTCCAAGAAAAAAGGTCCTGAAGTCTAATTTTAGAGGTCAATGAAAACCTTCGTTGTTAGTTCTTGTTTCTGCAGATATCATTTCCAAGTTGAAGGAGCCAACTTCCACGTGCCCCCCGAGGATAATTTCTTGGTTTCCTTGGCCAAGAACTACTTGAAAAAGAAACTAGGAAGGAAGGTAAGTATCGTAGATGTATTTTTGTTCGAGTTTGAACATGTTTTAATAGTGAAAAATCATGAGGAAAACTAGTCCAAAAAACTGATTTTGAGGCTGGATTTTTTCTAAGTGTTGAAATCTCTTCAAGAGTTTTGCATGTATGCTTTTTGAAGAGGTCGTTTTGATCTCAACAAAAATGATTCTCTATGATGTTTGTTGCATTTGATAGCCCATGCTGCGTACTTTCACTCGGATCAAATAATGTGTCCTGTAGATCTTGCATGTAATAAGTGTTGGGGCTTGAATACGAGCATGCAACTAGTTTGTGTGACTTGGGTTCAAACTCAAATTTGCAAAATCAGCTCAACCCACATATTTGAGACCGATTTCAACTTAGTTATTTTGTGTTTTAGGGTATGATTTCTATCTAATCTTGCTCCTTGCATATGGTAGTATAATCTTGATACTTTGGTTTCACATAAGATTCGTCATGGGCCAAGATTGAAGGTCATGAATACGGCTCGGGGAAGTTGTTTAAGGTGGGTTGATGCACACCACTTGTTCGACGAAATGCCCAAACCAAATTTCGATCTTGAAACGGTCAATTTGAGCTTGATTATTGTGATATCCATGTGCTGTGTTGTTCAATGTTAGCATATATCAGTTTAAGGAATTATTATTATTTTTAAGAAATAAAAAATCAGAAAAATCAAAAAATCAAAAAATCAAAAAATTTCAAAAAATTATAAAAGTGATAGATGGTATCGAATCAAGGCAAAAATGACATCCATAATTTTCCTAATTTTAAAAGGGTCATTTTCCTAATTTAATGTTATTTTAGTATTTTATAACCATATTTGTAAATAATCTATTTTGCATAGATTAAGATTATTTAGAGTAATTTCATGCATATTTATGTTCCTATTTCACTCATGGGGGTCTTGTCCCGGGGTGTGATAACAAGGCCATGTAATATTATTTGCCTAACTTGTATCGGGTCATCCTTTTCCACATTTATTTTCAAGTCATTTCAATTTTTTGGATGCTTATTTACCGTGCCGCTTTTCATTAATTTGAGTGTAAATATCTCTTCCAAGTTATTTTAGGATTAGTCTAGACATTAAGGAAAACAAACCTACAAAGACATTTGCATGGACACTTAGTGGTTTCATAAAAATTATAATTGGAAATCAAGATTGTGTGGCCATTTAGATAAACAACCTTCCAAGTTAGTGGTACCGCAAGGGCGCTAATAGAAACATTGGTGTAAACAAGTCCCCGGTCCTAGAAATCTCTGGTTGCGTAGGAATGGAGACAACACTCCCGCGTCTTGATTGGTTACTAGCCGACCCCAATAGGCTAGTGGCGACTCCTAAAAATAAATAGGTTGTTAAAAATTAAAATTCAAAATCCAATGTCGCGCGAGGTATGGGCTTGGGAGAGCCCACGCCTAATTTAGGGCCGTTGGTTTGCCTCTTTAGGTAAATACCCCTAAACCTTCTTTCTTTTTCCCCGGACGGCAAAAGAGAGGTCGCGACAAAAGGTGCACATTGACTGCTGAAGCAACACCTTATACCAAGAAAGCATGCTAAGGCCCAACCATCCATTTTGATGGAATAAATGGAGTAAAACATCTATGGAGCAATGCCCTCATGTGTCGAAACAAGGAGTACCCCTCTGCTTTCATCTTTGACGCCCACTCAGAATGAGTGAATTCGATAACGTCTAAATGGCCCATTTGAAAGCAAGATCTTCAAGGAAATGTTAACACCTGAGGAGCAAAAGCACATGAAGAGGAAACACAAGACATTTAAAGTCGAGATGCAGGAGAAGGGTAATTCAGTATCGTTTCGAAAATGCCTCATCTAAACTTCATTTTTGACGTAGTTCCCTTGTTTGATAGGAAGCGTCGGTATTCGAGGAACAAACTCGAAAATTTGATTTAAGCATAATCTATATCGACCAAGCAAGCATGTGGAGGTAATACGTGTCAAATTCACCTACCTTGAATTAAAAGATGTGTCGTTCTAGAGCGAGTTCAATTAAATAAAAAAGGAAGCGGCCCATGGACACTACCAGCGCTTCGGCCTGGTGGTATGGGGAATGAATGAAGTGGTCCGAGAACAACCAGGGTTCAATCCCTGGAAACGGCAACAAGGTTGCCATGTAAAAAATAAAAAAATAAATAAAAACTTTTGGATCTCTTATTTTTGCAAATAGAGGAAAATGCTTGAACTAATGAGACCAAAGACCTGAGATTCTCTTCAAGCCTTAAAACAGTACGTTCATTCCGTTGTTTGCTGCCAAATGGTGAAACTGACCAAGGGTAATGTTGTATCGTTTCCAGTTTTACAATCCCTAAGGATTCATGTACTAACACATTCCCTTTTGTTCTTCGTAGGGTCGCCTGACTACTAAGGCACGGTAAGTACCCTTCTTCTCAAAAATCCAATGGAAAATAAATGGAGAATTTCCATCGCAAAAAGGAACATTTAGTGTTTTTCTAGAAACAAGCGCAGAAAATGGAAATTGAAGAAACAAGTTTTCCACAAAGTTTGCAAAAATCTTCTTTACCTTTAATTTGTCCATCCACTCGACAGATCACTCATTTTGAATCAAAATTCTCTATGGAGATTAATCCATCTAGATGATCTCAGCAAAAATGAAAGGCAATGTTACTCATGCCAAGCGAGAAACACTTAGGATGAGGAAAGGCAACCCATTTGTAAACATGTCCTTTAAGCACTCTGGGATTTGAGCGAAAAAGAAAACCCATGTTGTTTAAGGTCAATGAATTCATTCGCAAGCAGTACATAGATCAAGATGATAAGAGGCATTTCTTTCCTCCATCATACACACCACAGGTGACAATAGTTAGCCCATTTGAGCCTTTTAATGGAAGAATTTTCTACAAAATACCCCTGTCAAGAACCACCCCACAATGGGGCAATTATGGAGGTTTGGGTTGACATTATTTGGAGAGGAAAGATGAGAAAGACTTCTTTGCTCTCACTTGCATAAATCTTTTGTGGTAACTTCAGATGAATTCTTATGGAAACTTGAAGTATTCTAAGGTGAAGAAGAGCATTCATTTCTCTACCCAAACACAGATACCCATTGCTTAAACCATATTGAGCCTTACTATTCATTTCTAAACCCGAGTGGTGATTATCTCCCCACATTGGGGGCATGGCACATGATTTACCAATGCAATTGGTGTTTACATGAGAATATGAAAAGTATCTCGAAAGTCCTAAGAGCTCAAAAGTTCAAAAGAGCAAAAGTCAAGTGAAAATTAAGGGGCATGAAAAAGTAGTGTGCCTGGTAAAAGCAAGGCCAATGCCCAAAAAAAGAAAAAAAAAAGAGAGAGACTAAAAAAAAAACAATTGCATCAAGAGGAATATCTCTGTGAAAGCAAAAATGGCCAAAAAAAAAAAATGCCTACATTGAAAAGAAAATCATGGTAAATGCAAAAGTCATTACGCTAAGATGATTCGTCAAAGGACTTTCGAGACAATTTGAATTTAAACGTCGAGTGCTTTAACAAAGAAAAAAGAAAAAAAGAAAAAAAAAAGGGATGATATGGTAATGATGCCATGATAATCACCAACTCTCAAATCCCCCTATCGACAAAAAGTTCTAAGCCTTTTGAGCTGAGCCTTCGAACCTTTCACCAAACCAACATTACAACCTACTCCCGAAGTCTCTTCGGATTGGGATAATTCGAGTGGAAATTAGGACTTTCTAAAGAAGATGCCGCTCGAAGAAGTGAGAGCAAGGTTGTCTTATCTCATCTTAAGGTTTCTTAACTTGTAAACCCGGCGAAGATGTTGATCGGTGATTAATTCATTTCATAGCCAATGATGCTTATCCATTGCTAAAACCATGACCAAACCTACACTACGGTCCTACTAAAAGACCTTTTAGATTGGTCAATGCGTACTTATTGCGAATTATTCAAAGCCTTGCACACAGGAAAAGTGAGATTGAGTGATTAGTTTATTTCCCACATGAATAGATGGGATCAAACAACCCTTTTCTTGAGAATATGCGAGAAGCCCTTTTTGACATAAGGGTCCTTGCTTGGCATACTTAACAGACCATTCTCATAAGTCAAGGTCATTTCGACAAGGACTTTTCTCCCAAGAGAATTTAACGATTAATGATATCATCCGAGCGTGACGATAGTTTTGTAAGTTTGTCAAGTGGTCGGAATTAGTTTGATTTGTTTATGCAATCATTGCCTTCTCATTACCGATACACTTTTGATATTGTTTCTAATGACATGTGTTGAAATTGACCTCATCTAGTATGCTTTTGCTACTAGAATACTTGTTATAATGAATACTATTTGATGTGCAGTATCCATTTCAGAATATTCTCGAATGACAGGTTCCTCCAGTGAAACCACACAATTTCAAAGGGTTCATGGTTTAGCCTTAAACCATGCATTTTCAAAAGGTTCTTGGTTATCCTTAAACCTTGCAATTTCAAAGGGTTCATGGGTTAGCCTTAAACCATGCATTTTCAAAAGGTTCTTGGTTATCCTCAAACCTTGCAATTCTAAAGGTTCATGGGTTAGCCTTAAATCACACATTTTCAAAAGGTTCTTGGTTACCCTTAAACCATGCAATTTCAAAGGGTTCATGGGTTAGCCTTAAACTATGCATTTTCAACAGGTTCTTGGTTATCCTTAAACCTTGCAATTTCAAAGGGTTCATGGGTTAGCCTTAAATCATGCATTTTCAAGAGGTTCTTGGTTACCCTTAAACCATGCAATTTCAAAGGGTTCATGGGTTAGCCTTAAACCATGCATTTTCAAGAGGTTCTTGGTTACCCTTAAACCATGCAATTTCAAAGGGTTCATGGGTTAGCCTTAAACCATGCATTTTCAAGGGATTCTTGGTCATCCTCAAACCATACAATTTACAAGGTTAGTGGAACTGCCTTAAACCACACGGTTAGTGGGTCTGCCTTAAACCACAAGGTTCGTGGGACTGCCTTAAACCACAAGGTTTGTGGGTATATCCTTAAACCACACTTTTCAAAGTATTCACAAGTACATCCCTAAACCACGCTCTTTACATTAAGCACACTTGCATTTTCATTTTGCTATTGTCCAAAAAAAAAAAACTAACAGAAAAACAAAAACAACAAAAAACAAAAAACAAAACAAAACAAAATAAAAAACAAAAAATTAGGTGTCACCTTATCTTTGAAAGAAATCTCTTTGAACTTCCTTCCAAAGAGGGGCAGTTGTTGACACCTAAATTTTTGCCCAAAAATCATTTCCAAAAAATGGGAACTTGTTTTTCCACAAAAATATTTCATGTCAAAATATTGCATATAGATTATCTAAGTGTTTAGTATAGTTCTTTTAAATGGAAGATGTTTTTCCTTTTAAAAAATAATATTAAATTTTTTTTTAAAAAAGATTTAAAAAAGGTAAAAAAAAAAAAAAAAAAAGAAGAAAAAGTTGGGGCCAATGATCTAAATGTGACTAGCCAAGCCTAGGAGGTCGATTGGAATCAAAATAGTAAATTGGGGCCAAAATGCAATTTCCAAAAATTCAGCGACTAATTCGCAATTTTTGCAAAATTTGTGCCCGAGCCCTTAAATCATCGTCTCGGCCCCCAATTGAATTGAAACTGAACTTGGGTAAGGTCTATTAATCGAATCGGGTAAAAAGGACCAAATTGCATTGAATTGGGCATTCTCGGACAATAAAATGGCCAACCTTGAGGGACTCCCTTGCAAAATTGGGAGGAGACAATTGCAAAAAATGGTCAATACCTCAAACTACTATGCATGAGCTTGTTTATTGATAAAAAATAACAGCCAAATTGATGGATTAAAGCACCCGAACTAGCTGACAAATCTCAGTCCACAAATTGGTCTGATTTCGTAGTTGCTGAGTAAGCAATTTGGTGGCTCCACCATATCCTCCTCACCTGCCCAACCAGCCTGATCTTTGCACGTGATGGAAGAACATAATTAGTAGTGCAAGTGAACAAGAATTGGCCAGGGATAAGCTGCTGAAAGTACAGGAAAGTCGCAGCAAAGTCTGGACACTCAACAGCTGCAAGAGTGGAAATTTAGCTAAGTCATAAAGTTGTTGAAGTAGCCCTGTTGACAGGCTTCGTAGGTGGAGAAAAGACCAACCAAAAATCCTCTAATTGAGGGGAGAAGATCATAGAAACAAGGTCTTTGAAGCAAAGAAAGAGAGGGGAAAAGAAGAAGAGGAGAGAGTTCACGGTCATCCCCCAAAGAGGCCCTCAGAAATAACTCCAGAAAAGGAAAACCAAGAAATTCCAGACCGACCTTGAGAGAGAAAAGTGAAATTTTCACACACCTATGGCCAAAATTAGCCAAAACCTTCAACTAGAGAGTGAAACTTCACTCAAAGATCTTTCCAACCATAGGTCACAAGTCCAAAATGGAGATTGGGAAGACCTCCTAAAGCCCTCCGAAAAGCTACCCTCCTGGCGGGCCAAGAAAGTCCAAAATTTTTTCTAAGTATTGAGCACGGTTGGTCGTGGGTGAAGGAAAGCAAGTGTTTTGAGAAAATTGAGAGACAAATGAAGAAAAGCTTGAATTTCATCCCAAACTAGAATACATATAGTTTGCTTTGGTGTTAAGTTTTCCAACAAAAAAGGTCTTGAAGTCTAATTTTAGAGGTCAATGAAAACCTTCGTTGTCAGTTGTTGTTTCTGCAGATAACATTTCCAGGTTGAAGGAGCCAACTTGCACATGCCCCCCGAGGATAATTTCTTGGTTTCCTTGGCCAGGAACCACTTGAAGAAGAAACTAGGAAGCAAGGTAAGTATCCTAGATGTATTTTTGTTTGAGTTTGAACATGTTTTAATAGTGAAAAATTGTGAGGAAAACTAGTCCAAAAAACTGATTTTGAGGTTGGATTTTTTCTAAGTGTTGAAATCTCTTCAAGAGTTTTGCATGTATGCTTCTTGGAGAGGTCATTTTGATGTGTTCAGTTGGTCATTCTCTATGATGTTTGTTGCATTTGAAAGCCCATGTTGCGTACTTTCACTGAGATTAAAGAATGTGTCTTGTAGATCTTGCATGTGATAAGTGTTGGGGCTTGAATACGAGCATGCAACCAGTTTGTTTGACTTGAGTTCAAACTCAGATTTGCAAAATCAGCTCAACCCACATATTTGAGACCGATTTCAACTTAGTTATTTTGTGTTTTAGGGTATGATTTCTATCTAATCTTGCTCCTTGCATATGGGAGTATAATCTTGATACTTTGGTTTCACATAAGATTGCTCATGGGCCAAGATTGAAGGTCACGAATACGGCTCATGGAAGTTGCTTAAGGTGGGTTGATTCACACCACTTGTTCGACGAAATGCCCAAACCAAGTTTCGATCTTGAAACGGTCGATTTGAGCTTGATTATTGTGATATCCATGTGCTATGTTGTTCAATGTTAGCATATATCGGTTTAGGGAATTATTATTATTTAAAAAAAAATCCAAAAATCCAAAAATTGCAAAAAAAATATAAAAGTGATAGATGGTATCAAATTAAGGCAAAAATGACATCCATAAAATTTTCCTAATTTTAAAAAGGTCATTTTCTAATTTAATGCTATTTCGGTATTTTATAACCATATTTGTAAATAATCTATTTTGCATAGATTAAGATTATTTAGAGTAATTTCATGCATATTTATGTTCCTATTTCGCTCATGGGGGTCCTGTCCCGGGGTGTGATAACAAGGCCATATAATATTATCTGCCTAACTTGTATCGGGTCATCATTTTCCGCATTTATTTTCAAGTTATTTCAATTTCTTGGATGTTTATTTACTGCGCCGCTTTTCATTAATTTGAGTGTAAATTTATCTTCCAAATTATTTTAGGATTAGTCTAGACATTAAGGAAAACAAACCTACAAAAACATTTGCATGGACACTTAGTGGTTTCATAAAGATTATAATTGGTAATCAAGATTGTGTGGCCATTTAGATAAACAACCTTCCAAGTTAGTGGTACCGCAAGGGTGCTAATAGAAACATTGGCGTAAACAAGTTCCCAGTCCTAGAAATCTCTGGTTACGTAGGAATCGAGACAACACTCTCGCGTCTTGATTGGTTTCTGGCCGACCCCAATAGGCTAGTGGCGACTCCTAAAAATACATACGTTGTTAAAAATTAAAATTCAAAATCCAATGTCGCTCGAGGTATGGGCTTGGGAGAGCCCGTGCCTAATTTAGGGCCGTTGGTCTACCTCTTTAGGCAAATACCCCTAATTTAGTCCAATCTTGCTTCACGGGGTTCGAGATCGAGGAAATTACCTTTGATGCAAATTTGTCGATTTTAATTCGCAATCAAACGAAAAAAAATGATCATTGGAACTTGATAGGACTCTGAGGATCAAGATCGAAGCATCTATGGACCAGATCAGGACCAGGTAAACGAGCAGTTGGACCGTTGGTCCGCTCAGGGTAGAATTGGTCCCGCCTAGACTGGTTTGGAACCGTCGGAAAGATATGCGGTCGCTGAAGAGGATCCGGTGACTTTTCTGCTAGTCCCTAACCACCGGATGATCAGAACCTCTCTTGGTGACTAGACAGTAACAATCAGATCAACAAATAAGGTTGCTCGAAAACTAACAGACTTCAAATAGGTTTGGTTTACCCGGACTAGCCTTTAGAGATTTTAGCAAAACAAATGACCACTGGAGATGATCCGATGGCTGATCTTCGACGCCCCGACCACCAGAGGATCGAGGTCTCCCTTACCATCAAATCAGCAACAGACGGGGTGCCGAAGGCAACCAGATGGTGACTAGTTGAGCTGACTCAATCGGTTGAAGTCAAGACTGGCAAGGACGTCGGTCTTTGAACAAATCGGGGAAGAGGCCGCGGCAAGAGATTTCGGCCAACCAATCAACAATTGAGCTTTGCAACAGAGGAGAGAGAGGGATAAGGATGGTGTTAGGTGGTGGTGCCGATCAAATGGCCACCGACGACACAATGAAGAGAGAGGGACATAGCAGTTTGAGCGGGAAACATAGAGAGAGAGAGAGAGAGAGAGAGAGAGAGAAATTTCATCGAAATAAGCCCCCCCAAAAATTGGAGGTTACCTTGGTATATATACCATCCCTAAATCGAGTGATCTCGGTTGTCGGTTCGGTTCGACGATTGAAATTTTAACCCAATGGTTAAAATTTGATTTCGAAGGCTCAATCATGATCTTAGGTGTCAGGTAATCAATCTAGTAGGTTTGATTTGGGAAAACCTGAGCCAAAACTGGAAATTGCGTCAAAATATCCAATTAGAGGTCTATTTGCAATTTTATGAAATCCAAGGATCAATCTACAACATTTTGAGAATTTGAGGGTGTAGAAGTGAAATGCGGATCCCAGAACCGATCTGTGGCATCCTAAAACTCCATGGCAACCTCTAAATACCTTACAACCTATGGAAGGGCGATGGAAGTATCATTGACCTATGTTGTGGTCTTTAGACCAAAGAAGTGTAATAGATTAATGGCCGAGCACCTAATGGGTGAATATTTTGTCGAAAACATGTTCCATGCCCATGTGAGACCAAGGATTTATTTGATGAGGAAATTATGTTTTTGGCCATAAATTTTATAAGTTGGATTTTATTAATCTATGTCACAAAGTATTATAGCCATTTAAATTAATAATTTAGTACTTTGTATAATTAGGGATTAAGCTGGTTTTTAAAGGGTTAAAACTTGGGTCATTTAAGCTTGGGCCTTAGGCCCAAGAGTGTTGGGCCTAAGATGGGCCAAAATGGCCGGCCCATAGAGCCCATGAGGGGCTGTCGATCGCATGAAGAAGGGGAGAGGTGGTGTCCCACGGTAGAGAGAAATGAGAGGAAGAGAGAAAGAGAGTAAGAGAGAAAGGAAGAAGGAAGGAGGCCGTGCGTGCGAGAGGAAAGGGAAGGTCTGGTCACCGCCGTTCGTCGCCGCCATGTCCTGCCGTCATGCTCGCTGTTTACCCGGTTTGGAGGCAAGTGGGATCCCTTGATCTACTCTTGCATGCTGTGCTTAGTGTGTGTGATTGAATGGTAAAAATTTCGGATGTATAGGATGTGTAAAAATTGAAATTATGAGAGTGGTGCTCTAGTCTAGTGTGCTGCTCTTAAGAAAAACAGTTCGACCTTGGATGTTCTAGTGACTTGCATGCAATGTTCTAGTTGAAACTTGGCTTCGATTTCTAAATGAAAGTTGTAAAGGACTTCTTGGAGTATAACATTCTGAAATTTGGGACAAAACAAACAAGTATAAGTAGGTGAAATCGTTGTTCTTTGGAAAGACTAGATCTGGAAATTTTGGTACCGACCCTTGATGAATCCATGGACTGTAAGGCACCCTTTTTGTCGAAATTTCACTTCGATTTCTTCACAAAAGTTGTAAAACACATCATGAGGTATAACATATAAAAAATTTAGAGAAAAAAACAAGAATAGGTATGTGAAATCGTGGTCCTTTGGAGATGGTTAGATCTGGAATAATAGTACTAAGAACAGGGGTATTAACCATCCATATTTATTTATCTAGGACGAATTTGACTTTGATGTCTTCATGAAGTATCTACTTTATGGTCTTGGCTATCACATATTCGAATTTCATAATTTTTGAAGGTCATTTGGGTATTTAATCGGAAATGTTTCTAAAACTGTGCAATCTGATGTGTTAGGACTTTGTAAGTTGCGATGCGTGGACTATATCGTTTTATATGAGCTTCTTTTGGTATAGTGTTCTGCATGAAATATCTCTCTTTATGTCTTGCCTATAACATATTCAAATTTCGTAATATTTGAAGTTCATTTGCCTATTTAACCGCAAATGTTTCAAGAACTGTGCAAGCTGAAATGTTAGAATTTTAATGCTGTGATGCATGGACCGTACTGAATTTTGTGAGGTCCTTTTGGTGTAGTGTTCTGCATGAAATATGTGCCTTTATGTCTTGTCTATCACATATTCGAATTTTATAATTTATGGAGTTCATTTGGGTATTTAATTAAAATGTTTTCTAAAACTGTGCAAGCTGGATTGTGCGAATTTCAAAAGCTGTAATGCATGGACTATTCTATTTTGTATGAAATTCTGGTGGTGCGGTGTTCTTCATGAGATAACTGCCTCTAGAGCTTGTCTATGATGTATTAAATTCTTAGAATTTATTAGGGCCAATCACTAAATTTTAAGGAGTGTTAATTAAAAGAATGCATTCCGTTTCTAAAATTATAGTAATAGTCCATGAGTTTGCCCCATGAATTATAATGTTTTTAAGTGACTGATCTTGCTGCACATGTGATGACATTTGGCATTAAATATGAAATCAAAAGCTGAATTTGATCTCGTTGCCATCACATCATGTGCCATGTTGATATTGAGACACAATTGTGAACATGAATTATGATAAATGAGGATACCGTCGGAGGTGTGACCCGACGATGCCCCGGGAGTGTCGGGATGCCCGGAGGTGTGTGCCGGATGCCCGGAGGTGTGTGTCGGAGGTTCCTCGCCATGCCAGGTTGGGTGCAAGCGATAAAATCATGGGATGCAATTACTGGTCCCGGGAAAGAAAAATGTTGTGATCATATGGAAAGATAAAAGTTGAAATTGAATCATGCATATTGTATGGTGGTATATGCACATAGTATGGTGACATGTATGCATGGCTGTTTGATGTTATATGTACAAGTGCATGGTGGTATATGCACATAGCATGGTGACTTATATACATGGCTGTTTTGATGTAATGTGCATGGCTGAAAGGTGAGGTATGTTTAAAATGTATGAACTATATGTACTCTACCATGATGTCATGCTTGTTCTGATTGATGCATTGAGTAGTTTAATGGATCTTTTACTGCTGAGTAGTTGTCCTCACCCCTTTGGGGACTAACATTTCAGGTTAGAAAGATGCCTTTACCACCGGTCACGCGCGACACCTTTTACGACCTACCATCTGACGTGGAGGTCGAGTGTGTGGAGCATATTTGTGTCACCATTCCTGGTTTGGTGTTCATTCAGGTTCGCATGCTGGTGATGTATGACGTGGGCCTGGCTGGGGGTCCGGTCATCCAGGAGTTTTTGTCTATCCACGTCCGTTGTGACGGAGTGATGCTGGGGATGTTGCCGCCGCCGCCGCCCGATGCACCAGGGTGGGTGTGATGGCCCGCGTGAGGAGTGGGAGCTGACACTTTTTGGGGATAACCGACACTTGTAGATGCAGGGTTATACGTGATTGATATAGGGCATCGAGATCTCTCTTTTGAGCTGTAGCCAAGTTTAGCTAAAAGTCTTGGCTTTTGGTTGTACCGACCCGAGATGTCCATCGTAAAAATGTAAATAAAAGTGACTCGGCTTTATGTTTTCCTTCGATGTGTAGTTGGTGTGCATTGTATCATCGTTATGGGAGTAAGGGATGGTGAGACTTGTTTATAATTCCGTTATGAGCTGCGCTAAATCCTTTTCAAAAAAAAAAATGCCTATGAACTACGGTTCTTCTTTAACCCCTTTAATCAAAGATATGTAACTGGTATTCAATAGGTAGAACGATAGGTATCTGTGGCGACCTTAGTTGTTTGGGGGTGCCACAACGGTTGGTATCAAAGCAAAAGGTTTATTGGGAGTGATAAGGAGCCTCATTTGGAAATTGAGGAAGGTAATGACAATGCACACCGTAGGATACTGACTAAGAGTGATCGACTAACTTTGAACAATGGGTGATGAGTATTCGCCCGTAGATCGCCAGTCTGTGTTATGAGTTGCTTTTAGGTGCCAGTAACATGGTTATGTTACTTATTTTCCTTAGTTGTTGTTGCTTTTAATGGAGACATTGAGTCACAGATATTTCCAGAGGCAAATGCTTGGAAACTGCAGGAAAATCATGGTACGTTATGGAAGTCATCATCCATCGAGGGCTGAAGCCTCTGCAGCATGGGCTGAACCCCGAATGGAAGATATCCTGCAGACATTGGCCAATATTGGAAATCTGATGGAAAGACAAGCGCAGCAACAACCTGGAGTAGAACGCCGTACTCAAGGACTGGTGGAGCAATTTTTGAAGTTGAAACCACCTAAATTCAGTGGAATGGGAAGTCCTGAGGAGGCGGAGCATTGGATTGATGGGATGGAAAGAATTTTCCGGTTGTTGGACTGCAATGATGTTGAGAAAAATAACTTTGTCAGAGTATCAGCTGGAGGGAAATGCAAAGTTTTGGTGGAGAGCTTCAAGGGACACAATCTTTCCACTAGGTACTGATGTCAATTGGGACTAGTTTGTCAGAGCTTTCAATAGAAAGCATTTTTCTGACTGTGCTAGGGACAAGAAAATTACAAAATTTGTTCAGTTAGCACAAAAGGAATTGACAGTGGATCAATATGAGGCAAGATTTTTCTGAACTGTCTAGATATGCTCTTAGACTGATTGAAGATCGGGAAGAGAAAGCTAAGAGGTTTCTAAAGGGATTGAGAACTGACATAAGGAAGCAACTGGTGCCTTTGAACATAAGAGATTATAATGAGATCTATGAAATGGCACAGTTGGTGGAGCAGGAGTTAGTAAGGGAGCAGTCGGAGAATAAGAGACAATCATCTTTTGGTGATATCAGATGGGGTAAGAGACCCTATACAGGTCAAGGTCAGACTTGGGAGTCTAAGAAGAGGGCAATTTTGGGAATTTTTGAAAAGCTAAGGATGGCCTGAATCTGGGAAAAGCACCTTATCGGAATGAAGAATGTCGAAGGTGTGATGGATGACATGGCCCCGGACCTTGTAATGGACAGTTGAAGTGCTATGGTTGTGGACAGGTAGGACATCTTAAGAAGGATTGTCCACAAGAGAGGTCGCGGACAAGTATCAACTCAATGCGACGAGTACCACAGCGTACTACTGGACCATATTCACAAAGGAATCCACCGAGACCACCAGCACAGGGAAAAGTATATGCGGTCACTCAAGAGGAAGCAAAAGCTTCCAAAAACGTTATCTCAAGTACAATTTTCATAAATGGCAAGAAGGCTTATGCATTGTTTGATATGGGTGCTACGCATTCATTTGTGTTTGAAAGATATAGACTATTGAATAAAATAGAAACGACATTTCTTGAGACACCCCGTTGTATTTCTACACCTTTAAAGAATGCGGTGTTGTCTACGCTAGTATGTGGAAAATGTAAGATAACAATAGGAGGAAGGGATATGGAAATAGACTTAGTCGTAATGTTTATGTATGATTTTGATGTTATCATAGGAATGGATTCGCTTCATAAGTATCGGGCCAAAATGGATTGTTATAGAAAAGTGATCCAATTTATTTTACCTGATCGGTCAGATTGTGAATTTCTGGGAGGTCAGACCAACCTGTCTATAGCACTTATTTCAGCAGTAGAGGCCTGTGTGTTACTTGACAAAGGATGTCAAGGGTACCTAGCAATGGTTAAAGATTATACCAAGGAAGAGCCTAAGCTTGATGAAATTCGAGTAGTAAAGGAATTTCAAGATGTATTTCCTGAGGAGTTGCCTGGATTACCGCTGGAAAGAGAAATTGAGTTTGAAATTGAACTAATGCCTGGAACAGGACCAATATCAAAAGCCCCGTACAGAATGGCCTTAATGGAATTGAAGGAGTTGAAAGTGCAACTGCAAGAGTTGCTTGACAAAGGATTCATTAGGCCAAATGCTTCACCTTGGGGTACACCAGTTTTGTTTGTGAAAAAGAAAGATGGGTCGATGCACTTATGCATTGACTATAGGCAACTGAATCAAGTGACCATTAAAAATAAATATCCCTTGCCTAGAATTGATGATCTATTTGACCAACTCCAGGGAAGTTCGGTCTTTTCTAAGATTGACTTGAGATCGGGATACCATCAGCTAAGAATTAAGAAAGAAGACATTCCTAAGACTGCGTTTAGGACTCGTTATGGACGCTACGAATTCCTCGTCATGCCATTTGGATTGACAAATGCACTAGCTGCATTTACGGATCTAATGAATATGGTATTTAAGCCTTATTTAGATCAATTTGTGATTGTTTTTATTGATGATATCCTGATTTATTCGGGAGGGCCTGAGGAACATGAGCAACACTTGAGGATAGTTTTGCAAACTCTGAGAAATCACCAGCCGTATGCCAAATTCAGCAAGTGTGAATTTTGGCTGGACTAGATAATATTTTTAGGACGCGTGGTGTCAGGAGGAGGAATTGCAGTGGACCTGGCGAAAGTTGAGATGGTAATAAATTGGCCGAGACCGACAACACCCACCGAAATACGGAGTTTCTTAGGACTGGCCGCTTATTATCGAAGGTTTATTGAAGGGTTTTCATGACTGGCAGGTCCCTTAACCAAATTGACTAGAAAGAACGTGAAGTTTAAATGGAGTGGGGAATGTGAAAGGAGTTTTCAGGAGCTTAAAAGGAAGTTGACCTCGGCCCCAATCCTGACTATACCATCTGGATCCGATGGTTTTACAGTGTATAGTGATGCATCTCACAAAGGATTGGGATGTGTTTTGAAGCAGCATTGCAAGGTCATAGCCTATGCATCTAGACAATTGAAACCCCATGAACTGAACTACCCAACGCATGATTTAGAATTAGTAGCTATAGTGTTCACTTTGAAGATATGGAGGCATTACTTATATAGGGAAAAGTTTGAGATTTA
The DNA here is from genome assembly GCA_014182565.1 of Eucalyptus marginata. Lineage (NCBI taxonomy): Eukaryota > Viridiplantae > Streptophyta > Magnoliopsida > Myrtales > Myrtaceae > Eucalyptus > Eucalyptus marginata. Next base: position 227,758 of record JABKBI010000019.1, read on the forward strand.
TACAGATCATAAGAGCTTGAAATATCTGTTCTCACAAAAGCAGTTGAACATGAGACAAAGGAGGTGGATGGAGTTGTTAAAGAATTATGATTGTGAGATATGATACCATCCAAGGAAGGCGAATAAGGTAGCGGATGCTCTTAGTCGTAAGTCAGCTATGGAGATGGCCAATTTAAGAATGGCGGAATGGAACTTATTAAAGTCCGTAGCGGACTCGGAGTTTGAATTAAAGGTGGATGGTATTTCCAGTATGCTTAAAGCAATAAGGATCGAACCTGAAATTATTCAGAAAGTTAAGAATCTGCAAGAGTCTGACCCGGAAATTATGAAAATGAAAGATGCAGTGTCTTTAGGAAAAAGACTAGAATTTCAAGTTTCTGAAGATGGAGTAGTAAGATGCCAAGGACGACTCTGTGTTCCCGACAATGAAGAAGTGAAGAGGGAAATTCTGTCGAAAGCACATAAGAGTAAATACAGTGTTCATCCAGGTAGTACAAAGATGTATAGGAATTTGCGTCAGCAATTTTGGTGGAATGGTATGAAAGCAAATACGGCTAAGCATGTTTCTCAATGTTTGACGTGTCAACAAGTGAAGGCGAAACATTGCAAACCTGCAGGACTCTTGAGACCGTTAGACATACCAGAGTGGAAATGGGAGCATGTAACGACGGACTTTGTGCAAGGACTGCCAAGGACATCAAATGGTCACGATTCTATCTGGGTAATAGTGGATCGTTTGACTAAGTCTGCCCATTTCTTAGCAATCCGTATAAACTATTCAATGAATAAACTTGCTGAGATTTATGTAAGCCAGATAATATGCTTACATGGTATACCTGTAACGATCACCTCTGATCAAGACTCTAGGTTTACCTCGAACTTTTGGCGGAGTCTCCAAAATGCTTTAGGGACAAAGCTTCAATTCAGTATTGCTTTTCACCCTCAAACAGATGGACAGACAGAAAGAGTGATCCAAACTTTGGAAGATATGCTGAGAGCCTGTGTTATTAACTTTAAAGGAAGATGGGATGAGAACTTGCATTCGATAGAGTTTGCATATAACAATAGCTTTCAAAAAAGTATAGGCATTGCCCCATATGAAGCGTTATACAGGAGAAGATGCAGGACCCCTGTCTGTCGGGATGAAGTAGGTGAAAGAAGATTGACAGGACCTGAATTGGTACAAGTTACCACTGAAACTGTCGAGATTATTAGGAAAAGACTTAAAATAGCCCAGAGTAGACAAAAAGGCTACGCAGATAGGCGTAGAAGGCCTTTGGAGTTTAGTGTGGGAGATCACGTATTTCTCAAAGTATCTCCAACGAAAGGAGTATATCGATTTGGAATGAAAGGAGAGTTGGGTCCCAGATTTGTTGGACCTTTTGAGATACTTGAAAGAATAGGAGACGCAGCTTATCGTTTGGCGCTCCCTCCTAATCTGGGAAATTTACATGATGTGTTTCATGTGTCGATGCTGAGAAAGTATCAGCCGGATCCTGGTCACAAACTCGATCATGAAGCCATCAAAGTGGACGAGAAAGTGCGATACATTGAAGAGCTGGTGTAGGTGCTGGACAGAAAGGAGCAAGTCCTTAGGACCAAGACAATCCCACTGGTTAAGATATTATGGCGACATCATGATGTGGAGGAAGCCACATGGGAAAGCGAAGATAAGATGAAGGAAATGTACCCTCATCTGTTTCAAGAGGCATAAGTGATGTCTAATTTCGAGGACGAAATTCTCTAAGGAGGGGAGAATTGTGGCATCCTAAAACTCCATGGCAACCTCTAGATGCCTTACAACCTATGGAAGGGTGATGGAAGTATCATTGACCTATGTTGCGGTCTTTAGACCTGATGGTTTTATTTATGTTTATGATGGGCCTGAGTTGGCTCGTTAGGGCCCGGCCCGTGAGTTGAGGGCCCATGGAGGAACGGTTGCGATGTGAAAGGTTGCATTGTTTAGATACGAGAGGTTGTGTCTTTTGGAAGGGGTGTTACGTTGAGGAGTTGCGTCGTTTGGAGGAGATGCTTCGAGGGAAAATATAAAAGAAAAAGGAACGTACCTTTTGAAGGGTTACGTACGTTGTTTTTCTCTCTCACTCTCCTAGAAACCAACGTGACAAAAATTCCCTAAAAACGTCTCTTGCACATCGCTTCTCTCCCTAAGCGAAGAAAAGAATTCTCCTCTGAAGAACAGTATCCGGTTTCTTCCTCGAATCGCAACGTCAGTGTTTAGTCTGTGGACAAAAGGTACGCTTGATCCCGTGGTGTGCTTTTGATCGGTGATTCATGTTTGTTTGTTTCTGGGCTCGCTTCCGCTTCGTCCTTTTTGGGGTTTGATTTAGTGTCGAATCAGTTTTAGGGAATCAGTAATTCCCAACATTGGTATCAGAGCCCTTGTTCATGTTTCCCGACCCCTTTTATTGCTTTTGATTAATTTTTGGTCAAAAATTCGAGAAAAATCAATTTTGGTCGATCAGGGACGGAAAAACCCGACACCCGTGTACTGTGTGCCCTGTTTCGTGTTTTTGTGCAAGTCGAAATTCGTTTTTGAAAGTACAGGGATGAAGCTCTCGTCGATACGAGAAAAATGAGTCGCGGATCGCTGCCGAAGACCGCTGGACGCGCCGCCACGCGCGGCCGGAACGCACGGGTTGCACGCGTCGATTGGATCCCCCGCTGAAACGCGCCGTTTCGCCCAGGCTGACGTCATCGTGCTGGTCGATTCGTCCGACCGGCCCGACCGGGCGACTGGTCTGACCTTGACCGCGACCGTTGACGACCATTGACCGTTGACCGACCGTTGACCGTTGACCGTTGACTGTTGACCAAAAAAGGAAAAAAAAAAGGATTTGTTTCCTTTTTTATCCAATTAAGTCTATGTGGATTATATGTAATCCCTAATTTGTTCTGCATTTGTTGCAGGAACAATGCCTCCCCTTCAATTACGCACGCCTATTCGCGTAATTACCGATAAACAAAAAGAAAGGCTTTCTAAGTTGATAGCTGACCTGACTAATTTTCGATGGGAGAGTGGTGACTTTATTGATCATGTTCTTGAAGTCAACGGGAAGATACAAAAGGTCATATGGAATGGTCGTCCCATGCCACAGTCTGAGATGGTGCGATTTTTCATGAACACTCTTCCACAAGAATGGAAAGAAGTGTTGAATCGCATATGGGATGTCAACAAAGCCGCTTCATATAGGAGTATTGTGATGTCTTTTATAGATGATTATTACCTGATTGTTACAAAAGAAAAGATCAAGAAATTGAAGAAAAAAGGATCTTTCCCTGTTCACTTTTTGAAGTGGTGTTAGTTGTTTTTTGGCTGGTCTTTATTTAGTGTGCTTAGTGGACATATTATGTAATGTTTTCTACCTAGTTGTTGTTGATGTAGCAACTAATATATTAGTTGTATTATGTGAAAGCATTATTATTATATCATTGTTGGATGTAAGATATTATTTGCTTTCTGTTGTTGTTGACTGCTGTGGGTAGTTCATAGAAGTTTTTTGTAGCTTCATAGAATTTATTTTTGCATGGACAATTATATTAATAATAGTTTTAAGTTATGATTTTTTGGAGGATGATTGGAAACATAGTGACCTTTTGATTCTAAAACCTTACTTGAAATTGTTCATTAATATGATGGGTCTACCGTGCAAAGTAGATGCATAAATGATAGGCATTAATTATTCGTGCATATATGTGCGATGTGTTCAAGATCAATGGCTTCAGCCACAAAGAGCATAGTTGCCGAGCTGAACAAAGGTGAAAAGCTCAATGGCGATAACTATGAAATCGGCACATGAAAATCCAATATGTCTTTGGAAGAGCAAGAGGCACTAGAAGCTCTTAACCCGACCATGGTAGAACCCGAAGAAGGAAACACTGCGCAAGCATAAGAGAGATAAGGAAGCTTTTGCTGCATGAAAAAAGAAAGAACTCCCTTGCTCGCATTACGTTGCTGAGTAGCATGGAAAATGACGTCATGCGGGAGTTCGGGCGTTTTGAGAATGCCAAGGAAATGTGGGAAGCATTGGCAGCAAGGTTTGGTCATACTTCGGTAACGGACCGAGACAACTCACTATTAGGTTTGACTCTTATAAGAAGCCTCATGGTCGAGACCATGAAGCAACACCTTAGAAAGATGTCAAACATGATAAATGAGTTGAAAGATGCTGGCCATGTCCCGACCGATGAGCAGCAAGTGCAAGCGGTGATTCGTTCCTTGCCTCAGAGTTGGGAGCATATGAAGGTGCACCTGACCCATAATGAAAATATCAAAACCTTTGAGGATGTTGTGCGTCATCTTGAGCTGGAAGAGGACCGCCTCTTGGCGGCTAAGCCGGAAGCTGAAATTTATCATGCTGGTTCTAGCTCACATGGAGCTTCGAGCTCCAAGCGCAAACGTCCTAACTGGTTTGATAAAAGGAAAGGCAAGGGAGCAGGTCCTTCGGGGAAGAAGCTAAGGTTGACCAACATGAAAGAGGAAAACGTCCTCGAATGAAGAAGCGACAAGGGTGAAGTGTTACAATTGTGACAAGAAGGGTCACTATGCTCGCGATTGTCGTGAGCCAAAGAAGGTACACACCCCTTATACTATTGGGAACTTTGTCTATGTGTCAAGTTCTGTATTTTTGACTGAGTCTAATCCTTTGTGGACTATAGATTTAGGAGCAACAGACCATGTAGCGAAGGATAGAGAATCCTTCGTGGAATTTCGACGAGTACCAACTGGAACTAAGTGGATCTATGTGGGAAACAACTCTAGAGCTGAAGTAAAAGGAATTGGCACCTGCCAACTGAACATGCGTGGTGGACGCACTTTATTCCTACATGATGTATTGTATGCTCCGGAGATTCGTCGAAATTTAGTGTCTGTTTTATTGTTGGTCAAGCTAGGTTTTAATATGAACTTCCATAATAGAGGTGTGGATTTGTTTTTGGATACAAATTTCTATGGTTGTGGTTATTTTTGGATGGTTTCATTGTATTAGATATTTACTATGTTAATGCAAATGTTTGTTATTCCCTTCTCACGTCTCCTAATTCATATGATAATGATGTGAATGTGTGGCATGCTAGGCTTGGTCATATTGGGCAACAACGTATGAATAGACTAGCCAAAGAGGGCTTGTTGGGCAACATTGAAAAAGTCGATTTGCCTATATGTGAGCATTGCCTGGTAGGGAAAACGACAAGGAAACCATTTGGAAAAGGTCAAAGAGCTGAATTTCATCTGCATTTAATCCATTCTGACGTCTGTGGTCTAATGAATGTGAGAGGAAGGCATGGGGCTGTTTATTTCATCACTTTTATAGATGATTATACTCGATTCGGATATGTCTATTTGATTTCTCATAAATCTGAAGCATTAAGTTGTTTCAAAAGGTTTATGAACTTGGTAGAAAATCAATTAGACAAGAAAATAAAAGTATTAAGATCCGATCGAGGTCGAGAATATTTATCGATGAGTTCAGAAAATTATGTGATGAAAAAGGAATAGAAAGACAGTTGTCTATTCCATATACTCCTCAACAAAATGGTGTTGCGGAGAGAAGAAACATAACCCCCTGGAAATGGTTAGGTCAATGATGGCGCATGCTAACTTACCTATCACCTTTTGGAGTGATGCGTTGTTAACTGCTACATATATACTTAACCGGGTGCCTTCCAAATCAGTTACTTCTACTCCATATGAGTTATGGACAGATAGGAAACCAGACTTAAGTTTTCTTAAGCCATGGGGTTGTGCTGCCTATACTCATGAGCCCTCTCACAAGTTTGGGAAATTGGGTCCCGAGAGGAAAGAAGAGTATTTTCATAAGATACTCCGAACACTCGAAAGGGTATGTGTTCATAGGTGAGCAGGAAAGTGGGAGTATAACTGAATTTGAATCACGGGATGTCACATTCTTAGAGAATGAATTTCCTAAGAAGGGCGAAATAGGTGAAGAATACTCCCTATTTGAAACCTTGGATCAAGATAATGATATTAGTGGAGTTCGTCCAAGTGGGAGTAATATGAGAAGTGATGGATTGAATTCAACTCATTCTCAATTACAACCACATGATGAGACGACATCATCATTATCTAATCCTAGTGGGAGCATCATGGGGAATGATGTGCAAAGTGTACAATCTCCCATACGGCGAACAAGTCGCAAAAGTATTCCCCGTCGACGTTTTGACATTGAAGGGGAAACTTTTATGATTGCCCCACAAGATGAGGATGAGCCAAGAAATATACATGAGGCTCTAAGTTGCCCTAGTAAGGAAAAATGGATACATGCAATGGGAGAGGAGATGGAATCAATGAAGTCAAACCATGTTTGGGAACTGGTTGATCTTCCAAAAGGACGCAAAGCTATTGGGAACAAGTGGGTTCTCAAAATAAAGCGTAAAGCTGATGGCTCGATAGAGAGATATAAAGCTCGCCTTGTGGCGAAGGGGTATAATCAACAGGAAGGAATTGATTATGAGGAAACATTTTCTCTATTGTGAGATTTACCTCGATTCGCATTATTCGGCAATAGTGGCAAGTATGGATCTTGAATTACATCAAATGGATGTAAAGACTGCTTTTCTCAATGGAAAATTGGATGAGGAAATATATATGGAACAACCTGTTGGTTTCATTACAAAAGGCCAAGAAGAAAAGGTATGTCGACTTTTGAAATCGATATATGGTCTTAAGCAGTCGTCAAGACAGTGGTATATATCTTTTCATAATGCCATAATGGCATATGATTTTACAATGATTGATGAGGATCATTGTGTATATATCAAAAGATCCAAAGATCAATTTGTGATCATATCATTATATGTTGATGATATACTAATTGCTGGAAGCAATATGGAGTTTGTTAATACTATTAAGAGTTGGTTATCTTCCAACTTTGAGATGAAAGATATGGGTGAGGCTGCATACATCCTTGGAGTTAAGATTTCAAGAGATCGTTCGAAGAGGTCGTTATCTCTTTCGCAAGAAACATATATAAATAAGGTTCTTGAACGATTTCGTATGCAAGATTGTAAACCCATAGACACTCCTATTGCAAAAGGTGAAGGATTGAGCCATAGGCGTGTCCAAGAACTCCACAAGAGAAGGAACAAATGCAACATGTTCCTTATGCTAGTGCTGTTGGGAGCTTGATGTACGCTATGATGTGTACAAGACCTGACATATGTTTTGCAGTTGGAATGGTGAGTAGATACCAATCCAATCTAGGTCAAGCACATTGGAAAGCCGTTAAGAGAATACTGAGGTATCTGAAGGGAACTGCTGATTACAAGCTGAATTACCAATGAAAGGATCTGCGACTTGAAGGCTATTCAGATGCTGATTGGGGAGGAGATTTAGATGAAAGGAAATCTACCTCTGGATTTGCTTTCTTACTGAACAATGGCGCCATATCATGGAGCAGTAAGAAGCAAACGTGTATAGCCTTGTCCATGATGGAAGCTGAGTTCGTGGCATTATCAGCAGCGGTACAAGAAGGAGTTTGGCTTAAGAGATTTTTGAATCATTTAGTTGTTAATGAGAAAGCTGCAAATCCATTATTGGTTAACTATGATAGCCAAGCAACTATAGCATACACCAAAGATCCAAAATATCATGACAAGACCAAACATATAGATACCAAGTATAATTTTGTAAAAGATATGGTTGCACGAAAGGATGTGAACTTACAGTACATATCTATGCATAGAATGGTAGCAGATCCTATGACAAAGCCAATACCTAGAGATGTGTTTTTTGGTCATGTAAAATCTCTAGGATTGCGTAGAGTCGATGTCTTGGATATTGTAATTTCCTTGAGTTGTTCACATTTAATGAATTTGTGTTTTCATCATTAATGCCTATGAATCTTTGTTTGATCTTTATGCATCTTAATGCTTAGTGCATTACATTAAGTTGAGAAAGTATGTCGGACAGATATAAGATTAGCCCACTCACACGGGTAATCGCCTCTATTTACTATGTGATAAATAGAGATGAGACGGTTTTTAAGCTTATTATCTAGGTGATAATCGAGAGCTCAAACTTAAAATATATATGTCGCCTTAACTGAGTGTTAAGATGAGGACATGATATGTACTATGTCCGAAAGTAAAATACCGAAAGTAAAATACCCGACATATTTTACTTTATCTGTCTAAGATGCCAGATGTGAGTTCTGATGAATTTTGTAAATGAATAGATACGTGAACTCAAGTTAGACATTGGGTATGTCTGAACTATCATCTGTACGGTATTGAAGGTGTAGACATACGCTCCATGGGAAAGGAGTTAATACCGTAATACGTATTTCATACTACGTATGCATGAGACGACTAATAAGAGTGGCAAAAGTTTGATCTCAACTTTTATGCCGTATGAGACTCTTGAGGAAAAGAGTTCCTCAATTTAGTGCCCTCATGACTCTTACTTATTCTCAAGATTTCTATTTAGTGTTTGCTATCTTAGAATGTTACCAATGGTCACGAGTTGATTCGATCTAATGGGACATTTCTAGAAAAGCAAGCTGAACTAAGATTGAGAGTTTGAAGGAAAGAGGAAGATCGATTTTGGAGAATCACATTGTAGTTTTGTATTCACTGGTCGACCAATTATGACTGTCTTTGGGATAATCATAATTATGAATACAATATATATATCATTGTTTAAAAGAGATCAAGAAAGATATAAATGTGATCGATCGATCTAGGGTACTGCATACTAAATTTACTCGGAATGTGATGCCCATTATGAGCTGCTATATATTCCTAACAGATGTATGGCAACGAGCTCTCCAAGTATGCTGGTCGCACGGACTATTCACCAGTATGAATGTTGCAGTGAGGAAAAGATGATTCTGTTCGGCCCACCATGTCAAGTGGGAGTTGATGTATTTTCAATTGATAGGCCTAAGTAGGGCCCGTCCGCCCATGTTGGTTTTGGCCCACCATGTGCGAGTGGGAGATGATGGTTTTATTTATGTTTATGATGGGCCTGAGTTGGCCCGTTAGGGCCCGGCCCGTGAGTTGAGGGCCCATGGAGGAACGATTGTGATGTGAAAGGTTGCATTGTTTAGATACGAGAGGTTGTGTCTTTTGGAAGGGGTGTTACGTTGAGGAGTTGCGTCGTTTGGAGGAGACGCTTCGAGGGAAAATATAAAAGAAAAAGGAACGTACCTTTTGAAGGGTTACGTACGTTGTTTTTCTCTCTCACTCTCCTAGAAACCAACGTGACAAAAATTCCCTAAAAAAACGTCTCTTGCACATCGCTTCTCTCCCTAAGCGAAGAAAATAATTCTCCTCTGAAGAACAGTATCCGGTTTCTTCCTCGAATCGCAACGTCGGTGTTTAGTCTGTGGACAAAAGGTACGCTCGATCCCGTGGTGTGCTTTTGATCGGTGATTCATGTTTGTTTGTTTCTGGGCTCGCTTCCGCTTCGTCCTTTTTGGGGTTTGATTTAGTGTCGAATCCGTTTTAGGGAATCAGTAATTCCCAACAAGACCAAAGAAGTGTAATAGATTAATGGCCGAGCACCTAATGGGTGAATATTTTGTCGGAAACATGTTCCATGCCCATGTGAGACCAAGGATTTATTTGATGAGGAAATAATGTTTTTGGCCATAAATTTTATAAGTTGGATTTTATTAATCTATGTTACAAAGTATTATAGCCATTTAAATTAGTAATTTAGTACTTTGTATAATTAGTGATTAAGCTGGTTTTTAAAAGGGTTAAAACTTGGGTCATTTAAGCTTGGGCCTAAGATGGGCCAAAATGGCCGGCCCATAGAGCCCATGAGGGGCTGTCGATCGTACGAAGAAGGGGGGGAGCCGGTTTGCATGCCTCTCCATTTGTCCCATGAAGAAAGCCAAGTGTCAATCCATGCAAGACTAATGATGGCTAATGATGGAGGGAAGGAAAATTAGAAGGGAAAAGTGGGCGGATTAAGCAAAGGGAACCGAGAGAGAGAGAGGTGGTGTTGCACGGTAGAGAGAAAGGAGAGGAAGAGAGAAAGGAAGAAGGAAGGAGGCCGTGCGTGCGAGAGGAAAGGGAAGGTCCAATCACCGCCGTTCATCGCCGCCGTGTCCCGCCGTCATGCTTGCCGTTTACTCAGTTTGGAGGCAAGTGGGATCCCTTGATCTACTCTTGCATGCTGTGCTTAGTGTGTGTGATTGAATGGTAAAAATTTCGGATGTATAGGATGTGTAAAAATTGAAATTATGAAAGTGGTGCTCTAGTCTAGTGTGTTGTTCTTAGGAAAAACAGCTCGACCTTGGATGTTCTAGTGACTTGCATGCGATGTTCTAGTGGAAACTTGGCTTCGATTTATAAATGAAAGTTGTAAAGGACTTCTTGGAGTATAACATACTCAAATTTGGGACAAAACAAACAAGTATAAGTAGGTGAAATCGTTGTTCTTTGGAAAGACTAGATCTGGAAATTTTGGTACCGACCCTTGATGAATCCATGGACTGTAAGGCACCCTTTTTGTCGAAATTTCACTTTGATTTCTTAACAAAATTTGTAAAGGACGTCCTGAGGTATAACATATCAAAAATTTAGAGAAAAAAAACAAGAATAGGTTGGTGAAATCGTGGTCCTTTGGAGATGGTTAGATCTAGAATAACGGTACTAAGAACAGGGGTATTAACCATCCATATTTATTTATCTAGGACGAATTTGACTTCGATTTCTTCATGAAGTATCTACCTTATGGTCTTGGCTATCACATATTCAAATTTCACAATTTTTCAAGGTCATTTCTATATTTAATCGGAAATGTTTCTAAAACTGTGCAATCTGATGTGTTAGGACTTTGTAAGTTGCGATGCACGGACTATATCGTTTTATATGAGATTCTTTTGGTATAGTGTTCTGCATGAAATATCTCTCTTTATGTCTTGCCTATAACATATTCAAATTTTGTAATTTTTGAAGTTCATTTGCCTATTTAACTGCAAATGTTTCAAGAACTGTGCAAGCTGAAATGTTAGAATTTTAATGCTGTGATGCATGGACCGTACTGAATTTTGTGAGGTCCTTTTGGTGTATTGTTCTGCATGAAATATCTGCCTTTATGTCTTGTCTATCAGATATTCGAATTTTATAATTTATGGAGTTCATTTGAGTATTTAATTAAAATGTTTTCTAAAACTGTGCAAGCCGGATTGTGCGAATTTCAAAAGCTGTAATGCATGGACTATTCTGTTTTGTATGAAATTCTAGTGGTGCGGTGTTCTTCATGAGATAACTGCCTCTAGAGCTTGTCTATGATGTATTAAATTCTTAGAATTTATTAGGGCCAATCACTAAATTTTAAGGAGTGTTAATTAAAAGAATGCATTCCGTTTCTAAAATAATAGTAATAATCCATGAGTTTGCCTCATGAATTATAATGTTTTTAAGTGATTGATCTTGCTGCACATGTGATGACATTTGGCATTACATATGAAATCAAAAGCTGAATTTGACCTCATTGCCATCACATCATGTGCCATGTTGATATTGAGACACAATTGTGAACATGAATTATGATAAATGAAGATGCCGTCGGAGGTGTGACCTGGCGATGCCCCGGGAGTGTTGGGATACTCGGAGGTGAGTGTCGGATGCCCGGAGGTGTGTGCTGGATGTCCTCGGGAGTTTCGAGATGCCCGGAGGTGTGTGCCGGAGGTTCCTCGCGATGCCAGGTTGGGTGCGAGCGATAAAATCGTGGGATGCAATTACTGGTCCCGGGAAAGAAAAATGTTGTGATCAAATGGAAAGATAAAAGCTGAAATTGAATCATGCATATTGTATGGTGGTATATGCACATAGTATGGTGACATGTATGCATGGCTGTTTGATGTTATATGTACAAGTGCATGGTGGTATATGCACATAGCATGGTGACTTATATACATGGCTGTTTTGATGTAATGTGCATGGCTGAAAGGTGAGGTATGTTTAAAATGTATGAACTATATGTACTCTACCATGTTGTCATGCTTGTTCTGATTGATGCATTGAGTAGTTTAATGGATCTTTTACTGCTGAGTAGTTGTCCTCACCCCTTTGGGGACTAACATTTCAGGTTAGAAAGATGCCTTTACCACCGGTCACGCGCGGCACCTTTTACGACCTACCATCTGACGTGGAGGTCGAGTGTGTGGAGCATATTTGTGTCACCATTCCTGGTTTGGTGTTCATTCGGGTTCGCATGCTCGTGATGTATGACGTGGGCCTGGCTGGGGGCCCGGTCATCCAGGAGTTTTTGTCTATCCACGTCCGTCGTGACGGAGTGATGCTGGGGATGTTGCCCCGCCCGATGCACCAGGGTGGGTGTGATGGCCCGCGTGAGGAGTGGGAGCTGACACTTTTTGGGGATAACCGACACTTGTAGATGCAGGGTTATACGTGATCGATATAGGGCATCGAGATCTCTCTTTTGAGCTGTAGCCAAGTTTAGCTAAAAGTCTTGGCTTTTTGGTTGTACCGACCCGAGATGTCCATCGTAAAAATGTAAATAAAAGTGACTCGGCTTTATGTTTTCCTTCGATGTGTAGTTGGTGTGCATTGTATCATCGTTATGGGAGTAAGGGATGGTGAGACTTGTTTATAATTCCGTTATGATCTGCGCTGAATCCTTTTCAAGAAAAAAAGAAAAATGCCTATGAACTACGGTTCTTCTTTAACCCCTTTAATCAAAGATATGTAACTAGTATTCAATAGGTAGAGCGATAGGTATCTGTGGCGACCTTAGTTGTTTGGGGGTGCCACACGATCGTCAAAAGTCTAAAACCAGCCAGCAAGCAGCTAAACTATATAGCATTCTTGGTAACCGGTCAGCCTGGTCAGACCTGTTTTCTCCGATTTGGCTGATTCTTGATTGATTCTTGCCTGGTGCTAGTTCATTTTCTTAGAGCCCCTGTGGGTTCAAAATTTATGTAATTGGTCCCTAATGAACAAAATTGAAAAGAAAATTTACCCTATTTGAGAGGAAATTGTTCGATTGTGATTTAATTAAGCCAATTAAACCTTATAAATGCAATCTAGGGGTCATTTAAGGGCTTAATTGAATGATTATTACGAAAGACAATGGGTCAAAACCATGGGTGCTTTGAATTGAGCTTAAAGGGCTAAAATGATCAAATTTGCAATTCAATCGGTAAAATTGCGAATCGATTGAAATTGAGTTCGATTAATGCCACGATTACTCTATCTAACTAACCACCCATGCGTGATATCACATATTGCCTTCATATTGGCCTTAAATTGAAGTGCTTGAGCTTATGTCAAAAAATTAATCTAGGTCTAATATTAAAATTGGACTTAGATTCATAAAATTAAACCATAAGATTGAATGAGTCAATTCAAATTTTGTCAATTGAAGCTTAATTGCTTGATTTTCTCATGCTTGAAAGAGTAAAATTCATCAAATCAAGAAATTCTAATTTGAATTTCCTAAAATCGATTTCGGATTTAGACTTATCTAAAGAAAATTAATGAACAACAATTATTTGTTCACAAGCCATAAGGAATTGATTTTGGTCCTCTAACTAGGGCCTAAAACGGCGATTTGTATTTTGACCAAACAATTCACGAAATTGAATCCATGATCGAATTTAGAATAGTCTCTAAACCAAATGTCGAAGAAGGAACTACATCTAATTATGACTACAAAGAAAGTAATTTGATTGTTGGTTAATTTATAACCTAAAAAAAAAAAAAAAAAAATGGAAAATAAGGTTTGTAATCAAATTTTGCAAAATTTTCGACACAAAAGTCAAATTAACACTAACAGATGTATTTTTGTGAATCTTTTATTTTTTCAATTTTTTATCATTGATAAAAAGTCAACCCTTTAGTTTCTTTTTGGTCGAACAACCCTTTAGTTGGCTTTTCCTAAAAAGTTGGTTTCTTGATCAAATCTTTGAATCTTTTTAGAAATTGACTTGATAAAAGTAAAATTAAAATTAAATGGCAACTTTTTTGGGTAAAAAGTCAATTTTGACCTAAGGTTGACTTTTAATCAAAGAGTGGACCAAAAAGTCAATTCGAAAATCAACCGTTGACTTTTTAGGTTCTTCTAAAAAATGACTTAGAAATTACTTAAGAACAACAATGCAAAAGAAATAAATGAAAATTGACACTTTTTAGTCAAGAAACGAGCTCTATCACGATCAGAAATCCAAATCTCAATTTTTTTACTATTCATAACATGTTGACTAAAAATCACGTGTCAACAGCTGCCTCTCTTTGAGTGGGAATTTGAAGAAGTTTCACTCAAAAACAAAATTGATACCTACAATTTTTAGTTGACTCCACTTTAGGAAAAAAAAAAACAAAGGAAATGACATTTGGTTAGGGACATACCTAGACACTTACCTTCACTCATTAAGGTATCTAGACTTATGTTCGGGATTCTTCTCTTCGTCTCTCATGTGGAATGGAATGAAGGAAATGAAGTTGTTAAGGAAAAAGGAAATGGTTTAAGGACAACCACTAACCTAATAACAAGGTTTATGAGGATAACCTAGAACCTAGAATAAAGGTTTATGAGGATAACCTAGAACCTGAAGTTAAGATTTATGGGGATAACCTAAAAACTGAAATGAAGATTTATGAGGATAACCTAGAACTTGAAGTCAAGGTTTATTGAGATAACCTAAAACCCAAGGGACAAGGTTTAAGGTTGACTAGAAACCTAAGGGACAAGTTTTAAAGTTTATTAGGAACCTAAAAGACGAGATTAAGGTTGACCAAGAACTTAAAGGACGGGGTTTAAGGTTGACCAAGAACCTAAAAAACAAGAGATATGTTTAGGATTACCAAAAACTGGAAACAAGGGATATGATTTAGGATGACCAAAAACTTATAAGAAAGGGTATGGTTTAGACTTACCAAAAATCAGTTCACTAGGAACATATATTTTGAAAAAGGATTCCGAGATTGCTTGAGAGCCAATCTTGTGAAATCATTCAAACATATCTTGGTAAACAATAGCAATTGTCAAATTCCTTTGAAAAGGATTTTAAACAAATGAAGCTTGATTAACTACCTAAGGGTTAAATCAAATACGTGTTCCACACTAGCTCTCAAAAAGGGTTTTTTATCCACACTAGCTCTCAAAAAGGGTTTTTTATTCTTATGATTTAATGTGGGAAAAATTGCTTAAATCTCATTGAAGAGGTCTCACTTAACCTATGCCTACGGTTTTCGGAAACGTTTGTAATAAATACAACTCGTTGATCAAAAGGTCTTTTGAAAGGACCGTAATGATGGCTTGGTCATGGGCTTACATAAAGAATATGCACTTTGAGGCCAAGAAATGAATATTCAATCAATATATTCATTAAGTTTACAAGTCAAGAACGTTGAAGATAAGATAAGATAGGATTGCTTCCACTCCTTCTAGTGGTAGATCCTATGTGAAATTCTCATTTCAACTTGAACTATTTCAATTGGAAGAGACTTCGGATAAGGGTTATAATGTGATATCTGAACTTCGCCCGAGCCTCAAATACGTAACAATCCATGCCGCATCGACAAATTGTTGTGGGACTATGTCGTTGGCACCATGCACGGCTACCGTTTCACTACTACTATTCCCATACCAAACCGTTCCGTCTCATCACGTCCTTGCGACATCACCTCATCGTCACGTCTTCATTTCACTACTACTATTCCCATACCAAACCGTTCCGTCTCATCACATCCTTGTGACATCACCTCATCGTCACGTCTTCGCTATATCGCGATAACTCAATCATCATTTAGCCCATGCACACGCCCAATGTAGTCAACCAAAAAGAAATGCTGATCCCCGAAACCGCCCCACGCCAACTACTTCTCCTTCATGCAAAAATTGAAGACGTTGACCCCAATTCCTCAGCCACGTCTCTTCTCCCTCCGCCGAACAATGACCAAGGCTTTGACATGCAAAGGGCCACGTCCTTGCATGAAGGGTTGCAAGTGTCACGCCCCAAACGTGACTCCTCGGGCTGCTTCTCTTCCTGCTGCCACGAAGCCCCTTTTGTTGACTTGATTAGTCAACCGGTGGAGCACACGAAGCAGAAGAAGACCGTTCCTTCATCATCTCTCGGCGCTCGGCATTTTCTCCATTTTCAACATCTTTAGCAAACTTCAGCTCGGACACCCGTGCCGTCTTGCCCGTGTTCCGCCACTTGACGCCAATTGCCATGCCACAAGTTCCATCGCCATCTCGCCTCAGTGCCGCCGCTGACCAGGAGAGCCCGCCCTTCGCCGTTGCTCAGCCCGTGTCGCTCGCAACTCCAACCACAGCTCGCTTCGCCGTTGCGTCGTCTCACCACCAGCCGTGCCCGCCGCTTGCATTTCGTAGATTTGAGGCAAGTGGCGGACTTATTATTCTATATTGCGTAATGACGCCCTACTCGCATGTCCATTCTAGGATCGACCAAAATTTCAGTCCGAATACTCCGACCTACCGTATTTGAGTCGGTTTGTGTGTCGAGTGAGGCTGGGTTTGATGATGGTCATGCATGTGACGACCGTCGGCACCGATTCGGATTTGTGAGGCGATGGACGGTGTGGATCGTCTGATAGATGGTACGGGTCTTCCGTAGGTCGAATTTTCCTGGTTGGTTCGGTCCTAGTTCGGTCTAGGTCGAGCTTGAAGTATGTAACACCTAGGCGATACAAGAGTGGTTGGGTCTGTCTTAGGCGAGTTTGAGTTGGAGTCGGTTGATCCACCTTATAATGCATGTGACGACTGTCGGCACGGTCAGTACTAGTTTGGGCATGAAGCCGTGGTTCCTAACGATCATAGAAGGGTAGTACCGGTTGTTGCATGATTGGGTCGTTGCTGGTCGGTCCGGCTCCGTCACTACCTTGCTCGGGTTTGAGGTCAATTGGTGAGTATCGTAATGTTATGGCGATTCAACGTGTTTTGATTAGGGTTCGAATGCTACAATTCCTTAGGCAAGTCGAATATAGAATGGTACTAACGCTGATTAGATGGTTGACTTTGGTCTTATGTGTCCATAGTGGTTTGCTTTAGATGTGTGGGATGGCATTAATAAACCTGTAGGTGCTGTGCCATGGATGAAATTGATGTTGTTGCCGTCGGTTCATCGTGGCAACGATGCCCCGGGTGTCGGGATGCCTGGAGGGGCGTGAAAATGATGCCCTCTAGATGCCTAGGGAGTGTGATTGAGCCCCAGAGGTCCTCGTGATGCCGGTGGGGTGTGAGATGCTTGGAGGTGTAATGTGACATGCTCCGGATGCCCGGGGACTGAAATAAGAAACCAGAGATCCTCGTGATGCCAAGTGGCATGCGAGATGCCTTGAGGGGTGCAACACGGGCCCCTCTGGAAGATGGCGGCATTTAGAACCAAAGTCGAATTGATTATTGAATTGTCCTGAATGTCTATTTACTTTCTGGTGTGTTATGTTGTGGAATTCCTTTAGAGTCATAGCAATTCAAGTCGTTTGGAACTTCTCACATTGCATGTTTAGGGTCTTGTCAAATGAGTAGTGGTAGGTTTACGTAATATGGTCTAATAGGCTTTCATTTGCGTAGTGGTTATACTCACCCCTTGTGGGATCATTACATTTCAAAGATGTGACCATGCCACTCCAGTCCGCGTCTTCCACCATGCTCTATGGCATCCCCACTTACCTTAGCTGGGATCAGGGGGAGCTTGTGGACCTCGACTTTCCAGACATCACGTTTATCCGGATCACGGTAATCTTGACGGTGGATGCCGGTCTCACTACGAGCCCCGTGCTGATGGGGTTCATTGTCCTGCATGCTCGGGTCAATGGGCGTATAGTGGGGCCGCTTCCACTTCCAGATGATGACGATGACGGTTCGAGTGGGGTCGAGTAGGCAGAGGACCCGAGGGACGATGGTAGCATTTTTGGACCACCAAGACGTGATATGAAGACGACCGTGTAAACGGCATCGTAGGATGGTTGGGACAAAATTTTGGGTTAGCCTGAAATGGGAACTTTTTGGCCAACATGTATCGACCGAAGTCGTCTGAAAATATATATAAATAAAAGTGCTTGGTTTATATTTCGTGTGCATCCATTGAATTTATATTGGAGCCGTCGATACCCGCTTCCGCATAGAAATAAGCGCAACGACAGGGGAATGCTATTGCGGCCCTAATGGGTTGCGGGTTGTCATAGCCCTTGGTGGTATCGAGCCTAGGTTTACCCGGGAGTGATAAGGAGCGCTAATGGGAAAATGAGGGTATGGTAATCGCACATGTTTAGGCACGAAATGCATATGGTTGGTTTGTTTTGAAAAACGGGTTACTGATTTTCACTCATAAACTGCTGGTAATGACTGTGAATTACCATGCGTGCCTGTAACATTTGTATGTTACTTATATATGATCTCAGTAACGTGTGAATGTGACATCCTGATTTTCCAATTCTATTTTCAACTCAATAAGTCGGGCTTTTCATCGATGTGCCTATAGTTCTTTTTCATGAGCTGATCACTCATGGGATAACTAGTCTATCAAGTGAAGCTGTTAAGGGATTTTAACGCAACAGACTTGAGAATTCGACCAGGAAACGACTGCTCGATCGAGCTACTCTGCAAGGGTCATTACAGCACTGTCAAAATCGACTAGAGACCGGAGATAGGTCGATCCGACAGAGGTATGTTGTGGCACCCCTCGACAGCCCCCAATCCGTTAGGGTCACCACATTGCTTCCTCTACCTAGATATCCCCTTTTTTTTTCAATGGACTTCCGAGAAGTCATATGGGGGTTCTTTCATATACTTGATTGGTCCCTGCGCAAAAGTATGGCGGAAGTGTATCCAACAACTCCCTTCCCTGTATTCAGAAACGATGCACACCAACTAAACATTTTTATAGGTAAAAGCCGAACACTTTTATTTACTTAAACCACATGGACATCATTCATCGGTACACCAAAATGCCATAGTCTTCTATACTTAGCTATACTTCAAAAGATGACTGACATCTTTTCCAACGGTCATATACTTAAAGTCCATCGATCAGTGTCAGCGTCCAAAAGTTCCTTCCTTTGCTGTCCTCCTCCTCGCGATCATATCCAACCACTCGGTCCATCTGCTGGTGGCGGTGGTGGCAGCAGAAGTAACTTGTCTAGTCTGAAATGTTAGTCCCCAAAAGGGGTGAGTACAACCACTCAGCAATAAAAGATTCACTAAACTATATTGTGCATAACCATCATAATCTAATTTCATGCAAGATAGACAAAAACATATAATCAAAGGAATGAATATGCATCAAGTCCATAAAGCTCTTTAATGCAATGGCATGTGCAGTTTTGAAACCAAGATGCACCATTTTCAGTCACACAAGTCCCGATTATAGAACCAAATTGTTATGACACGTCCCATTCCATGTCACACAATTTAATCCTATAACCAGACCACACACACACTTAGTAGTGCCATCAGTTTTAATAATCAAAAGGTTTCATCCCCCAAAGGACCAATGTTTGCATCCTTATGGGCATTTGCACCCAATCCTGACGTCGCGAAGTCCTCCGCCATTACGCCACTAGGCCACCGGGCATCCAGAGTGTGTTTCGTTACACCTCCGGGCATCTCGCATCCCACCTGGCATCACGAGGAATCGCCGGGGCTCACCATGAAAATGGTTACCCCTGCCTTCCGGAATTACATAACAACATACCACTGGGCCTCCCTCGGAATTACGTACCGATATACCACTGGGCATCCCGACACTCCTGGAGAAACCTCCAGCATTTAGCCACTAGGGCCACCGGGCATCCATAAGGCATCGACTCATTCGATCCTTTGGGCATCCCGACTCCCGGGGCATCGTTGACCCGAGGGTCCAACGGCAACATTTAGCATCTTAATTTCCAAAAATACTTTCAAATGCAATGACAAGATGTCCCATGAATCTTCATCAAATCTCAATATTGCATGATATGCTGAATGCCAATATGATCATGTCACATAACAACTCAAGATGCATTCATCTTTGGGACAAATTGAGCAAATTCGGAACAAAACAGCTCAAACATCACAATGCACAGTTTTAGTAATAATTTCGGAATAACCCCTAAATGAACTCAGAAAATTCTGATATTTTGATATGTTATATACAAGACCTAAAGGAAAAAGTTTCATGAAGAACACTAAGTCAGATTCGTTGTATATCAAGAGCAGTAATTGCTATATTCTTTACTAACATTCTGTAATAGCTTCCAGATTTAACATTTACAGAGAAAATCGTTTTACTGACAAAACCTTGTCCATTTATTCTCAAACTTTGATATGTTATTCCTAATGATGTGTCCTACAACTTTCATTAAGGGTTGGAAGTCCAATTCTAACTAGATAATTACAGAAAATTCACGGAATCATCAAAGGTCATTCTGTTTTACACGAAATAGTTTACTAGTTCTAAGAGAACTACTTCTACTCTTTCAAAATCCAGCATCGAACATCCACAACCCAAACATCTCCAAGTCTATTGCACTCCATCAGACCATAACAGCATTGCATTATATAGGTTAGTGAACTTTTACTTGCCTAAAGTCCTACGGTTCAACAGCTAGGGGTTCGGTGCAGTGGTGTGGCAGCTGCGGCTCAAGTGGAACGGTGGTCACGGCGCGACGGGAACAGCAATGGTGTCCAAGCACACGGCAGAGGGGCGATCCTTTTCCTCTTCACTCACTGCCCTCTCTCGCGGATTCTCTCGCTCGTGATTCCGCTCGTTTTTGTTAATCCTCTAGTTGACTAATTAGTCAATAAAATGAGTTCCGGTGGCAGCAGGAAGGACACGCAAACGTCCAGCAAGAGGGAAACGTGGCCTTTCCCCACCCGGTTTCCCTTTTGTTGACTCCAACTGTCAACAATTGGAGCGGCTTCGGGCTTCCCTCGACGCTGACAACGTGAGGAAGGCGCGCATGGCACCAGCTGGAAGGAGACGTGTCCAGCATTTGAATCCTTCGGATGCCACTCACTCTCGTGCATGCATGGACGTGTCACTTGGTCAACTTTTTCTCTCTTTTCTTGACCCAATTGTCGATCAATTGGGGAGAAGTTTGGGGTGGCTTGTCCGTAGGAAATTCCCCCCTCCATACATGCATATACGTCCCTACGCACGGCCGAATTTCCTTCCTCCTTGGACTCACTAAAGAAGGCCTATTAATTAAAGTACAATTTCACTCTTGTTATATAAATACTTGGGTGATAGGTTCGTGTAGGGTCATTGAAAAAAATGAGATATGTGCGGGTCAGCAGGGTCGAAAATATAACGGTCTAAAAGGGTTGAACGGCTAGAGTTAGTATATAAAAAAAAAATATCTTGTCGACACATTACTTGAAATAAACCTCGGTCTCACATGAGCGTATGAAACATTTCTGGCAAGGCTATAATTCATTCAATGCTCTGACCATTCTTAAACACAACACATCGGTCTAACGACGAAAATAAAATGGTGTCCGTAATGATACCGATGACATAGTCCGACGATACTTCCATCACTTAGTCATGGACAATCGCATATCTGAGGATTGTCAAAATTTCTGGATGCCACATATGTGATTAGTGCATGGGTAATTCCACCTAATTGCAAAATTATTCTCGAACGGCACTAGACCGATTTTTCTATCGTTTCTGTACCCTATGTTGAGGTATTTGAAACCTTGAGATTTTCACGACAACCAAGAGTCGCTAATGAGTTGAAGATGTACATTGTGGTTTGAAAATAATAAACCACAGGTCAAATGCACCAAAAATTCCTAAAAGCTACCCTGTAGATTAGGACGCGCTAAAATCGCGCCAAATTGATATTAACAGTCAAAAATTGGAAGTTCTGTCATGTCACAAGTCATTTTAGGAACGTCGACTCATCCTCATAAGATTTTTCTACAAACCGAGATTTTTGGCAAAAAATAAAAGTATGGTTATTTTGGATTGGGAAATTGGTAGGCCCGTTTTTGGTCGGGCTTTTGGCATCAAGATGGATTGATTGACAAGGAAAAATGTGGATTTGATGTGGGTACCTTGGCTGGAATTTTTGGGGCTTCAATTGGATTGAATTGAAGGGAAATTGAATGGAATTGAAGAGTAAATGCACAAAATTCGTAGCCATTGGGGAAGCAACATTTTGGACCTATTGGCAAGCTTGTTGAGGAAGATTGAGGAGAGAGAAGTTGCTATGGATGGTTGATGGCTGGGTGGGGCAAGCCATGGGAGGGAAAGACAAGTGTTGAAGGCTAATGAGGCACTTTGGGGTCCCCCTCTTCAGCAGACCCTTCTTCCTCCCTGAAACCCTCATTTCTCCATTGTTGTGCAAGTTTAGAAGCTCCAAAAACTAGAGAAGCCAGATCCCTTGCCATCCGACCCATCCCCTAGCCCATTGGACTTCCGCCGTGCACCGTCGTGCCTCCCGCTTGCCCGTGCGTCTTTGGCCATCGTCCCTACCCTATTCGCACGTCCCGAGGCCTTGTCCAGTGTCGCCAACCACCGTGAGTCGCCGTCGAAGCCCCCGGAGCCCTTAAAATTTCATAGCGACCTCTAGATGCATTACAACCTATGGACAGGTGATGGAAGTGCCATTAAATTATGTTATGGCCTTTAGACCAAAGAATTGAAATAGATTAAAGCCGAGCATTGAATGGACTGTTGTTTTGATTGGGAATATAGCACATGCTCATGAATAATCTAGGAATGTGCTAAAAGAGGAATTGATGAGAAAAATTTCCATCCATGGCCATGTACTTTATAAGTTGGATTACTATCAATTATTATTGCAGAATTTTATGGCCATGTGAATATTTGTAATAAAGTAAATATACGTGAGGAATTAAGATTGGTTATTAAGAGAAGGTGTGCGCTGATTTCTTAAGGCCAAAACAGCCCACCATTCCCCACCGTTGGGTTGACCAAGGATGGCCCAAAGCCGGCCCAAGGAGCCCCATGGGCTATCGACCAAGAGAGGGACCGGATGGAGGAGTCGGCCCAAGGGAGGCCCATCTTCTTGCAAGGAAATTCTACAAGTGGCTAAGGGGATTAACCAAGTGTCATCTTGCATGTAAGGTTAATGATTGCTAATCATGAAGGGGAAGAAAGGAAGAGGGGCGGATTGAACAAGGGGGAGGAGTGTCGCGCGAGGAAGGGAGAAAGAGAGAAAGGGAGGAAGAGAGAAAGCCGAGAGACAAGGAGAGTGAACCGAGAGAGAGAGGAAGCCGGCGTGAGCCGTGAAGGGAGGAGGAGACCGCCGTCAAGCCTGCCTTGCCCTGCCGTTGTCTTGCTGTGTTTTCTTTGGATTTGAGGCAAGTAAAGTCCGTTAGCCTACATATTGCTTGCTGTGATGTATGTGTAATGGATAGTAAATTTCGGATGAACTAAGTATTAGAATCTTTGAAATTTGGGAGTTTCATCTTAGGTTAGTAAGCTGTTCTATGGAAAACAGCTTGAGCTCTAGTGATTCCGTGAATTTTTGGTGAATATCTAGTCGAAATCTCACTGCATGCACTTGATGAAAGTTGTAGAGAACTTCTTAGAGAGTAACATATCAAAATTGGAGAGGAAATGAACAAGTATAGGTCGGTGAAACCATTTTTCTTTGAAGAGATTAGATCTGGAAACCGTTATGTCGACCTAGTGTGATTCTGTGAATTTTATAGAATTATCCGGTTGAAATTTGATCTTATGTCCTTGATGCAAGTTGTAGATGATATTTTGAGGAGTAACATACCAAAAATTGAGAAGAAACGGACATGTGTAGGTTGGTGAATCGAATTTTCTTTGAAAGGGATTAATCTGGAAAACTGTATAGAGAGTAGGGAGAATTAAACCGACTGTAGCTCTTAATCCAGAACGAATTTGATTTCGATTTCTTCATGAAACTTTTACCTCTAGGTGTTGTCTATCACATATCAAATTTCAGAATCTTCGGACCTGGTTTAGGGTTTATATCGAATTTGTGAATGAAACTGTGCAAGGGCGATGTTCTGAAATTTTAAAGGCTGTGATGCATGGACCGTACCGATTTGTATGAAGCTCTTTTGATATGATGCTCTTCATGAAATATTTTTCTCTAGGTCTCGTCTATAATATGTCAAATTTTCAGAATTTATTAGGACTGTTTACTAATTTTCTTAGAATTTTAACTAAAGGAGTGCATTCTGTTTTAACCGAAAATTGCTGTATTTTCAAAAATAAATGAATTGCTCTATGTGATATAATGTCTTGAGTGGTTGCTTTTGCTGCACATGTGATGAAATTTAGCATGTCATATAATACCAAAAAGCTGGTTTAGACCTTTGATATTATTGCATCAAATGCCATGTTGAAAGTGAAACATACATGTGAATATAAATTGTGATAATGATGATACAGTCGGACCCTTGAGTTGACGATGTCCTCGGGAGTGTCGAGATGCCCAGAGGTGTGTGCCGGATGTCCTCGGGAGTTTCGAGATGCCCGGAGGTGTGTGCTGGATGCCCGAAGGTGTGTGCCGGAGGCTCCTCACGATGCCAGGTTGGGTGCGAGTGATAAATGAGGGATGCAAACACTGATCCCTGGGAAGAAAGATGAAATGAGATCCTCTTTGAACAATGAAAATTGAAAATTGAATCATGTATAGGGGTGTGTGCATATGGCATGGAATGAACCTCATGGAAATACAAGTATAACTGCATGGTGATGTATGCTCGATAGCATGGATGATATGTACTTTACTCGTGATATCTTGATTATTTTGCTTGTTGCACTGTGTAGTTTGGTGGATCTTTATTGCTGAGTGGTTGTACTCACCCCTTTGGGGATTAACATTTCAGATTAAAGATGCCTCGCCACCGGTCGCGCGTGGTACTTTCTATGGCTTACCATCTGATGTTGAGGTTGATTGTTCGGAGCATTTCTGTGTTAGTGTTCCTAGTCTGGTGTTTGTCCGAGTTCGTGTTTTGGTTATGTACGACGTGGGTTTAGCTGGGGGCCCTGTAGTCCAAGAGTTCCTGTCCGTCCATGTTCGACGCGACGTGGTGATGTTGGGGATGGTGCCGCCGCCACCGCCCGATGCACTGAGTTGGGTGTGATTGCACGTAAAACTGGTAGAAGATGACACTTTTTGGATAGTTGACACTTGATGATGGATAGGTGTACATGTCTGATGTAGGGTCGAGTTCTTTTGAGTTATAGCCGAGCATAGTTAAAAGTCTTGGCCTTTTGCTGTACCGACCCGAGATGCCCATCATGAATATGTAAATAAAAGTGACTCGGCTTTATCTTTTATCCGATGCGTAGTTGGTGTGCAATTGCATTATTGTTGTTGGAGTAGGGGATAGTGAGATTTGATTATACTTCCGTTCTTGGACTACACTGGGACCATTTGAAAAAAATTTTTTTAATTAATTAACCCCCATGAATTTTGGACCCGCTATATTTGAAAGGTATCAGAGTGGTATGTTAATAGGATAAGTGAGTGGTACTTGTGGCGACCCTAACGGATTTGGAGGCCGTGTCGAGGGGGTGCCACACCTGGGAACGTCGCAAATTTTATTGACCACCGAGGGATGGGCACGTGCTCGAGGATCGGGCGTGACATCCCCGCCATTTAGTGGTATCGAGCTAGTCGGTGTTTGGAGTGATAAGGTACGATGGTTCATGGGATAGTTAGTAGCAAAGACCGTTTAAATATGCTAATGCATGTGATTGATAGTTGATTGGTAGCTTGTTTGTGTGGTCACTCAAATTCTAATGTAGTATTGGAATTGGAAAATAGGTGGTTGTAAAAAGCCTGTAGCATGAGTGACCAGGAGTAGAGGACTCCTGGGAAAAGGGCAGTCGGCCCTGTGGCTCTGGGTAGGACGCCTAATAGAGTCGGTACCCGAGGTACCTTGAGTAGAGCGTAGGTTGAGGCCAGCGCAAGTGGAGTAGCATCGCCTCCAGTTGGTGCTGGTGTAACAACACCTCGTGATCCGGGAACTGTTGGGATCATGCATGCGCTAGAGGCCTTAGGGAATATGATGGGGCAACAGGCTCAGAATCAAGCCGCCACCATTACCGCTGCCGCTACAGCTACTGCTACTACTGCTGCCAATGTTGTTGTTACTGCCGCAGCCACTACCGTACCTGCCGAGGTTCCGCCTGGGAACGTGGTTGCTGTGAGGTCGATGCATAAGCTAGTGGAGTGGTTTCTAAAGTTGAACTCACTGAGGTTCATTGGTGCAAGAGATCCTGATGCTGACCTTATGGATTTAGGGTTTAGAAGACCTTTGCACTCGATGTACACCTAGGCAGAGAAGGTAGTCTTTGCAGCCTATCAACTGCAGGGAAATGCAAGCACTTGGTGGATGACCACCAGAGGAATGGTAATCCTGAAGGTGTGGTTCCAGAGTGGAAGGCCTTTGTCGAGGTCTTCAACAGTAAGTACTTTTCTAAGACTACCAAAGAGCTGAAGACAGCAGAAATCCAGCGCCTTCGCCAAGATACGATGATAGTTGATTAGTACGAAGCAAAGTTTGTTGAACTGTCGCAGTACGCCCATAGATTGGTCGAGGATCCAGTAGACCGAGCTAGGAGATTTAGAGATGGACTCAAACTGGAACTAAGGAGTCTGTTGATACTACTCAACTTGAGGAACTACAACGATTTGTATGAACGGGTCCAGATGATAGAGAGAGTTCAAAACGAACGAGTTGCTCCATCTGGGTCGCGGTTTGGTTTGAGCGGAGATGGAAATTGCTTTGGGAAGAGACCGATGACTGGAGGAAGGTATCCCATTCCGCCCAACAGGAAGGGTGGAGTAGGAAAGCCAGCGCCAAGACGACACGGATCAGCCCCGTGCAATTTATGGCATCCTAAAATTTCATGGCGATCTCTAGAGGCATTACAACCTATGGAAAGGTGATGGAAGTGTCATTGAATTGTGTTGTGGCCATTAGACCAAAGAATTATAATAGACTAAGGCTGAGTACTTTAATGGAAATGTATCTTATGTTCATGCGTTATCGAGGTTGGTGCTATAGGACAATTTGATAAGGAAGATTTTGTTCTTGACTATGCACTTTATAGATTTGATTTTCTTGGATTGATGTCACAAAGTCTTTTGGCCATTTTATTTTGCAATTAGATATTTATTTAAGTGGGGATTTAGGGTAGAATTATAGGAGGGTGTGGGCTGATTTTTTTTGGGCCAAAACCAGCCCACAATCCCCCACCCTTCGACCGGCTAAGGTCTGGCCCAGGAGGCCCAATGGGCCGTCAACCAAGAAGGGAGAGGCCCGGCCCATTTGGCCCATCAACCTGCATGGGAAAAATGCCAAGTGGCGGGAAGGACTTACCAAGTGGCGCCGGCATGCAAAGCTAATGATGGTTAATCATTGAAGGGAGAATTAGTGAAGGGAGGGGCAGATTAGGTGAAGAGCAACTGAGAGAGGGAGGGGGTGTCGCACGAGAGAAAGAGGGAAGGAGAGAAAGAGAGAAAGAGAGGAAGAGAGGAAAGAGGAAGCCGAAGGAAGAGGAGGACCGAGCCCCCCGTGCGTGCGCACAGGGGGCTCTTGATGAAAGTTGTAGAGGACATCTTGAGGAGTAACATACTAAAATTTGAGATAAAACGGACAAGCAGTGGTTAGTGAAATGATTTTCCTTTGAAGAAACAAAATCTGGAAACTGTTGTGCTGACCTTTAGTGATTTCGTGAACTGTAAAGCAACTTTTTAGTTGGAATCTCACTTTGACCTCTTGATGAAAGTTGTATAGGACTTCTTGAAGCTTAACATATCAAAAATTGAGAGGAAATTAACAAGTATAGGTCGGTGAAACCAGTTTTCTTTGAAGAAATTGGATCTGGAAAAACGTTAGGATGACCTAGTATGATTCTGTGAGTTTTATAAAATTATCCGGTTGAAATTTGATCTCATCTCCTGAATGAAAGTTGTAGATGACATTTTGAGGAATAACATACTAAAAATTGAGAAGAAACGGACATGTGTAGGTTGGCAAAATGAATTTTCTTTGAAAGGAGTTAATCTGCAAAAACAGTACCGAGAATAGGGAGAATTAAATCGACTATAGCTATTAATCTAGAACGAATTTGATTTCGATTTCTTCACGAAAATTTTACCTCTAGGTGTTGTATATAACATATCAAAATCTCAGAATTTTCTGAGTTCGTTTGTGTATTTAATCGAAATTTTACCTCTAGGTGTTGTATATAACATATCAACTGTGCAAGGGCGATGTTCTCAAATTTTAAATGTTGTGATGCATGGACTGTACCAATCTGTATGAAGTTCTTTTGGTATTGTGTTCTTCATGAGATATTTACCTCTAGGTCTCGTCTATCACGTGTCAAATTTTCAGAATTTATTAAGACCGTTTACTAATTTTCCTAGAATTTTAACTAAAGGAGTGCATTCTGTTATATCCGAAAATTGCTGTATTTTCAAAAATAAATGAATTGCTCTATGTGATATAATGTCTTCTTTTTTTTTTTTCGGTCGGTGATATAATGTCTTGAGTGGTTGCTTTTGCTACACATGTGGTGAAACTTGGCATGACATATAATATCAAAAAGCCGGCTTACACCTTTGACATTATTGCATCAAATGCCATGTTGAAAGTAAAACATACATGTGAATATAAATTGTGAAAATCATGATACCATCGAACCCTTGAGTCGACGATGTCCTCGGGAGTTTCGAGATGCCCGGAGGTGTGTGCCGGATGCCTCGGGGTGTGTGCCAGAGGCTCCTCGCGATGCCAGGTTCGGTGCAAGCGATAAAATGAAGGATGCAAACATTGATCCCTGGGAAGAAAGATGAAATGAGATTCTCTTTGAAAATTGAAAATTGAATCATGTGCATGGGAGTGTGCATATGGCATGATGCATGATCTGCTTATGAAAGTAAATTGATACTATATGATATTATGAATGCGATCATGAAGGCTCGATTGGATCTCATGGGGATTTACCCAAGATTATGTATGTGCACATGGCATGGTGATGTATGCATGACTGCATGGTAATGTATGCTCGATAGCATGGATGATATGTACATTACTCATGACATCTTGATTGTTTTGCTTGCTGCACTGTGTAGTTTGATGGATCTTTACTGCTGAGTGGTTGTACTCACCCCTTTGGGGATTAACATTTCAGATTAAAAGATGCCTCTGCCACCGGTCGCACGTGGTACTTTCTATGGATTACCGTCTGATGTTGAGGTTGAGTGCGCGGAGCATCTTTGTGTTAGTGTTCCTGGTCTAGTGTTTATCCGAGTTCGTGTGTTGGTTATGTATGATGTGGGCCTGGCTGGGGACCCTGTAGTCCAAGAATTTTTGTCCGTTCATGTTCGACACGATGGGGTGATGCTAGGGATGCTGCCGCCGCCACCGCCCGATGCACCGGGTTGGGTGTGATGGCACGTACGACCTGTAGAAGATGACACTTTTTGGTTAGCCGACACTTGATGATGGATAGGTGTACATGTTTGATGTATGGTTGAGTTTCTTTTGAGTTGTAGCCAAGGATAGTCAAAAGTCTTGGCTTTTTGCTGTACCGACCCGAGATGTCCATCTTAAATATGTATATAAAAGTGACTCGGCTTTATCTTTTATCTGATGCGTAGCTGGTGTGCATTGCATTATTGTTTTTGGAGTAGTGGATAATGAGACTTGATTTTGAACTGCGCTGGGACCTTTTCAAAAAAAAAAAATCTCTATATTTATTTGATTAACCCCCATGAATTATGGATCCACTTCAATTAAAAGGTATCAGATTGGTATGTAATAGGATAAGTGAGTGGTATTTTTGTGGCGACCCTAACGGATCGGGGCTATATGAGGGGGTGCCACACAATTCTAGGCTAGGTGCTTGTTATGAGTGTGGCTAGCAGGGTCACATAGCTAGAAACTGTCCCAGTAGACCAATGGGACCGCCGTAACAGTTGCCACCGCCGCCACCAATGGGTTAGAACCATGGATACGCGCCCCCGAATGCACAGCAGGGTGGATTGATCAGACCTCCAGCTCAAGGAAGGACGTACGCTATCACTAGAGGACAGGTTGAGGACGCGCCTAATATGATTATAGGTACTATTTCGTTGAACGACCAAGCTCCTTATGCTTTATTCGACCCCGGTGCAACTCATTCATTTATAGCTGAGCGATATGTCGAGTTGGTAGGATTGATTCCTGAGTTGTTGGAGTCAGTGATTAGCATATCGACACCATTAAAGTATAAGGTGTTAGCTACAATGGGTTATCCTGGTTGCAAGTTAGTGATTGGTGAGCGAGAGGGGAAGATAGATTTGATAGTCCTAGCGATGTATGATTTTGATGTGATAATTGGCATGGACTGGCTCACCAAGCAACGAGCTAAAATGGACTGCTATTGCAAGGCGATTCAGTTTAACCCATTATAGAGTGAGAGCTTCGAGTTTATTGGGAGTCGAGGAGGACCCTCAATTACCTTAATCTCGTCGCTTGAGGCAATCCATTTGTTAGATGGGGGTTGTCAAGGTTACTTGGCGACTGTCATGGATACGACAATTGAGGAGTTGAAGATAGAAGATATTGCAATGGTGCAAGAGTTTTCAGACATGATTCCAAAGGAATTGCTAGGTTTGCCGCCAGAAAGAGAGATTGAGTTTGTGATTGAGTTAGCCCCCGAGATAGAGCCGATCTCTAAGACTGCTTACCGGATGGCGTTGTCGGAGCTGAAAGAACTGAAGGTGCAGATGCAGGAGTTGTTGGATAAGGGATTCATACGTCCTAGTGCATCACCTCGGGGAGCACCAGTTCTGTCTGCGAAGAAGAAAGATGGTTCGTTGCATTTATGCATCGACTATCGACAACTCAATCAGGTGACGATCAAGAACAAGTATCCACTGCCGAGGATCGATGATTTGTTTGATTAGCTTCAAAGAGTGTCGATATTTTCAAAGATGGACTTGAGGACAGGGTATCATCAGCTGAGGATCAGAAAGGAATATATACCAAAGTCAGCGTTTCGTACTCGATACGGTCATTATGAGTTCACCGTAATGCCATTTGGTTCGACGAATGCTCCAGCTGCTTTTATGGATCAAATGAACCATGTGTTCGAGGATTACCTAGATCAATTTGTGATCATGTTCATCAACGATATCCTGTTGTACTCGAGAAGTCTAGAGGAGCACGAAAGGCAATTGAGGATAGTACTCCAGACTCTGCAGAATCATGAGTTGTACGTCAAGTTCAGCAAGTGCGAGTTTTGGCTAACTTGTGTGGCATACCTAGGTCACGTGATTTTAGGTGAAGGAATCTCCGTGGACCCAAGCAAGATTGATCAACGGTGATCAGCCCCGGCCAAGACCGACTATATTGACAGAGATCGAAGTTTTCTAGGTTTAGCAGGGTATTACAGAAGGTTTGTGGAAGGGTAATCAATGTTAGCGTCGCCACTGTGGAGGATTTCAAGGGAAGCTAGGAGGAACAGCTTGCGAGCTTGCGTATTGGATTTCAAGGGAAGCTAGGAGGAATAGCTTCATCTTGTTGAGTTTGCCTACAACAACAGCTACCGGCAGAGCATTCAAATGGCTCCTTTTGAAGCGTTGTATGGCAGAGCGTGCAAAACACCAATATGTTAGGATGAGGTCCGAAAATGGAAAATCACAGGCCCAGAGTTAGTCTAGCAGTCGGTGGATGCAGTTGCCATCATCCGAGACAGATTAAAGACCGCTAAGAGCCACTAGAAAAGCTACGCGAGATAAAGCGTCGAAGACCATTGGAATTCCAAGTTGATAGCACGTCTTTCTAAAGGTGTCACCAATAAGGGGTACTTCGCTCTTTGGCAAGAAGGGAAAGCTGAGTCTAAGGTATGTAGGTCCCTTTAAGATTTTGGAAAGGATAGGGACTCTAGCGTATCATCTTGCATTACCGCCAAGGTTGGCGCAAGTGCATGACGTCTTTCACATGTCGATGTTGAGGAAGTATGAACCTGATCCGACCCACGTGCTGAATTTTGAGAAATTAGACGTAGACGACAGGGTGTCATATGTGGAAAGACCGGCTCTGATTGCGGATCAAAGGAATAGGTTCTGCGCACTAAGATAATTCCGTTGGTCAAAGTGGTCTAGCAACACCACAGCACTGAAGGAGCAACTTGGGAGAGTGAAGAATCAATGAGATGAGTGTACCCCCACATTTTTGTTTAAGATTTGTAATGGTTTAAATTTTGAGGACGAAATTTTTATAAGAGGGGAAGAGTTGTGACATCATGATTTTCCAATTATGTTTTCAATTTAATAAGTTGGGCTTTTCAATGTGGTTATAGTTTTTTTCCCTAAGCTGATCACTCACGGGATAACTAGTATATCGGGTGAAGTCGTTAAGGGATTTTAACGCAACAGACTTGAGAATTTGACTAGGAAACAACTGCTCGACCGAGCTAATCTGCAAGGGTCATTACGGCACTGTCAAAATCGACCAGAGACCGGAGATAGGTCGATCCGACAGAGGTACGTGATTAGTGTGTGGGTGATTCCACCTAATTGCAAAATTCTCGTCGAACGGCACTAAACCAATTTTTTGTCGTTTCTATACCTTGTGTCCGCATTTGAAACCTCGAGATTTTCACGACAACCAAGAGTCGCCAATGAGTCGAAGATGTACATTGTGGTTCAAGCCAGCCCCTTTGCCGTCCGACCCTTCCCCTAGCCCGTCGGACCACCGCGTGCACCATCGCGCCTCCCGGCACGCCGGCCGCACTGCTTGCTTGCCCGTGCGTCTTTGGCTGTCATCCCGCCCTGTTCACGCATCTTGAGGCCTTGTCCAGCATCACCAACCGTCGTGAGTCGCCGTCAAAGCCCCCGAAGCCCCGTCGTGTTTCGCCACTGCAACCCGCTGTCCCTCCTTTGCCGTTTCAGCTACTAAAGTTGCTTGGTTCAGCCCCTGCAGCTCAAGATCAGTAGTTGAAGTTCCAGTAAGCCGTGAGACTTCGAGGCCCGTTTCCGAGCCCTTCTCGGCTTTGGTTGTGTCGCCGCTTAGAGGTTTATCACCCGCCTTGGCCTTGCCGTCGCCGTGGACTCACCAGAACGCTAAACCGATGAGTTTACTCACTAAACCTTGCTTAGGAGATTAATCATGCTTAAGAGGTTTTTAGATTAAGCTAAGTATGGTTAGGTGGTTAGATTAGTTTAGTTAAATGTTAACTAGATTAAGGGATGTGATTAGTTTAGTGGATAATTAATTAAGGCTGAGTAGATGATTAGATTAGTGTAATATTGATTAGGCCCTTAATTAATTATTTCGAATTTATAAATATTATTTTATTAATTTATATTATTATAATATAATATTATTTAATTTAATTTCGAAATATATTTAATTATTTATTATTTTCCGGAAATTAGATCGGGAGAGCCGGTGACCGAGAATTTCGTGCTTGATTGCATTGGTGCTGTTCAAATTATGCATTTGATTTGTTGGAGCGTGCAAATTGAGTGATGATTGTGAAAATTATGGTATTTATTCAAAAAAACCCGGGTGTCGGGTTTTGACACTTAATGAAAAAGGGTTTTAAGTACTATATCAAATAGTGGGGTTTGAAAAATGAAGGGTATCATTTTTTCTGGTTCAAATTGATAGTGTACTCACACACAACTATTTTACCATGTGTTTTTAATACGAAGGAAATAGGCTGGGATCACTATTTTATTTGAGGCAATTAAGTGCAATACACAGTGTCCTGGGCCGAGATTGAATGGTCGTGTGTTGGTTAAGAAACCCGTCCCGAGCTATTGAGCTGGACGTGCCCATATATGGGATGCCCTATCAATGAATGTCGGTTACAGTAGAGGCTGGACCAATACTCCTTCATGGAATGCCGTAGACGCAGTGATATTGCAATGCTCGGTGGGGCGAGACAATGCCTGGCTATGGCAGTAGACCGCTGAACTTCGAATAGGTCGTGCCCGTGTGTGGCCATGATTAACAATTGGAACGCATGCTGAGTGAAATTGATGCATCGGATTATGGGACAAAAATGTGTGGCATGGAATGGGACGTGTCATAACGATTTGGCCCTATAATCAGGACCCCTGTGGTTGTTTGAAATGAAAATGTTGGCGTTCCAGTTGTTTGAGTTCTTATTACTACATATGATTGAGTGATATGAAGCTGTACTAACATGCGGGGAAGGATGCGAGGCAAGGTAAGTCCTCGTATTGTGCGGCTAGGCCACCCCGAGTGTATTTCCTTCCTAATAAGGGTTTAGAGTGTAAACTTCTTTGAGACATTGTCTCACCCCGTTGTGGGCTAAATTTCAAGTCCTTAGATGGCAGTACCACCAGAACGTTTTGGTCGACTGATGGGGGTTACTGAGCGGGTTTATTGTTATCCCGATCCTGGAAGTCACTGGGTCTATGAGCTTATGATGACCACCGTCTAGGTCGAAAAGGACATACATCGTAGGGTGCCTAATCAATTCAGAGCGTGGTTTCACTTCGGACCCAATGGATTCAGGGTGGGTCCCCTTATGGGTTTTGATATTCCTGTTGTGGTAGTTGATGCCATTCTAGGTGAGAATGCAGTTGACCTTCCAAATGGAGTCGTAGAGGACCTAGTGTCCCCAGAGCCTATAGAGTCTAAAGGATCGGCGAACGTGTCTGACTAATAGTCATAGGACCATTCCTTTTTTAGAACCGATCTTTTGTAAATTGACTTTTGTATATAAACCTTGTGTGTTTATAAAGAAGTGTTTTGGTTGTGATTGGTTTCCTGCTTTCCTATCCCGTATTATTTACTATTAGGGGTTTTATTATACGCTTCCTCATGTGCATTAAAATGAATGGGTTGGCGATGCATCATAGGAATGTCGCAAATTTTATCGACCACTGAGGGATGGGCACACGCTCGAGGATCAGGGCATGACAGTGAACATTACTTTTCCTTCCTAGTTAATTAGTGACATTGGGTCACTAATTGTTCTGGGTAAATGCTCAATGACTGCGGGGAAAGTATGGTACGATTAGGGAGTTCTCCCCCATCAAGGACTGAAGCTACTGCTTCGAGGGCAGAACCTCAAATGGAAGATATTCTATAAGCGCTGGCCAACATAAGGAATCTGATGGAAAGACAAGCCTAACAACAATCGGGAGTGGAACGTCGTACTCAAGGGTTAGTGGAGCAATTCTTGAAGTTGAAGCCACCCAAGTTTACCAGTATGGGAAGTCCTGAAGAGGCAGAACAATGGATTGATGGAATATAAAGGATTTTCCGGCTATTGAATTGCAACAACACCGAGAGGATAACCTTGGCGAAGTACCAATTGGAAGGAAATGCCAAACATTGGTGGAGAGCCTTCGGAGACACAATCTTTCCACCTGGTACTGCTGTAACACAGGATGAGTTTGTCAGGGCTTTCAATAGAAAGCATTTTTCTGACTGTGCTAGAGATAAGAAAATAACTGAATTCGTTCAACTAGAACAAAAGGAGCTGACGGTAGACCAATATGAAGCAAAATTTTCTGAACTGTCAAGGTATGCTCCTAGATTGGTAGAGGATCGGGAGGAAAAAACTAAGAGATTTCGAAGGGCACGAGAACGGACATCGGGGAGACAACTGGATCCTCTAAATATAAGAGATTATAATGTAATTTATGAACGGGCCTAGCTTGTAGAGCAAGAAGTAATAAGGGAGCAATTGGAAAGCAATGAGCGAATGGAGTCAGGACGACAAATGGCACTGAGTGATACCCGACGGGGTAAGAGACCCTATCCAACCCAAGAGCTACCTTGGGATTCTAAGAAGAAGCGAAATTCTGGAAATGTCGGGAGGACCGGGAGTGGTCCCTGCCTAGATCACCAGAGATGTTTCGGGTGTGGGCAGAAAGGTCACTTTAGGATGGACTATCCATAATGAGGGTCATAGTCAAACGTAAATCCGACGCGAAAAATGCAATAACGTGTAGGTGGACCATCTCCATAAGGAAATCCACAGAGGCCGCCAGTACAAGGACGAGTGTACATAGTCACCCAAGAGGAAGCAAAAGTTTCTAAAAACGTTACCTCATGGACAATTTCCTTGAATGACAAGATGGCATATGCATTATTTGACACGGATGCTACGCATTATTTTGTGTCTGAAAGATATAGACGAATGGGTGAAATAGAAGTCAACTCTCTTGATATGCCCCTTCGTATTTCTATGCCGTTGAAAGACATGGTATTGTCTACATTAGTATACGAGAAATGTAAGATATCCATAGGTGGAAGAGATCAAAAAATAGACCCGGTAGTGATGGTCATGTATGACTTCGACGTCATCATAGGGATGGATTGGCTCCGTAAACAATGGGCTATGGTGGACTGTTATAGAAAGATGATTCTATTCAACCTACCTAATTAGCCGAGTTTTGAATTTTACGGAGATTAGACAAACCCCTTAGTGGCTCTTATTTCGATATGGGAGGCACATGCACTTCTTGAGGAAGGGTGTCAAGGATACCTAGCGGTAGTCAAGGACCATACTAAGGAGCAAGCCAAACTCGATGAAATTCGAGTGGTCTAGGAATTTCCGGACGTATTTCCTGAAGAATTGCCCAGATTACCACCAAAGCGGGAAATCGAGTTCGAAATCGAACTGATGCATGGAACAGAACTAATATCCAAAGCCCCGTATAGGATGACTTTAGCGGAACTAAAGGAATTGAAAGTACAATTGCAAGAATTACTCGATGGGGGATTCATTAGGCCAAGTGCTTCTCGGTGGGCTACACCAGTCCTGTTTGTAAAGAAGAAAGATGGGTCGATGCGCCTGTGCATCAACTATAGGCAATTGAATCAGGTAACCATCAAGAATAAGTATTCGTCGCCTAGAATTGACAATCTATTTGACTAGCTGTAAGGGAGTTTAGTCTTTTCTAAGGTAGACTTAAGGTCATGATATCATCAGTTAAGAATTAGATAAGGAAACATCCCTAAGACTACCTTTAGGACTCGCTATGGACATTATGATTTCCTAGTTATGCCGTTTGGATTAACAAACGCCCCCAGCTGCATTCATGGATGTGGCACCCTCGAGGGCCCCGATCCATTGGGGTCTCCCTTTGTTCGCTCCCCTTTCACTTGACCTGATAATGTAATACTCTGATACCAAGGAATTTTATTATAATTCAAGAATCCTGGGGGTTTACATCTTTTAGATCGGTCCCTGCGCAATTTATATGGCGGAAGCACATCCATCAACTCCCTTCCCTATATTTAGAAAACGATGCACACCAACTAAACATTTAAAGGTAAAAGCCGAACACTTTTATTTACTTAAACCAGATGGACATCATTCATCGGTACATCAAAATGCCGAAGTCTTTTATACTCGGCTAAACTTCAAAAGATGACCGACATCTTCTCCAACAGTAGTATACTTAAAGTCCATCGATCAGTGTCGGCATCCAAAAGTTCCTGCCTTTGCTATCCTCCTCCTCCCAGTCATAACCAACCACTCAATCCATCTACCGGTGGCAGTAGCAGCAGAGGTATCTTATCTAGTCTGAAATGTTAGTCCCCAAAGGGGTGAGTACAACCACTCAGCAGTAAAGATCCATCAAACTACTCAATGCGTCAAATAGAACAATCAAGATATCATGAGAAAGCATATATCATTCATACATTTAAGCATACCTCACCTTACAGTCATGCATACGTCACCACACAATGTGCATATACCACCATGCACTTGTACATATATCATCAAACAGCCATGCATGTATGTCACCACACAATGTGCATATACCACCATGCACTTGTACATATGCCATCAAACAGCCATGCACACATGTCACCATACTATGTGCATATACCACCATACGATATGCATGATTCAATTTCAGCTTTTATCTTTCCATTTGATCACAACATTTTTCTTTCCCGGGACCAATAATTGCATCCCACATTTTATCGCTCGCACCCAACCTGGCATCGCGAGGAACCTTCGGCACACACCTCCGGGCATCCTGACACTCCCGGGGCATCGTCGGCTCACACCTCCGACGGTATCCTCATTTATCATAATTCATGTTCACAATTGTAACTCAATATCAACATGGCACATGATGTGATGGCAACAAGGTCAAATTCAGCTTTTGATTTTATATGTAATGCCAAATATCATCACATGTGCAGCAAGATCAATCACTTAAAAACATTATAATTCATGGGGCAAACTCATGGATTATTACTATTATTTTAGAAACGGAATGCATTCTTTTAATTAACACTCCTTAAAATTTAGTGATTGGCTCTAATAAATTCTAAGAATTTAATACATCATAGACAAGCTATAGGGACAGTTATCTCATGAAAAACACCACACCACCAGAATTTCATACAAAACAAAATAGTCCATACATTACAGCTTTTGAAATTCGCACAATCCAGCTTACACAGTTTTAGAAAACATTTTAATTAAATACTCAAATGACCTTAAAAAATTATGAAATTCGAATATGTGATAATCAAGACATAAAGGCAGATATTTCATGAGAACACTACACCAAAAGATCCTCATATAATTCAGTATGGTCCATGCATCACAGAATTACTATTCTGACATTTCAACTTGCACAGTTTTTGAAACATTTTCGGTTAAATAGGCAAATGAACTTCAAAAATTATGAAATTTGAATATGTTGTAGGCAAGACATAAAGAGAGATATTCCATGAAGGACATTACACCAAAAGAATCGCATATAAAACGATATAATCCGCGCATCGCAGCTAACAAAGTCCTAACACATCAGATTGTACAGTTTTAGAAACATTTCCGATTAAATACCCAAATGACCTTCAAAAATTATGAAATTTGAGTATGTGATAGCCAAGACCATAAGGCAGATACTTCACGAAGATATCGAAGTCAAATTCATCCTAGATAAATAAATATGGACGGTTAAAAGCCCTGTTCCTAGTACCGTAATTGAGATCTAACCATCTCCATAGGACCACGATTTCACCTACCTATTCTTGTTTATTTTCTCTAAATTTTTGATATGTTATATCTTAGGATGTACTTTACAACTTTTGTTAAGAAATCAAATTGAAATGTCAACAAAAAGGTTGCCTTACAGTCCATGCATTCACCAAGGGTCGGTACCAAAATTTCCAGATCTAGTCTTTCCAAAGAACAACGATTTCACCTACTTATGCTTGTTTGTTTTGTCCCAAATTTGAGTATGTTATACTACAAGAAGTCCTTTACATCTTTCATTTAGAAGTCGAAGTCAAATTTTAACTAGAACATTGCATGCAAGTCACTAGAACATCCAAGGTCGAGCTATTTTTCTCAAGAACAGCACACTAGACTAGAGTATCACTCTTATAACTTCAATTTTTCACATCCTATACATCCGAAATCATCACCAATCAATCACACACACTAAGTACAGCATGCAAGAGTAGATCAAGGGATCCCACTTGCCTCTAATTCCAGCAAACAACCGGTGGGCTCAAAGGAGGGACACGGCGGCTCGACGGCGGTGAACGGACCTCCTCCTTCCTT
Source organism: Eucalyptus marginata (assembly GCA_014182565.1). Classification (NCBI taxonomy): domain Eukaryota; kingdom Viridiplantae; phylum Streptophyta; class Magnoliopsida; order Myrtales; family Myrtaceae; genus Eucalyptus; species Eucalyptus marginata. The sequence continues at coordinate 267,264 of JABKBI010000019.1, forward strand.
TCTCTCTCCCTCTCTTCTCTCTTTCTCTCCTCTCTCTCGGCACCTAGTCCGACCACCCCCTTCCCCTTTTCCTTTTGGTTGTTTAATTACTTGCCTTTGGTTAATTTTGCATGGAAGGACACTTGTCTTTGTAAGAAGGACACTGGGCTTCATGGGAAGGACACTTGTAGAGTCCCTCTCGCCACTTGTCGTTCTCCATGCAAGCTGATGGGCTTTCTTTGGGCTGGATTTGGGCCAGTTTTTTGGGTTGGCCGAATGGTGGGGTTGTGGGCCTCCTTCAGGCTGTCTTGGGCCTTAACTAAATCAGCCCACATTTACTCCTTAATCCATCCACCTTAATTCCCCACTTAATTTCATAATCTCAAATAGTCACTTGGTTATATAAAACTGCAACATTCATCAAATGACAATCCAACTTATAGAGTATAGGTCCAAGAACAGAAAATTCTTTTGTCAATTTATCGTTTAGTACAATCCTTGATCACACTTAGTTATAAGATACATTTCCAAATCAAAACAATAGTCCATTCAATGATCGGCCTTGTTTAATTGAAATCCATTAGTCGAATGGCCATAATAAAATCCGATGGCGCTTCCATCACCTATTCATTGTTCATGGTATATCCAAGGGTTGTCATGAAATTTTAGGATACCACAATGGATCTAATGAATAGGGTATTCAAACCCTACTTGGATCAGTTTGTAATTGTCTTTGTTCATGATATAGTGATATACTCCAAGGGACTAGAAGAACATGAGCGACATTTGAGAATAATACCGCAAACCCTTAGAGACCATAAATTGTATGCAAAATTTAGCAAGTGTGAGTTTTGGTTGGACCAAGTAATATTCCTAGGTCATGTGGTATCAGCAGAAGGAATCTTGGTGGACCCAGCGAAGGTCGAGATTGTAGTAAATTGGCCAAGACCAACAATGCCAACATAAATACGAAGTTTATGGGGACTTGTAGATTACTATAGGAGGTTTATAGAAGGGTTCTTGCGACTTGCGGGCCCGTTGACACAATTGACTAGGTAAAAGGTGAAGTTTGAATGGAGTGGTGAATGTGAAAGGAGTTTCCAAGAACTCAAGAGAAGATTGACGACAGCTCTACTACTAACAATTCTGTTTGGATCTGGTGGATTCATGGTTTATAGCGATGCTTCCCATAAAGGATTGGGACATGTCCTGATGTAGTACGGTAAGGTAATAGCCTATGCATCGAGATAATTGAAACCCTACGAATTGAACTATCCAACTCATTATCTAGAATTGGTGGCTATAATTTTCACATTGAAAATATGGAGACATTATCTATATGGGGAGAAATTTGAAATTTATACAGATCACAAAAGTCTGAAGTACTTATTATCTCAAAAGGAATTAAATATGAGGTAGAGGAGGTGGATGGAATTGCTAAAGGATTACGACTGCAAGATACTATATCATCCAAGGAAGGGGAATAAGGTAGTAGATGCTCTCAGTCGTAAGTCGGCATTGGATATGGCAAGCTTAAGGGCAACATAATGGAACCTATTGGAGATGACAGTGAATTTGGAGTTTAAGTTGGAAATAGACCATCTCTTTAGTGTATTAACCACGCTGAGGATTGAACCAGAAATTATTCAAAGAATTAGAATACTATAACAGTCTGACCCGGAAGTCGTGAAATTTCAAGACGAAGTATTGTTAGGGAAAAGACCAAAATTCCATGTTTCTGAAGATGGAACAGTTAGATACCAGGGAAGATTGTGTTCCCAATAATGAAGAGATAAAGAAAGAAATTCTGTTGGAAGCACATAGGAGTAATTATACTATCCACCCTGGAAATACAAAGATGTATCGAAACGTACGTTAATCGTACTGGTGGAATGGTATGAAGGCAAACATTGCTAAGCACGTTTCTCAATGCTTGACATGCCAACGAGTGAAGGCGGAACATTGCAAGCCCGCAAGAATGCTAAGACCACTGGATATACCGGAGTGGAAATGAGAGCACGTAATGATAAATTTCATGCAAGGATTACCAAGGGCGTCAAGTGGTCACGACTCTATCTGGGTAATAGTGGATCGTCTGGCTAAATCCGCCCATTTCCTAGCAATATGTATGGATTATCCAATGGATAAATATGCTGAAATGTATGTGAGCCAAGTAGTACACTTACACGGTGTTCCTGTGACCATTACATTTGATCGGGACTCGAGATTTAGGCGAAGTCTCCAAATCGCATTAGGGACCAAACTTCAATTCAATACTGCCTTTCATCCGCAGACGGACGAACAAACAGAAAGAGTAATCCAAGTACTAGAAGACATGTTGAGAGCTTGTGTTATTAATTTTAAAGGAAGTTAGGATGAGAAGTTACACTTAGTGGAGTTCGCGTATAACAATAGTTTCTAGCAAAGTTTTGGTATGGCTCCCTATGAGGCACTATATGGGAGAAGTTGTAGGACTCACGTCTACGCTAGAATGAAGTGGGTGAGAGAAAACTAACAGGACCCAAGTTGGTACAAGCTACTACGGATGTGATGGAAATTATTAGAAATAGACTCAAGACGGCCCAGAGTCGATAGAAGAGTTACGTAGATAAGTGTAGAAGGCCATTAGAATTTGACATAGGAGATCAAGTATTTCTAAAGGTATCCCCGATGAAAGGTATATCACGATTTGGAAAGAAAGGCAAGTTGAGTCCAAGATTTGTTGGACCTTTCGAGATCCTGGAAATGATAGGAGATGTAGCCTATCGATTGGCATTGCCTCCTAAGTTGGCAAATCTGCACGATGTCTTCCATGTGTCGATGTTCAGGAAGTATCAGCTCGATCCTACTCACGTACTTGACCATGAGATTATCGAGGTAGATGAAAAAGTGAGATATGTGGAAGAGCCGATACGGATACTGAATCGGAAGTGGCAAGTCCTCCGGACGAAGGTAATTCCACTAGTCAAGGTCTTGTGGCGACACCACGACGTGGAAGAGGCTATGTGGGAAAGCGAGAGGGAAATGAGGCAAAAGTACCTTCTCTTTTTAATGAGACATAAGGGGCGCTCAATTTTGAGGATGAAATTCTTTTAGGAGAGGAGATTTGTGATATCCAAACTTCGCCCAAGCCTTGAATATGTAACGATCCATGTCGCATCAACAAATTGTCGTTGGCACTATGCATGGCTACCGTTTCACCACTACTATTCCCTTACCAAACCATTCCGTCTCATCACGTCCTTGTGACATCACCTCATCATCACGTCTTCGCCATTTCGTGATAACTCGATCATCATTTAGCCCATGCACACGCCCAATGCAATCAACAAAAAAAAGAAATGATGATCCCCGAAACCGCCCCAAACCAACTGCTTCTCCTTCATGCAAAAATTGAAGACCGTTGACCCAAATTCCTCAGCCACGTCTCTTCTCCCTCTGCCAGACAACAACCAAGGCTTTGACATGCAAGGGGCCACGTCCTTACATGAAGGGTTGCAAGTGTCATGCCCCAAACGTGACTCCTCGAGCCGTTTCTCTTCCTGCTGCCACGAAGCCCCTTTTGTTGACTTGATTAGTCAATCGGCGGAGCACACGAAGCAAAAGAAGACTATTCCTTCATCTTCTCTTGGCACTCAACATTTTCTCCATTTTTAGCAACATCTTCAGCGAATTTCAGCTCGGACACCTACACCGTTGTGGTACTCGTCGCATTGGGTTGATAGTTGGTTGCGACCTCTCTTGTGGACAATCCTTCTTAATGTGTCCTACCTATCCACAGCCATAGAATTTCAGCCGTCCATTACAAGGTCCTGGGCCATGTCGCCCATCACACCTTCGACATTCTTCATTCCGATAAGGTGCTTTTCCTAGATTCAGGCCATCCCTGGCTTTTCCAAAATTCCCAAAATTGCTCTTCTTCTTAGATTACCAGGTCTAACCTTGACCTGTATTGGGTCTCTTACCTCGTCTGATATCACCAAAAGTCGACTGCCTCTTATACTCTAATTGCTCTCTTACCAACTCCTGCTTCACCAACTGTGCCATTTCGTAAATCTCATTATAATCTCTTATATTCAAAGGCACCAGTTGTTTCCTGATATCAGTTCTCAACCCTTTCAGGAATCTCTTAGCTTTTTCTTCTTGATCTTCTATTAGCCTGGGAGCATATCTAGACAGTTTAGAAAATTTCGCCTCTCTTGATCCTTTGTCGGCTCCTTTGTTCCAACTGAACAAATTCTGTGATTTTCTTATCCCTAGCACAATAGAGAAATGCTTTCTATTGAAAGCTCTGACAAATTCATCCCAATTTACATCAGTACCCGGTGGAAAGATCGTGTCCCTTGAAGCTCTCCACCAAAACTTTGCATTTCCCTTTAGCTGGTGCTCTGCCAAAGTTATCTTCTCAGCATCATTGCAGTTCAACACCCGGAAAATTTGTTCCATCCCATCAATCTAATGTTCCGCCTCCTCAAGACTTCCCATTCCACTAAACTTAGGTGGTTTCAACTTCAGGAATTGCTCCACCAATCCTTGAGTACGGCGTTCTGCCCCGGGTTGTTGCTACGCTTGTCTTTCCATTAGATTTCCTATATTGGCCAATGCCTGCAGGATGTCTTCCATTCAGGGTTCAGCCCTTGCTGCAGAGGCTTCAGCCCTCGATGGATCATGACCTCCAGTTCGTACCATGATTTTCCTGCAGTTTCCCAGCATTTGCCTCAGGAATAATCTTTGACTCAATGTCTCCATTTAAAGTAACCGCAACTATAAAATAAGTAACATAAACATGTTACTGGCACCTAAAAGTAACTCATAAAACAGACTAGGGATCTACGAGTGAATACCCATCACCCGTTGTTCAAAGTTAGTCAACCATTCTTAGTCAGCATCCTAAGGTATGCATTGTTATTATATTCCTCAATTTCCAAATGAGGCTCCTTATCACTCCACATATAACCTTTTGCTCTGATACCAACCGCTGTGGCACCCTCTCGACATGGCCTCCAAATCCGTTAGGGTCACCACAAGTACCATTCACTTATCCTATTAACATACCACTCTGATACCTTTCAAATATAGCGGGTCCAAAATTCATGGGGGTTAATTAATTAAAAAAAAAATTGAAATGGTCCTAGCGCAGTTCAAGAACGGAAGTATAATCAAATCTCACTATCCCCTACTCCAACAACAATAATGCAATTGCACACCAACTACGCATTAGATAAAAGATAGAGCCGAGTCACTTTTATCTACATATTCATGATGGACATCTCGGGTCGGTATAGCAAAAGGCCAAGACTTTTAACTATGCTCGGCTATAACTCAAAAGAAGTCGACCCTACATCAGACATGTACACCTATCCATCATCAAGTGTCGGCTATCCAAAAAGTGTCATCTTCTACTAGTCGTACGTGTAATCACACCCAACCCGCTGCATCAGGCGGCGGCAGCATCCCTAGCATCACCCCGTCGCGTCGAACATGGACGGACAGCAACTCCTGGACTATAGGGCCCCCAGCAAAACCCACGTCATACATAACCAAAACACGAACTCGGACAAACACCATGTGACATCCCAAATTTCATTGACCTTCATTAGTGTAATTGAATCATTAGGAGTTCGGATTATTTTAAATCGGGCCAAGAAGTAAACCCGATGGATCGTGAGGATCGAATGGGCTTGAGAAATAAGTGGGCCACACGAATTGGACTTGTGAACTCGAGTGAGAGATCGTGGGCTTGGACTTGGCTTGAAGCGGGCCAAGGTTCGGAATTATTAGATTTGTAGATTTAGTTTAGTGGGCCGGGATTGTTATAGATTAAGCCCGTTGGGCCAGAGAAAGATAATTAGGCCCAAGTGATTTTATTTTTATTTTATAAATTATAGTTAAGGTGATTTAATTAGTGACTTACTTATAACTTTAGCATTCTTTTCTGATGAATTCCTTATAAACCCACATTGACTAGTCGATATGTTATGTCATTCGATATGCTATATGTTATGACTTTGTATAATTGGGATCGAGTAGAAACAAATGAAAATTAATTGAAGAACTTAGCAACTAATGTTATAACTAATAACATGAATTAAAACCTAACTAAAATTGAATGACAAATGGCGAAGGAGACTAAAATTTGGAGGCCACGACAACACCCTTCCCTGCCCTCCGTTTTCTCTTCAACACCCACGGTTTCTTCACAAATCCATAGAACCGAAGATGGCAACTCCAAGAAAGTATAATCATTAGCCAAATCCAATCATTACACTAACCTAGGACTAGCTCATAGCTTATTTCCCCACATAAATTTCGAAAATCCTCTCTCTCTCCTCAAGAACCGAGAAAACCCATCCCCTTCGTGTCTTCTTCTTGGTCGAGTGGAGAGAAAACTAGAAGCAAAGACCAGCAAGCTTCTTCCTCTTGCATGCGAGACTTGGTGCTGAATCTTGAAGTGTTTTTGTGTGATATTGATAGCTTAACAAAGGTAAGGAAAAGTAGAACTCTAAGTTGAAGTGTATCCACCATTTCATCAAGAAAGCTTGCGGATCTAACCAAGCTATGAAGGATATGACTTGTAGTTGTTGTTTCATGGTTAATCGGAGTTGAGTAAGAGATAGATTAGAGATAGACGTCATTGCATGTCATTTTTGAGCATTGCATGTTATGAAGTTCAAGTAAGAGTGTGCTGTCTTGTTAAGAAAAGTGATGAGAAGTGATAGTTTTGTGTTGTTTTGAGCATGATGAACCTAAGAGTGAAGCTAGAAGTCATTGCATGTTGTTTTTAAGTTTTGCATGTCTCGGAAATTTGATGAAAGTTGGCTGTTTGATGAAGTGAAGTGCTGAGGTGGATTCCGAGTGGATAGAGTTGTTACAAATTGAGATGAGTGATCTCATGGATGCGGCAACACATCGAGCCGAGTTAGGAATCGATTGATTGCGAGGATAGACATGCCAAAGTTACTTTTAGTTGCTGTGATTAGGTATTAGAGTATTGTCGAAGGAGTTTTATGAAAAGTTAAATAGATTAGTCGGATGAAAGTAAATGAAATCGTGCATATGTTCGGTTCTAAGTAAAAACGGGTATGGAATCTTTACGTTTGTATTTATTTTCTTACGTATGATTACTGGAAATAGGAAGGAAATTATTCTATATGGTGGAATATCTATAATATCGAGTTATATAAGTAGCTAATACCATATGAATATAAAAACATAGTGATAAAAAGGAATTTGGTAAAAAAATCAGTGAACTGTTTTCATGAGTAACGGTATGACCTTTACTGATTATGCGAATTTTCTGTACTTACCTAGTAAGAATTGGACTTCGAGTTCTGAACAAAAATTGTAGAAAACATCTTAAGGAATAATGTGTCAAAATTTGAGATTAAATGAACAAGAATTGATTAGTAAAACAATTTTCTTAGTGGATATAAAATCTGGACGTCGGTACAGGGTAATAGTAAAGATTACAGCAATTGTATTTCTTAATACAGCAAGATTCGAACTTAAGTTTCTGCACGGAAGTTGTCGATCTATGTCTCTAGTATAACGTACTAAAATTTGGTAATATTTCGACAAGAATTGATATATTTTCTATGACCAAAACAGAAACTGTGCAATTAACCAGTAAACTGTCCTAATCCGAGAATTTATAATATATATTGTAATCTATATATTTAACTTGCAGGATGTACATAGAGTCTAATCAGTTCATAATAGATACTAGTCATGAAAGAATAGGCCTCATACATCAATTGAGATATCAATGCATATAGTATCATGCGAGTGCAACGTGTGCAGTGCATAGTGCTTGATTATGGGATGAATATTTGTTCGGCATGGAATGGGACATGTCGTAATGGATTTTATCGTATAATTTGGACACGCACGTGTGCTAGGATCATGAGAATTAGATACATAGTTAGATACTTTGGAGTCTTTTCTTTTGCATACGATAAATGCATTAATCAAAGGTGTGGTGGTGTGAAATGTGTGCTTAAGAGAGTGAATGAACCCATCGGTACAGAGATACCGGTGATGCCCCCGGAAGTTTGAGATGCCCCTTGCTGTGTGGTCTTGGGAGGACCTCGGTTGTGTGATACCGGGATGCCTCGGAGTGAGATGCCCATAATAGAAATATTGTGGAAGTCCAGATAACGTACTTTCCGGAAGTGACTCGATCAGGCCGGTAGAGTTCCGGTTATGACTGATTCGGGTGGATCATATGCACACTAAATATAATTCTATTTGGCGAGTGAGTTCATGCATTATTGTTGCATTGTATCATGATGTGAAATTGATTTTGAAAAGGTAAGTATGGAGATGGATGCATATAAGGTGATTACTTAGGTGGTGTATTAATATCTAATTGACTATGCTTGTGACAACTATATTATTATATTCCGAATTGTTTGGATTATGATTCCCTGGTAATATTGATGGTTGTGGATTATTTAAGTTAGAGTTTTATTATTCTTTACTGGGCATAGTTTTGCTCATACCTTACATTTTTCAGATTGATAGTATGGACGTGCCGCCATTAGCTCATTACGGTGTGATATCGAACATTGAGGTTACTTTTACCGATGTGTATGATGCTGATGTTGAGTTGACCTTCTCCAAATACGAGGCCACGTTATGGATGGATGATGGTAGAGCTGAGATGATCCCCATGAAGTTTATTGCCTGGTTTGTCAAACATGATGGAGCGATGTTTGGCCCTATACCTTTTGGAAATGATGAAGCAGGAGCTGGGACGGATGGCGCCTAGACGCCTTTGATCGCGAAGAAGCTATCTAACTTTTGTTTCTTTTTGCACGTGGGCTTGTGTGGGAACTCACGAAGTAGATACCCTCACCCTCTTATCCCTGGCTTGTGTTGCGCCTTACTTTTGCTATAAATATGTTGTATATAAAGGTGATGAACATGGAAGGAGTCCAAGTTGATATATTTTTGTAGGCCCTGATAATGGTAAAAGAAATGAAGCTTCTTGTGATCTCATCTATGTGCATCAATACTTTGGTCTATATTAATCATCGGAAGAGTATTTGTAGGATAACCTCATAGTAGAAACTAAAGATTTTAAATAATCCATGTTATACATGGTAACCTTCAATGGTAAATACTATAGATACTTAATAGAAGGAGGTTATAAGTAAAGGAAGATAATAATAATTAAAATTTCCGCCTGCGCGTAGTACGTGACGCCCTGGGACGTCACACACCAAACCAGGAACACTAACACAGAAATGCTCTGAGCAATCAACCTCAACATCAGATGGTAAGCCATAGAAAGTACCACGCGCGACCGGTGGTAGAGGCATCTTTTAATCTGAAATGTTAATCCCCAAAGGAGTGAGTACAACCACTCAGCAGTAAAGATCCACCAAACTACACAGTGCAACAAGCAAAATAATCAAGATATCACGAGTAAAGTACATATTGTCCATGCTATCGAGCATACATCACCATGCAGTCATACTTGTATTTCCATGAGGTTCATTCTATGCCATATGCACACACCCCTGCACTTGATTCAATTTTCATTTTTTATTTTTCAAAGAGGATCTCATTTCATCTTTCTTCCCAGGGATCACTGTTTGCATCCCTCATTTATCGCTCGCACCCAACCTGGCATCGGGAGGAGCCTCCGGCACACACCTCCGGGCATCTCGAAACTCCCGAGGACATCCGGCACACACCTCCGGGCATCTCGACACTCCCGAGGACATCGTCGACTCAAGGGTCCGACGGTATCATCATTATCACAATTTATATTCACATGTATGTTTCACTTTCAACATAGCATTTGATGCAATAATATCAAAGGTCTAAACCAGCTTTTTGGTATTATATGACATGCTAAATTTCACCACATGTGTAGCAAAAGCAACCACTGAAGACATTATATCACATAGAGCAATTCATTTATTTTTGAAAATACAGCAATTTTCGGTCAAAACAGAATGCACTCCTTTAGTTAAAATTCTAGGAAAATTAGTAAACGGTCTTAATAAATTCTGAAAATTTGACATATTATAGGCGAGACCTAGAGGAATAAATTTGGTACGGTCCATGCATCACAGCCTTTAAAATTTCAGAACATCGCCCTTGCACAGTTTCATTCACAAATTCGGTATAAACCCAAAACCCGCTCTGAAAATTCTGAAATTTTGATATGTTATAGACAACACCTAGAGGTAAAATTTTTGTGAAGAAATCGAAATCAAATTCGTTCTGGATTAAGAGCTACAGTCGGTTTAATTCTCCCTACTCTCGGTACAGCTTTCCAGATTAATCCCTTTCCGAGAAAATTCGATTCACCAACCTACACATGTCCATTTCGTCTCAATTTTTGGTATGTTACTCCTCCAATTGTCATCTACAACTTTCATCAAGGACACAAGATCAAATTTCAACCGGATAATTCTAGAAAATTCACAGAATCACACTAGGTCGACATAACGGTTTCCAGATCTAATCTCTTCAAAGAAAAATGGTTTCACTGACCTATACTTGTTCATTTCCTCTCAAATTTTGATGTGTTACTCTCTAAGAAGTTCTCTACAACTTTCATCAAGAGTATGCAGTGAGATTTCGACTAGATATTCACCAAAAAATTCACGGAATCACTAGAGCTCAAGCTGTTTTCCATAGAACAGCTTACTAACCTAAGATGAAACTCCCAAATTTCAAAGATTCTAACACTTAGTTCATCCGAAATTTACTATCCATTACACATACATCACAGCAAGCAATATGTAGGCTAATGGACTTTACTTGCCTCAAATCCAAAGAAAACACAGCAAGACAACGGCGGGGCAAGGCGGGCTCGATGGCGGTCTCCTCCTCCCTTCACGGCTCACGGTCGGCTTCCTCTCTCTCGGCTTTCTCTCTTCCTCCCTTTCTCTCTTTCTCCCTTCCTCGCGCGACACTCCTCCCCCTTGTTCAATCCACCTCTCTTCCTTTCTTCCCCTTCATGATTAGCAATCATTAACCTTGCATGCAAGATGACACTTGGTTAATCCCCTTAGCCACTTGTAGAATTGCCATGCAAGAAGATGGGCCGACCTTGGGCCGACTCCTCCATCCGGTCCCTCTCTTGGTCGACAGCCCATGGGGCTCCTTGGGCCGGCTTCGGGCCATCCTTGGTCGACCCAACAGTGGGGAATGGTGGGCTGTTTTGGCCTTAAGAAATCAGCCCACACCTTCTCTTAATAACCAATCTTAATTCCTCACTTATATATACTTAATTACAAATATTCACATGGCCATAAAATTATGTAATAATAATCGATAGTAATCCAACTTATAAAGTACATGGCCATGGATGGAAATTTTTCTCATCAATTCCTCTTTTAGCACAATCCTAGATCATTCATGAGCATGTGCTATATTCCCAATCAAAACAGCAGTCCATTCATTGCCCAGCCTTAATCTATTACAATTCTTTGGTCTAAAGGCCATAACATAATTTAATGGCACTTCCATCACCTTTCCATAGGTCGTAATGCATCTAGAGGTCGCTATGAAATTTTAGGATGCCACATCCGACTCCGTCACTGCCTTGCTCAAGTTTGAGGTCAATTGGCGAGTATCGTAATGTTATGAAGATTTGACGTGTTTTGATTAGGGTTCGGATGCTAGAATTCTTTAGGCGAGTCGAATATATAATGGTACTAACGTCGATTAGATGGTTGACTTCGGTTTTATGCATCCATAGTGGTTCGGTTTAGACGTGTGAGAGGGCATTAATAAACCTGTAGGTGCTGCACCATGAATGAAATTGATGTTGATGCCGTCAGTCCATCATGGCGAATTTTTTTTCTTTTTTGGTAAAAGGTAATAAGTATAATAAGGAAAGGCCAAATGTACAGAAGATCACGGCACCAAAAACATACACTCCAAATGGAAAGTCATAAGGAGTGGAAGGATGCCGACATGTAAAAGCCAACGAAACGCGGCACACACACTACAACACGAACACCAAAAGACAAGCACGGCATGGAGAACCGGTACCAAGAACAAAAAACCTCGGACGAGGAGGAAGAAGCCCACGGCTTCAAAGCTACGAGTCCCTTGAGAAAATCATTGGGTCAATGCCCCAACTTCTCTGCAACCTTCTGTTCCTAAAATTATCTTCAACGTTCCTGAAGGTGATAGCCTTGTCTCAGACCACTTTGAAAATATAGTTCTTCATGGCCAAGACAGTAAGACGCTAATCTCTGAAGAGGATGCTATTCCGATTTTTGCAAATGATATCACATAGAGCGTTGAAGGAAAAATGGGAATGCACTTATAGAAATCTTTACCCATTAAAAAAGTAGCGGCCTAGCGGAGGTTCTCCCTCCAAGCCCTGTTGCGCCAAGGCAAATTACATCTTGCAACCCAGAAGAAAGCGACGCTAGCCATGACACAGCATCCAAAAAATAGGTGATCAATGGAATCAGGCAAACTCTTGCAAAAAGCACATGAAGCATTGCCTATTCTACCATAAGACAGAAGAAGAGCCTAGGTGGGGAGTCTGTTTTGGGCAATAAGCCAAAGGTTAAGTTGGTATTGAGACGTTATGGCGTTGTTCCCGACGAAGGCATGCCAATGGACCTGAGGCCTCTTCCTTCTGATGGAGTTTCACACCGTTGCCACCGTGAACCAGCTCGACGAGCTTTCTTGTCAGCAGCAGTCATCCGAGTCACGAGAAAGGACAGGGAGGGGAAGTCCCCATGACTCAAGCACAGTCTTGAGAGCCTACCCAGCGTTTAAGAAGAGGTCAGCCATAGAAGCTTGTCTAGAAAGCCCTGAGCTGTAGATAAGCGAATTTGAAAACAACAAGTTCAGAGGCCCCTTAGGGTACCAATTATCGAACCACGAAAAGGTTGAGAGGCCATCGCCAATTTTCCAATGGAAGGCCTTCCGGAAATTGCTCCTTAGGTTCAACAAACTCTTCGAGGCCCAGGAGCCATAGGTCGGTTTCCTAGCGACCCAAAAATTCTTATTTTTTAAAAAGGTAGAATGAATCCACCTGCACTAGAGCGCCTCCTTGTCTGAAAACTTGAGCCATATATGCTTTAGCATGGCGGCCTTATTGCAATCTCGGAGTCTCCTGATACCTAGCCTTCCTTCATCTTTTGGAAGGAAAACATCATCACAAGCTACCTTGGCACCACCCCTGCCCTAATCCGGGCCTTTCCACAGGAATTGTCCAAGGATTTTCTATATCTGGTCCAACACAGGTACAGGTAAAACAAAAACACTTGCCCAGAAGGCTTGTATAGCATGAAGAACTAACTTGATAAATTGAAGCCATCCAGCAAGAGAGAGAAATCGGTGAGTCCAAGAATGCACCCTTGCAGTAATACTGTTGACAAGGGCACAACAATCTACTTTACTTATCCTCGAAGAAATAATAGGAACCCCTAGGTAGCGTGCCAGTAATTTCCCTTCATGGAAGCCAAACTCAAAGAGAATATGGTTCCTTAAGGAAGGCGCACCTCTCGCCAGGAAAATTTTGCTCTTACTCGGGTTTGGAAGTAGGCCACTCCAAGAGGAAAAGACGTGAAGACCTTCTTTGAGGAGAGCTACTGTAGGCAGATCAGCCTCACAGAACAGGAATACATCATCCGCAAAAAAGAGATGAGAAAGACTCGTCGCCTTACACCTCCAGAAGAACTTGAAATCAGGCCTCAAAGAGCACCTGAATAGAATCCCTGACAGCATGAAGCTCCCCATTCAAAGCAATTGAGAATTTGGGTGTGCGAACACAGGTCATAATAAGCCAGGCCATAAACTTAGGGAAGCCAAAAGCCAGCATCACTCCTTCGAGGAAATCCCAATCCACAATGTCATAGGCTTTCCTAAAGTCCACCTTTATCGCACATTTAGGCAAGTAGGGCTCAAGATGGAAGCTAGAAAAGAGCTCATGGGCTAGCAAGATGTTGTCACTGATCTGCCTGCCCTTTACAAAGGCGCTCTGAAAAGGGTTTATCGCACTCTTCAAAACTACAGCCACCCGATTAGCCAGCACCTTAGTAATACACTTGTAAATAGTGTTGTAATAGGCGATAGGCCTATAATCATCAACGGAAGTGGCGTTCGGCACTTTAGGAACCAACACCAAGATGGTATTATTAATCTCCCTTAAAAGCTTTCCGGAAGTGAAGAAATCCATCACTGCAGTCGTGACTAGAGGTCTAATTGTTTCCCAGTTTTCCTTAAAGAACTCAACTGTAATGTCGTCCGACCTAAGGGCTTTACCCCTGGGTAGGGAGAATAAAGTGTCTTGGACCTCTAATTCTGTGACTAGCCTAGCGAGGAGCGCAACCTGATCATTCGAGAGTGGATGCCGAATGACCTCTCACAAATCCCCAAGCGAAGGCCTGACCAGTTCCCCTTGCAGCGCCAGGAGGTCTTGAAAAAACTCCACAAAGCGTTGCTGCACTAGCCGTGGCTCAATTACCTGGTTCCCCAAAGAGTCTTGGACAGATAGGATTATGTTTCTCAACTGTCTCTTATTGACATACTGATGGAAGAACTTAGTATTGTGGTCTCCCTCCCGAGCCATCGACCCTAGACTTACGCTTGAAGAAAGACTCCTCCAAGGACCGTAAGTCTACAAAAAAACGCCGTTGATCCTTTTCCACCTCAGCAAGATCAACAGAAAAGGGATTCTACTGCAAGCCTGCCTGAGTGGTCTCCAAGGTTTTCCTCGCTTCAAGAGTCCTAATGGAGATATTAGAGAAAGACTCTCTATTAAGCTGCTTGAGCCGACATTTGAGAGCCTTGAGTTTACAAACAAGCCTATACATAGGGAATCCAACCCTCGGAGCATCCCAAATTTGGTGAGACAATTGCATTGAACTCCAGGTGCTTCATCCATAAGTCAAAGAACTTAAAAGGCTTCCTCCTTAGAGTTGGGTTAAGCACATTAACCACCATAGGCGTGTGATCCGAGATTCCCGGCGCCAGGAAAAAGGCTTCAGAGTAAAGAGAAATCCAGGCTCCACTTAGAGTTCACCAGAACCCTGTCAATCTTCCTTGCCTTCTTAGAAGGCCCCAAGGAAGTGGTCCATGTGTATCTAAAGCAAACAAACCTTAGATCTTCTAGCTTAGCCTGCTCCAAGCACTGCCCAAAATCATCAAAGCAAGGAATCCAAGCCTCAAAGCCACCTACACGGTCAAATAGGTCCTTAATAATGTTGAAATCCCCCAAGACTAGCCAAGGTGAGTCCTGCAGATCAATGCTTCTAAGGATAATGTCCTCGCATAGGGGTCTCCGAAGTGAAAAGGAGTCCTCACCATAGATGAAAGATACACAACATACCACCTCAGAGTCCAGCCACTCAAGGTTCCCTTGAACCACCCTTTTAGTAATAGAGAAGGCTTCGAACTTAACCCTTAAAGGATCCCACCAACCTAAATCCTACCCTTAGGGAGAATTCGTAGTTTGCAAGCCAGCACCAATCCCCGATTAGTCCCTCGAAATGGAATTGAAGAGATTTTGCGGCACCTTCGTTTCCAACAACCCAACACATAACTTGTTGGAGAAAACTTCCTTATTTGTTTTGAAGTTGACAAAACGTTTCCATCAGTCTAGTCGAAGACTTGCGAGACTCTATCGTCAAAGTCTGAAGACCTCCAGACTCAAGATTTAAAGTCTAACCTCTCTGATAGCTTCCAGACCGACGAAGAAAAGATTTATCTAATGAAGAAATCTTATCCAGATGCGAGTATATCTTTAAGGATTTGGTTCGTAGGGTTGAAGAAGATCTCATGGGTGGAGATAGCATCCTGTGATCAATTATCCTTATTAAAATCAATTCAGATAATTAGATCTGTTGATTGGCGAAGTATACTTGGAAGGTTCTACTTGTGGAAATCTAGATCCTGATTGTATGGGCGAGCAGGATTGATGGGCTATCATCATATTCCTTAAATAACTTGAGATCTCCCTAATTGATTATATCCAACGGGTTGATTGGAAGAACTCCTTTGGAAGGTGCCAATGATTATATTGGCATAAAGGAGTATGTAAGGAAGACGCTCAAGTTATTCGAGTGTGTGTGTGAAAGAAAAATTCCAAAGTCCAAAGCTCCTAGTTCTTTGTTGATTAAGTTACTGAGCTTTAATTGTACTCAAGAGAGAGTTTAAACACTTGTGATACCTTGAGGAAGTGTGGTTGAATTTCCTCACTATGAAATCAAGGACTTGAGACTGTAAAATCTCTTTTCGATCTTAGTGGAATCCAGCCAGTGGGCTGTCAGTGCGGGAGAGTGGACGTAGGCTTGGTCTAAGCCGAACCACTATAAACTTCGTGTTTTAATTCTCTTTCCCTAATCTCTTTACTTTAATTCGTAGTCTTATATAACTTTTGAGTCTTTTACATCTTCAGTCTATTATTCTCAAAAATTGAATTAAGTTGTTAAGTTCTGCAATAACTTCTTTAACACCGATTCACCCCCCTCTAGGTGTTCTTACTAGCCCTATCAATTGGTATCAAAGCCTGTGTACTCATTTAATTGAAGTGTTTTTACTTCTGAGTTAAAGATCTATGGCTAGCATGTTGGCTCTAGGTTTGGTTGAAGGCCAGAGCAACATCAGACCGCCTTACTTCAATGGAAAGAAATACAGCATATGGAAAAACAAGATGAAAGCATTTCTAAGATCAAAAGATCCTTTAGAATGGGATGTGGTAGAAAAAGGAATCATTCCTAAAGCTGCATCAGTCTCGGAAAGAGGAAAAGAAGTTGCAGATGCTAGCGAGATGACTCAAGAAGAAATAACCAAGAGACAAGCTCTTTATGCTAAAGCAAGTTAGTCTTTATATTGTGCGTTATCTCCTACTTGGTATAATAGAATATCTTCTTGTGAAACAGCCAAAGAAGTCTGGGATAGGCTGCATATCACTTATGAAGGAACTGATCGAGTGAAAGAAACAAGGATCAATATTCTACTCGGACGATAGGAAGCCTTCAAGACGAAACTAGGAGAATCTATCACTGATATGTTTAGTTGTTTTACTAAAATTGTAAACGGTCTAGAGTATCAAGGACAACCAATATCTAAACCAATGACGGTTAATAAATTGCTGCGTGGACTCTCCAAAGACTGGAATCATGTAAAGACTTCAATAAGGGAAACACAAAGGATCATGCCACTTTCTGTAGATGAACTGGTCGGCACACTTCAGTCCTATGAAGTAGAGCAAATTAACGAGGAGGAAGATCCTAAAGGTAAGAAGTCAATTGCTTTGAAATCTAATGATGATTCGATGTTACTGATTCGAAGATCATATGGACGATGAAGAATTAGCTTTTATGATAAAGAGGTTCAAGAAAGCGAACAAAAAGGGAAGAAGATTCAACTGGAAGAAACAAAGCACTCAAAAGTTTCAAAACAAAACAACTGAGGATGATGAAGCCAATAAAGATGTGATCTATTTTGAATGCAAGAAAAATGGACACATCGGACCCAACTGTCCTCTGTTGAAGAAAAAAAAAGGAAAAGCTGAGAAATACGGGAAGGCTCTCAAAGTAGAGACATGGAGTGATACTGAATGCGAAGAAAGTGATGAAGATTATGCCAACATTTGTCTAATGGCAAAATCAGAATCAGACTCAGACTCGAACAGCGAAATTGACGTAAGTAATCTAAAAATACATTGATGAACTTTGTCTTAGTCTCAAAACTTCTCTTAAGAGGATTTCTGAACTAAAAAGGGAGAATTCTACAATGAAGTGACAGGAAAATTTTTGGAAAGAAAAGTTTGAAAATTTAGACAAAAGTTTTGTTATTTTAAAGGAAAATGTAGACTCTCTTTCAAAAGAAAATACATTTTTGAAAAATGACATTTCAAATATTTCAAAAATATTTTCAATAGGATCTAAAAAGCTGGAAAAGATTCTTTCTGTACAAAAACCTTATTTCAACAAGTCAGGATTGGGAATGACATCGGAAACTATTCCTCTAATCGATTTTCCAAAAGTGAATGAATGAATCAAACAAAGACCTACAAAAACTTTTTACAGAAATCATTTTCAAAAAGTCTTTGTAAAACCAATTGGCTGAAGTGCTCTCAAATGTTCAAAGTGCAACAGCTCGAACATTTTGAGAAAGAATGTCCTACGATTTGGAGACCTGTTAAGAAAGAATGAGCAAAGACTGCATATTGCACTAACTCCTCTAGACCCAAGAAAATGTGGGTACCAAAGAAAGCTTGAGTATCTTTTTCAATTGCAGATCACTATCAAGAAAAATGTTAAATGGTATTTAGATAGTGGCTGTTCAAGACATATGATTTGGAGATTCAAGTTGTTTTATAAAATTTGTTCAAATGAATGGTGGAAAAGTCTGTTTTGGTGGTAATAGCAAAGGAAGAATTGTTGGGCATGGAACTGTAAAGATTGGAAGCCTTACAATCAATCATGTCTCCTTGGTGGAAGGACTAAATTACAATCTACTCAGCATTAGCCAAGCGTGCGATACTTTGGATTCAAAATCAATTTCCAAGAAGGAGTATGCTCGGGAACTAATAAAGATCTTTCTCAATTTTTTGTGGCACCCCCTCGACACGGCCCCCGATCCGTTAGGGTTATTACAATTCATTATGGATTAAACGATATGATTATTACAATTCACCCTAACCCTCGGCACAATCTCCAGATTTGACCCTTGCAAAGAAAAATCATTTCCCAGATCAATACTGGTTCGTTTATTCTCAAATTTCAGTATGTTGCTCCTCAAGATGTCGTCTACAACTCTTATCAAGGACACGAGATCAAATTCAGACTGGATAATTTGACAAAATTCACAGAATCGCAAGGGATCAACATAACAGTTTCCAGATCTAGTATCTTTGAAGAAAAATGGTTTTACCAACACATACTTGCCCGTTTCCCCTCAAATTTTGATATGTTAATCTTCAAGAAGTCCTCTACAAGTTTCATCAAGAACTTGAAGTGAGATTCCAGCTATAAAATTGCCTTACAGCTCACGAAATCACCAAAGGTCAACATAACAGTTTCCAGATCTAGTTTCTTCAACGAAAAATCATGTCACCGACCAATACTTGTCCGTTTCATCTCAAATGTTAGTATGTTACTCCTCAGGATGTCATCTACAACTTTCATCAAGGAGTCGAAGTGAGATTCCAACTATAAAATTGCATGCAGTTCACGAAATCACCAAAGGTCGGACTATTTTTCCAGAAAACAGATTACTAGGCTAAGGCACTACTCCCATAGCTTCGAAAATTCTAACCTCCCCCACATCCGAAATTCACCATACTTCACACACAATCACAGCAAGCAAAGTGTAGATCAATGGACTCTACTTGCCTTAAATCCAATGAAAATCACAGCAAGCACAACGGCGAGGCTAGGCGGGCTTGATCGACGGCGGCAGCTAAGGGGATGCACGGCGGGCCGGTCTTCTTCCTCCTCTCTCGACTTCTCTCTCTCTCTCTCTCTCTCTCTCTCTCTCTCTCTCTCTCTCTCTCTCTCTCTCAGTGCCTTGCTCAATCCGCCCCCTCCCCTTTTCCTTTTTGGTTGATTAATTGCTTGCCTTTGATTTAATTTTTGCATGCTAGGACACTTGGCTCCAAGAGGGAGACAAGTGTCTTCTTGTTGAAGACACATGGAGGAGGTGGCATGGGGCTTCCATCCGGTTCCCCCTTCCCCATGGCCGACGGTCCTCTTGTGGGCCTCTTGGCCCACTTTGGGCCCAACACTTTTGGGCCTAAAGTCCAAATTTAAATGGCCCAAAAAGTAATACTAAATAAGCCCATATTTGCTCTTAACAATTAAATTTAATCCCACTTAATTTCATAATCTCAAATACTCACACGGCCAAATAAAAATGCAACATTAATCGATGAAAATCCAACTTATAGAATACACGGCCAAGGACAGAAAATTCCTTGTCAATTTATCCTTTAGTACAATCCTTGATCACACTTAGATATAGGATACATTTCCAAATCAAAACGATAGCCCATCCAAAGTTCGGCCTTGTTTAATTGGAATCTGTCGGTCTAATGACTACAATATAGTCCGATGGTGCTTCCAATACCTATTCATGGGTCGTAGTGCATCTAGGGATCGTTATGAAATTTTAGGATGCCACAATTCTCCCCTCCTTAGAGAATTTCATCCTCGAAATTAGACATTACTTATGCCTCTTGAAACATGTGAGGGTACTTTTCCTTCATCTTATCTTCAGTTTCCCATGTGGCTTCCTCCATATTGTGATGTCGCCATAATATCTTAACCAATGGGATTTTCTTGGTCCTAAGAACTTGCTCATTTCGGTCCAGCACTTGCGCAGGCTGTTCGATGTATCTCACTCTCTCATCCACTTTGATGGCTTCATGATCAAGTATGTGACCAGGATCCGGCCGATATCTCCTTAGGATCGACACATGAAACACATCATGTAAATTTCCCAATTTAGGAGGCAGCGCCAAACAATAAGTTACGTCTCCTATTCTTTTGAGTATCTAAAAGGGTCCAACAAATCTGGGACCTAACTTTCCTTTCATTCCAAATCGTGATATTTCTTTCATTGGAGATACTTTAAGAAATACGTGATCTCCCACACTAAACTCCAAAGGCCTTCTACGCCTATCCGCGTAGTCTCCTTGTCGGTTTTGGGTTGTCTTAAGTCTTTTCCTTATTATCTCAACCACTTCTGTAGTAACTTGTACTAACTCGGGTCCCGTTTTCTTTCACCTACTTCATTCCAACAAACGGGGTTCGCACCTTCTTCCATATGATGCTTCATACGGAGCCATGCCTATACTTTTCTGAAAACTATTGATATAGGCGAACTCTATCAAGTGCAAATTTTCATCCCAACTTCCCCTAAAATCAATAATGCAGGCTCTCAGCATATCTTCCATAGTTTGGATCACTCTTTCTGTTTGTCCATCTATTTGAGGATGAAAGGCAGTACTAAATTGAAGCTTTGTCCCCAAGGCATTTTGGAGACTTCGCCAAAAATTTGAAGTAAACCTAGAGTCTCAATCAGAAGTGATCGTTACAGGAATACCATGTAAGTGTATTACCTGGCTTACATATATCTTAGCAAGTTTATTCATCGAAGAGTTTATGCGGAGCGCTAGGAAATAGGCAGATTTAGTCAAGCGATCCACTATTACCCAAATCGAATTGTGACCATTTGATGTCCTTGGTAGTCCTTGCACAAAGTCCATCATTACATGCTCACATTTCCATTCTGGAATGTCTAACGGTCTCAATAGTCCTACGGGTTTGCGATGTTCCACCTTCACTTACTGGCATGTAAAACATTGAGAAATGTGTTTAGCCGTATCTGCCTTCATGCCATTCCACCAAAATTGCTGGCGTAAATTTCTGTACATCTTTGTACTACCCGGATGAATACTATAATTACTCCTATGTGCTTCCGACAGGATTTCCCTCTTCACTTCTTCATTGTCGGGAACACAGAGTCGTCCTTGGCATCTTACCACTCCATCCTCAAAGATTTGGAATTCTGGTCTTTTTCCTAAAGACACTGCATTTCTCACTTTCACAATTTCCGAGTAAGACTCTTGCAAGATCTTAACTTTCTGAATAATTTCTAGTTCAATCCTTAATGCAGTAAGCATACCGGTAAGACGATCCACTTTCAATTCAAACTCTGAGTCTGCTACAAACTTTAACAGGTTCCATTCTACCATTCTTAGACTGGCTATCTCCATAGCCGACTTACGACTAAGAGCATCCGCTACCTTATTCGCCTTCCCTGGATGATACCGTATTTCACAATCATAATCCTTAAACAATTCCATCCATCTCCTTTGTCTCATGTTCAATTCCTTTTGTGAAAATAAATATTTTAGGCTCTTATGATCTGTATAGATCTCAAACTTCTCTCCATACAAATAGTGCCTCCATATTTTCAGAGCAAACACTATAGCTGCCAATTCTAAATCATGAGTTGGGTAGTTCCGTTCATGAGGTTTCAATTGTCTGGATGCATAGGCTATGACCTTGCCATGTTGCATCAAAACACATCCTAGTCCTTTGTGAGACACATCACTATACACTGTAAATCCATTAGACGCAGATGGTATAGTAAGGATTGGAGCCGTGGTGAATTTTCTTTTAAGTTCCTGAAAGCTCCTTTCACATTCTCCACTCCATTCAAACTTTACATTCTTCCGAGTCAATTTCGTTAAGGGGCCTGCCAATCGTGAAAACCCTTCAATAAATCTTCTATAATAACCAGCCAGTCCTAAGAAACTCCGTATTTCAGTGGGTGTTGTCGGTCTCAGCCAATTTATTACCATCTCAACATTCGCCGGGTCCACTCCAATTCCTCCTCCTGACACCACGTGTCCCAAAAATATTATTCGGTCCAGCCAAAATTCACACTTGCTGAATTTGGCATACAACTTATGATCTCTCAGAGTTTGCAAAACTATAGTCAAGTGTTGCTTGTGCTCTTCGGGCCCTCTAGAATATATTAGGATATCATCAATGAAGACAATCACAAACTGATCCAAATAAGGCTTAAATACCCTATTCATTAGATCCATGAATGCAGCCAGTGCATTCGTCAATCCAAAAGGCCTGACGAGGAACTCGTAGTGTCCATAGCGAGTCTTAAATGCAGTCTTAGGAACGTCTTTTTTCTTAATCCTTAGCTGATGGTATCCCGATCTCAAGTCAATCTTAGAAAAGACCGAACTTCCTTGTAGTTGGTCGAATAGATCATCGATTCTAGGCAAGGGATATTTATTTTTAATGGTCACTTGATTCAGTTGCCTATAGTCAATACATAATCGCATTGACCCATCTTTCTTTTTCACAAACAAGACTGGTGCACCCCAAAGAGAAGCACTTGGCCTAATGAATCCTTTATCAAGCAACTCTTGTAGTTGCACCTTCAACTCCTTCAGTTCCATTAAGGCCATCCTATATGGGGCTTTCGATATTGGTCCTGTTCCAGGCATTAATTCAATTTCAAACTCAATTTCTCGTTCCGGTGGTAATCCAGGCAACTCCTTACGAAATACATCTTGAAATTCACTGACTACTTGAATTTCATCGAGCTTAGACTCTTCCTTAGTATAATCCTTAACCATTGCTAGGTACCCTTGACATCCTTCGTCAAGTAATGCACGGGCTTCTATCGCTGAAATAAGTGCTATAGATAGGTTGGTCTGACCTTCGAAAAATTTACAACTAGACTAATCAGGTAAAACAAATTGGATCACTTTCCTATAACAATCCATTTTGGCCCGATACTTATGGAGCCAGTCCATTCCTATGATAACATCAAAATCATACATAGCCATTACGACTAGGTCTATTTCCATATCCCTTCCTCCTATTGTTATCTTACATTTTCCACACACCAGCGTAGACAATACCACATTCTTTAAAGGCGTAGAAACACAAAGAGGCGTCTCAAGAGACGTAGTTTCTATTTTACTCAATTGTCTACATCTTTCAGACACAAATGAATGCGTAGCACCCGTATCAAACAATGCATATGCCTTCTTGCCATTTATGAAAATTGTACCTGAGATAACGTTTTTGGAAGCTTTCGCTTCCTCTTGGGTGACCGCATACACTCTTCCTTGTGCTAGTGGTCTCTGTGAATTCCTTTGTGGATATGGTCCAGCAGTACGTTGTTGTACTCGTCGCATTCGGTTGATACTTGGCTGCGACCTCTCTTGTGGACAATCCTTCTTAAGGTGTCCTACCTGTCCATAACCATAGCATTTTAGCCGTCCATTACAAGGTCTTGGGCCATGTCGCCCATCACACCTTCGACAATCGTCAATCCAATACGGTGCTTTTCCTAGATTCAGGCCATCCCTGGCTTTTCCGAAATTCCCAAAATTGCTCTTCTTCTTAGATTCCAAGGTCTGACATTGACTTGTATAGGGTCTCTTACCCCGTCTGATATCACCAAAAGTCGACTGCCTCTTATACTCTGATTGCTCTCTTACCAATTCCTGCTCCACCAACTGTGCCCTTTCGTAAATCTCATTATAATCTCTTATATTCAAAGGCACCGTTGTTTCTCGATATCTCAGTTCTCAACCCTTTCGGGAATCTCTTAGCTTTTTCTTCTCAATCTTCAATCAGCCTAGGAGCATATCTAGACAGTTCAGAAAATTTTGCCTTATACTGATCCACTGTCAGCTCCCTTTGTTCCAATTGAACAAATTCGGTGATTTTTTTATCCCTAGCACAATCGAGAAATGCTTTCTCGAAGGCTCTCACAAACTCATCCCAATTTATATCAATACCTGGTGGAAAGATCGTGTCCCTCGAAGCTCTCCACCAAAACTTTGCATTTCCCTCCAGTTGGTACTCTACCAAAGTTATCTTCTTAGCATCATTGCAGTTCAACACCCGGAAAATTTGTTCCATCCCATCAATCCAATGTTCCGCCTCCTCGGGACTTCCCATTCCACTAAACTTAGGTGGTTTCAACTTCGAGGAATTGCTCCACCGGTCCCCCCGAGGACGACGTTCCGCCCGGGTTGTTGCTACGCTTGTCTTTCCATCAGATTTCCTACATTGGCCAATGCCTGCAGGATGTCTTCCATTCGGGGGTTCAGCCCTTGTTGTAGAGGCTTCAGCCCTCGATGGATGAGGACCTCCAATTCATACCATGATTTTCCTGCAGTTTCCAAGCATTTGCCTAAGGAATAATCTATGACTCAATGTCTCCATTTAAAGCAACCGCAACTATAAAAATAAGTAACATAAACATGTTACTGGCACCTAAAAGCAACTCATAAAAAGGACTAGGGATCTACGAGTGAATACCCATCACCCGTTGTTCAAAGTTAGTCAACCATTCTTAGTTAGCATCCTAAGACGTGCATTGTCATTATATTCCTCAATTTCCAAATGAGGCTCCTTCTCACTCCACATATAACCTTTCACTCTGATACCACTCGCTGTGGCATCCCCTCGACATGGCCCCCGATCCGTTAGGGTCGCCACAGTGCTCTAACCCTTCAAAAGTCCTGCCAACATGTCACTCTGATACCATTGAATTATAGAGGATCCAAAAGTCCTAGGGGTTTGCATTATTTAAATCGGTCCTAGCGCAGTTCATATGGCGGAAGCGTATTCGATATCTCCCTAACCCATACTTTAAAAAAATAATGCAATGCACACCAACTAAACATTTTCATAAGATAAACCGAGCACTTTTATTTACATCACTTGATGGATAACATGAGTTGGTACAACAAAAGGCCAAGGCTTTTCTAAAACTCGGCTATAACCAAAAGCGTCCAACTACACAACAGTCATAAGCTTCAGTCCATCAGATAGTGCCGGTAGTCCAAAAAAGGCTCCCTCAGCTATCCTTCATGTACGATCAATCACACCCAACCCGGTCCATCTGCTGGCGGCGACGGCAACATCCCCATCATAATCCCGTCAAGGCGAACGTGCACGGACAGGAACTCCTGTACCACGGGGCCTCCAGGTAGACCCACATTAGACAAATACCAGACCCTAGACACTAACACAGATGTGCTCCGAACATGAGCACTCAACATCTACCGGGACGCCGTAAAAAGTGCCTCGTGTAACGGGTAATAGAGGCATCTCTCAATCTGAAATGTTAGTCCCCAAAAGGGGTGAGTACAACCACTCAACAGTAAAGATCCATCAAACTACATAATGCAACAAGCAAGACAACCAAGGTATGACAAGTAATGCACATATCATTCATGCACTCAAGCATACATCACCATGCAATCATGCATATATCTCCATGCAGTCATGCATACATCTCCATGAGATCCATTCAATGCCTTGGTGATCACACTTCCAAAAATCATGCAACACCAATTCAAGTTCAAAGACAATTTATACACCAGGCCATGTACACGCATGCACATGATTCAATTCCCATATTGATTTTTCAAAAGGATCTCATTGTTCTTCCAGGGACCAGTGTTTGCATCCCTCATATCTCTCGCACCCAACCTGGCATCGCGAGGAACCTCCGGGCATCCGACACACACCTCCGGGCATCTCGAAACTCCTGAGGACATCCGGCACACACCTCCAGGTATCGTCGACTTAGCCGTCCGATGGTATCATCATTATCATTACACATGGATATATCTCACTTTGCAAAAATGCCATTTGATGCAATAGTGCCAAAATTTCATTTAATTTTACAAAATTTCATCAATTTTTAATGTCATGTGAAATGCATAATTGTCACCACGCATGCTACATAGATAGCAACTCAGAATACCACATCCCATAGAGTAATTTATTTGTTCTAAAAAAAATAAGACAATTTTCGAATAAAACAGATTGCATTCCTTTAATTAAAATTCTGGAAAAATTAGTAAATGATATTAATAAATTTTGAAAATTTAACATGATGTAAACAAGACCTAGAGAAAGAGGTTTCATGAAGAACTCCATGTCAAGAAAGTTTCATATCAATCACATAGGTCAATTCATCACAGCAAAAGAAATTCCAACACCACTTATGCACAGTTTCTGAAATAATTTCGATTAAGTCCTTAAATGAACTCCGAAAATTCTGAGATTTTAATATCTTATAGTTGAGACCTAGAGGAAAAATTCCCATGCAGAAATCAAAGTCTAATTCATTCTGGATTAAAAGATATGATTATTACAACTCACCCTAACCCTCGGCTCAATCTCCATATTTGACCCTTACAAAGAAAAATCATTTCCACAATCAATACTGGTCCGTTTATTCTCAAATTTCAGTATGTTTCTCCTCAAGATATCGTCTACAACTCTTATCAAGGACATGAGATCAAATTCGGAATGGATAATTTGACAAAATTCACAGAATCGCAAGGGATCAACTTAACAGTTTCCAGATCTAGTATCTTTGAAGAAAAATGGTTTCACCAACAAATACTTGTCCGTTTCTCCTCAAATTTTGATATGTTAATCTTCAAGAAGTCCTCTACAACTTTCATCCAGAACTCAAAGTGAGATTCCAGCTAGAAAAGTGCCTTACAGCTCACGAAATCACCAAAGATCAACATAACAATTTCCAGATCTAGTTTCTTCAAAGAAAAATCATTTCACCGACCAATACTTGTCCGTTTTATCTCACATTTTAGTATGTTACTCCTCAGGATGTCATCTACAACTTTCATCAAGGAGTCGAAGTGAGATTCCAACTAGAAAATTGCATGCATCTCACGAAATCACCAAAGGTCGGACTGTTTTTCCAGAAAACAGATTACTAGGCTAAGGCACTACTCCCATAACTTCGAAAATTCTAACCTCCCCCACATCCGAAATTCATCATACTTCACACACAATCACAGCAAGCAAAGTGTAGATCAATGGACTCTACTTGCCTTAAATCCAATGAAAATCACAACAAGCACAACGGTGAGGCTAGGCGGGCTTGATCGACAGCGGCAGCTAGGCGGATGCACGGCGAGCCGGTCTTCTTCCTCCTCTCTTGACTTCTCTCTCTCTCTCTCTCTCTCTCTCTCTCTCTCTCTCTCTCTTAGGGTCTGCATGAGAACATTTCTATTCCTAAGAATTTCTGTTCTTTTGTTCCTCGGAACAAAAAAAGAACAGAAACCTGTTTGGTAACGCCAAGTTGATTTCTATTCCCCCGGAATAGGAAAGTTAGCCCGGGAATAGAAACGAGAAACAAAAAAAAATGTCTTCTTGTCCGGGAACAATTTCTAGAAATAAGCAAATTTTCTTTTTTTTATTTTTGTTTTATTTCTCTCTTGCCGTGGCCACCTCCAACCGTCCGAAGCCACCGCCGAACGTCATCGCTGCCGGTCGCCACCGCCGCCACCGCTGCCCGATCGCCGACCGCCACCCGCCCCGCCGACCATGAGCAAGAATAAAAAAACAAATAAATACAAAAAACAAATAAATACACAAAACAAATAAATACAAATAAAAAACAACGCAAGAAAATAAAAAATACAAAAAATACAAGTAAAACAAATAAAACAAATAAATACAAAAACAAATACAAAAAAAAATACAAAAAAACAAATAAATACAAAAAAACAAATAATAAACAAAAAAATACAAAAAAAAACGCAAGAAAATAAAAAAAAAACAAATAAAAAACAAATAAATACAAAAAAAGAATAAAAAACAAAAAGAACAAATAAATGAATAAAAAACAAATAAAAAACAAATAAATACAAAAAGAATCGTTTCGTTACCAAACGAATTTCTATTCTTTTTCTATTCCAAAAGTAGAAATTTTATGCAGTTATCAAACGGATTTTTTTGCTCAGAAACTGTTCCCGAAATAGAAATAGAAAAGAACTATTTCTGGAAAAAAACTCTTCCCCAGCCAAGAAATTTTACCATGCGCACCCTTAGTGCCTTGCTCAATTCGCCCCCTCCCCTTTTCCTTTTTGGTTGATTAATTGCTTGCCTTTGATTTAATTTTGCATGCTAGGACACTTGGCTCCAAGAGGGAGACAAATGTCTTCTTGTTGAAGTCACATGGAGGAGGTGGCATGGGGCTTCCATCCGGTTCCCCCCTTCCCATGGCCGACGGTCCTCTTGTGGGCCTCTTGGCCCACTTTGGGCCCAACACTTTTGGGCTTAAAGTCCAAATTGAAATGGCCCAAAAAGTAATACTAAATAAGCCCATATTTGCTCTTAACGATTTACTTTAATCCCCACTTAATTTCCTAATCTCAAATACTCACGCGGCCAAATAAAAATGCAACATTAATCGATGAAAATCCAACTTATAGAATACACGGCCAAGGACAGAAAATTCCTTGTCAATTTATCCTTTAGTACAATCCTTGATCACACTTAGATATAGGATACATTTCCAAATCAAAACGATAGTCCATCCAAAGTTCGGCCTTGTTTAATTGGAATCCGTCGGTCTAATGACTACAATATAGTCCGATGCTGCTTTCAATACCTATTCATGTGTCGCAGTGCATCTAGGGATCGTTATGAAATTTTAGGATGCCACACTTTTACTTGGCAAAGACATGGGAACATCTACCTTCTGGATATATATGTCTAATCTCAATTCAAGATGAAGCAAATCTTTGGCATCGAAAGCTTGGCCATGTCAACATGAAGCAAATTGCCAAGATTTCTTCCAAGAACCTTGTTGGTGGGCTACCCAACATAAAGTTTAAAAAATCTGACTTATGCACACCATGTGTGTTGGGAAAACAGGTTAGAAATTCTTTTAAACCAATAAATCAAGTTTCTACTAATCGTTTTTTGCAGCTTCTGCATATGGATCTCTTTGGACCAACCAGAACTAAAAGTATTGGTGGAAAGAGATATTGCCTAGTAATAGTGGATGATTATTCTAGATTTACTTGGGTTCACTTTCTGGCAAGTAAGTCTGAAACCTTCTCTCACTTTTCAAAATTTACCAAGAAAGTTCAGAATGAGAAAGGATATGCTATTTCAAGCATACGGACAAACCATGGAGGTGAGTTTGAAAATCAAGATTTTGCTAAATTTTGTGATGAATCAAGCTTTCAGCATGTTTTCTCCTCTCCATACACTCCAGAATAGAATGGAGTTGTGGAAAGAAAGAATAGATCTCTGCAAGAAATGACAAGAACTCTTTTAATAGAAAGTAATATTTCTTCTCGTTTTTGGGCTGAAGCAGTCTCTACAGCTTGCTATATTATTAACAGAGTATTCTTAAGGTCTATTCTGGAAAAAACTCCCTATGAGTTATTAAAAGGAAAGAAGCCAATTGTTTCTTACTTTCATGTGTTTGGCTGCAAATGTTTTGTTTTGAAAAATGCAAACGATCGAACTGGTAAGTTTGAAGAAAAATCAAATGAAGGAATTTTCATTGGCTACTTAACCTCAAGCAAAGCCTACAGAGTGTTCAACAAGAAGACTCAGTTCGTGGAAGAATCGATGAATGTCTAATTCCAAGACTCTATACAGAATCCGACTCAACTTGAAGAATCTGAACCTACTCTAGATCTCACAAAGTCTACCTCCCCTGAAGTGGTTCAGATTTCTGAAGATCATCAACAAACGGATGCTGCAGATTCAGCTGAAGCAGAAGATCAACAGACCATCAGACCGACCAGTAATTGGAAGCATAAGTCTAGTCATACCAAAGAACTTATCATCGGCAATATTGATGAAGGGATTCGCACCAGATCCAAAAAGCAAGAAGAGTCTAGCGCCGTAGTACTTATTTCTGAAATAGAACCCAAATGCATAGAAGAAGCTTTAGCTGACGAAAGCTGGATTGAAGTAATGCAAGAAGAACTCAGACAGTTCAGCATTAACGATATTTGGGAACTAACTCCTAAACCAAAAGGTAAATCTATTATTGGAGCTAAATGGGTTTTCAGGAACAAGATGGACGAAAAAGGAAAAGTGGTCAGGAACAAAGCAAGACTCATGGCCAAAGGATATACACAAGAAGAAAGGATAGACTATGATGAAACCTACGCACCAGTAGCCAGGTTAGAAGCAATTAGACTATTATTTGCTTTTGCCTGTTATAAAAATTTCAGGTTATTCCAAATGGACGTCAAGAGTGCATTTCTAAATGGATTTATCCAAGAAGTGTGTGGCACCCCCGAACGGCCCCCGATCCGCTAGGGTCGCCACAGTCCACTTGCCTTTCTATTGACCTGATAATGTATTACTCTAATACTAAAGAGTTATAATAAGTCTATAAGTCCTGGGGGTTTATATCTTTTAGATCGGTCCCTGTGCAGTTTACATAACGAAAGCACATCCATCAACTCCCCTTTCACAAATTCAAACTATGCACACCTACTAAACATTTTATAAGTTGAAGTCGAACACCTTTATTTACATAAAGCAGATGGACATCTTTAGTCGGTACATAAAAAATGCCGTGGTTTTCTATACCCAGCTACTTTCGAAAAGATACCCGACCATTACAACGACTATAAACATAAGTCCATCAAACGGTGTCGGCTACCAAAAATGCTTCTGCTGCAGACCTCAACTCTCTGTCATATCCACCCATCCGGTCCATCGGCTTGCGGCGGTGGCAACAGCCCCAGCAAGCACCCATCTCGGTGAACAAAAACTACGATGTACTCATGCAGAATGGGGCCGGCGGAGAGACCAACATCAAACACCAAGATAACCCTCACTCGTTCAAACAACAACCCACGCACCACAGGGTGTTGGTACTCCGACCGTTCCTATTGGAGGTCGATCGGAAGTCCGTAGCAGAGGCATTTCTTCTAATCTGAAATGTTAGTCCCCAAAAAGGGGTGAGTACAACCACCCAGCAATTGAAGATCTACTAAGCTATACTATGCACACCATCACAATCCAAGTCCATGCAAGATAGATAAAATGAGTAATCAATAACACTTTTCAAAGCAATAGCTAATGCAGTTTCAAAATCAGAATGCATCATTTCAATTGCACACAGGTCCCGATTATAGGGCCAAACCATAGCAACACGTCCCATACCATGCCATATAATTTAGTCCCACAATCAGGCACAATTATTAGCAGGGTCGTTATTTTTAGAAAAACTCAGTTCATTTTCATTTCCATATGTCTAGCCCAGAGGACTAGTGTTTGCGTCCCTCCGGGATTTCGCATCCCACCTGGCATCGAGAAAGCCTTCGGTATTCAATCACCGGGCATCCAGAGCGTGTTATGTCACACCTTCGGGCATCTCGCATCCCACCTAGCATCACGAGGAATCGTCGGGGCTCGCCATGAAAATAATTACCCCTACCCTCCAGATTTACATACCGACATACAACCAGGCATCCCGACACTCCAGGGGAACCTCTGGGGTACTACGGACCCTAGGCATCCAGCGGCATCACCTCATGCGATCTTATGGGCATCCCGACACTCCCGAGGCATCGTCGACTTGAAGGTCCGACGGCATTCACAACACATCTCAGCCATGGAGTCTCAACCAAATCGTTTCAATGCCAAAACATTTTAAAACAACAAGCTTTGAAATCATAAACCAAAACGTTTTTGAGTCACCAATGAACAAAACTCAGTAGCAAAACATCAAGCCCGTAAGTCTACTCCCATGGCTAACCTTCTAATGCATTTCAAGAATCCATGTGAAAATTCTCGGGTTGCACTTGCACCTCACGACCATAATCAAAGAGAGTTATTAAACACAAGCTATTTGAAATCGGCACATTGGTAATTCAAATCTACACTCCCGACTTCAAGGATTTCAAAGACTCGTTTTTGCAAAATTTGAAGTTTCGAGGACACCAAAATATTTTCTTTTCCGTTTTGAAACGTTGAGGAATGGCGCCTCAATATGTAAAAATTCCAACAAGCGTCGAGAGGTTTCCAAATTAGCCTACGGCCAAGTTTTTAATCAAAATGATAAATGAGTTTAAAACTTGTACAGTAAGTCCGAAATATCAACCCGATCTCCAATGGTTTCAAAAGAATTGATACAGAATTTCAAATATGAAAACACCGTACATTTTCTTAAAACAATTGAGGCCGGTGCCGTGATAAGTAAAACTTCAAATACGGATCGGGAGGTTTTTCTTTTTCAAATCAAAACAATGGCTGAATTCTTCCGGATCTCACAGTCGCCAAATCTGTTTTAGCTTAAATTTAAAGAAATCAAACACATGCATGAGAAACCCGAGCATTTCATCAATCTTTCAACCTCACAATAGTCTCAGTTCCTCAATAAATCATCACCCAACATCAAAATCCAACAATCTAGTCTATCAATGCACTTCCTAAGACAACAACAACACTACATTATATAGATCAGCAGACTTCAACTTGCCTCAAGTCCAACGGTGCTAACGGCGAGGGTTTCGATGCGGTGGTGCGGCTCAACGACGGCGAAGACGGGCGGTGTCGACAACGGCAGCACACAAGCACGGCAGAGCGCGGTCTCCTTCTTCTTCCTCTCTCCGCTCACACTCACACGCCCGCTTCTCTGGCTCACGGCTCTCTCGATCACTCGCTGCACTCACTCACACTCTCTCTCTCTCTCTCTCTCTCTCTCTCTCTCTCTCTCTCTGCTCAAGTTTTGCTCGGTTCTTTCTCTCTCTTCCCCTCAATTTTGAACCTTCTATTTCTTTGATTAACTAATTAATCAACTTTTTGCATGCAGGATTTTCAGTGGCTGTACGAGAAGAAGGCAGATGGGGAATGGCATGTCTTCAGCTGAAGATTTCTTGAGCTTCGCTGGCAGCCGAATGGGAAGCAACGTGGCCGTTGCTGGCTCTCCGTTGGTCAACAAAGTTGGAGAAGTCTTGAGGATTGTTGACTTGATTGGCCGACAATTAAAAGAGAGGTTTTGGGTTATTTGGGCCAGCGAATTTGTGGCCGTACGGTCCTTAGTACATGGCCCAATTTCTCCAAAGATTAAATCCTTAAATTTTCTGTACATGTATGGAGCATTTCGGTTTCATGGTCTCCATGGAAATCAACTAATTCCCTCTTATTCAATCCACTTCATGTACAAGTACGTGACTGAAATTCTTACGTGGAGAAAGAAATCGGCAAGGTTGCATAGGGTCGCGACGATGCACATAGGAGGTTCGGTTCGTAGGGTACGCCATTGGACAGCTAAAATTAACATAGAAAATATCTTGTCGACACATCTTATAGAATAAACCTCGGTCTCACTAGTGGTAGTATGTTGGGATGAGACTATAACTTATTCAACGACCGAACCATTTCTAAACGTGACCCATCAATCCGATGGTGATGACAAAACAAGGTCCGTTGTGATATCGATAATACCGTCCGATGATACTTCTGTCGCTAGCCACGGATCGTCGCATAACCGAGGATCGTCAAAATTTCCGGATGCCACAATTCTCCCCTCCTTAGAGAATTTCGTCCTCGAAATTGGACATCACTCAAGTTTCTATAAACAGATGAGGGTATCTTTCCCTCATCTCTTTCTCACTTTCCCATGTGGCCTCTTCCATATCGTGATGTTGCCACAATACCTTAACTAGAGGAATTTTCTTCGTACGAAGGACTTGTTCTTTTCGATCCAGTACCCGGATCAGCTCTTCTAGGTACCTCACTTTCTCATCCACTTTGATGGCTTCATGATCGAGTATGTGTCCAGGATCCGGCTTATACTTCCTCAGCATCGACACATGGAACACATCATGTAAATTTTCTAGTTTAGGAGGCAATGCTAGCCGATAAGCTACATCTCCTATCCTTTCAAGTATTTCAAAGGGTCCAACAAATCTAGGGCTCAACTTACCCTTTATCCCGAATCGCGATATTCCTTTCATCGGGGATACTTTAAGGAATATGTGGTCTCGTACATTAAACTCCAAAGGTCTTCTACACCTATCTGCGTAGTCTTTCTATCAGCTTTGGGCTATCTTAAGTCTTTTTCTTATGATCTCAACAACCTCTGTAGTGATTTGTACTGACTCAGGTCCTATCAGTTTCCTTTCACCTACTTCGCTCCAACAGATAGGAGTCCTGCATCTCCTCCCATACAATGCTTCATAGGGAGCCATGCCTATACTTTTCTGGAAACTATTGTTATAGGTGAATTCCACCAAGTTTAACTTTTCATCCGAACTCCCTTTAAAGTCAATGACGCAAGCTCTTAACATGTCTTCTAGCATATGGATCACTCTTTCGTTTGTCCATCTCGTTCGTGGATGGCTTGATACTAAACGGGAGTTTAGTCCCTAAGGCGGTTTGGAGACTTCGCCAAAAGTTTGAAGTAAATCTTGGGTCTCGATCATAAGTGATAGTTACAGGAACACCATGTAAGCGTACTACCTGGCTTTCATATATCTCAGCATATTTATCCATTGGATAGTTTATGCGGACTGCTAGGAAATGGGCAGACTTAGTCAAGCGATCTACTATCACCCAGATAGAGTCGTGACCACTTGATGTCCTTGGTAATCCTTGCACAAAATCCATCGTCACATGTTTCCATTTCCACTCTGGTATGTCTAACAATCTCAACAATCCTGTGGGTTTGCGGTGTTCCGCTTTTACTTGTGGGCATGTTAAGCACTGGGAAATGTGCTCAGCTATATCTGCTTTCATGCCACTCCACCAATACTATTGGCATAAATTTCTGTACATCTTTGTACTACCCGGATGAATACTATAATTACTCCTATGTGCTTCCGACAGGATTTCTCTTTTCACTTCTTCATTGTCGGGAACATAGAGTCGCCCTTGGCATTTTACTATTCCATCTTTAGAGACTTGAAATTCTGGTCTTTTTCCTAAAGACACAACGTTTCGTACTTCCACAATCTCTCGGTCATATTCTTGTAGAATCTTAATTCTTTGAATAATTTCGGGTTCAATCCTTAATGCGGTAAGCATACCAGTAAGGTAATCTATTTCTAATTTAAACTCTGAGGCCGCTATAGACTTTAATAGATTCCATTATGTTATTCTCATACTAGCTATATCCATAGCTGACTTACGACTAAGAGCGTCTACCACCTTATTTGCCTTTCCTGGATGTCGAAGAATGAACTATATTTAATTAGGACTATAATGAAAGTAATTTAATTTTAGTTGATTTAGAACCTAAAATCGAAACATTTGGAAAAGAAAGTTCTTAATCGAAATTTAGACATTAACAGCAATGTATTTGTGATTTTTTGTTTTTTTTTTTTTTTTTTTTAATTTTTTTTTTGTCAAAGGTTTGACCCTAACATGTTGATTTTTCAGTTGAATCTTTAAATTTTTGAGAAATTGATTTGACAAAAGGGTAATTAAAGCTAAAGGATATCTTTTTGGGTAAAAAGCCAAATTTTTACCTGGAGTTGACTTTCGGTCAAAGTGTTCACCAAAAGTGAATCCGAAAGTCAATCGTTTGACTTTTCAGGTTATTCATGAAAATGGCTTGGAAATTACTTTAAAATGACAATGCAAAAGAAAGTAATAAAGAACAAGACTTTTTGGCTGAGAAATTGGCTCTGTCATGATTAGAAACCTAAAATCTCGTTTTTTTTTTTTTTTTATCTTTCTCGACGCATCGACTAAAAATCGGTATCAATAGCAGTAATAATGCCATCTCATTGGGTAAAATTTAATCGAGTCTAATTGTGAATTGATTGCCTTATTTGGCTCGAGGTTCATGCCTAAGCCATGATCAGACAAAGCTGGACGTAACCTGTGAAACCGAGTTCAGACTTCCCCTCAACCCAGAAAAAGGGGCTCGCGATGAGGTCCAATAGCTAGGCCTTGGATCAATTGACTAGTCCTTTGGTTGGTCTGTGAGCCAGTCTAGGGTCCTATGCCATAGCTTATGACCATTCTGAAACTAAATCGCGTTAAGTTTATTTGATCCATGGTCCGTTCTCGATTGTCATGTAATCGTGTGGAATTAATCGATCTGCCTTAACTCACAGTTGAATTGGATTGATTCATGGTCATTCATGACCAATACAATGACTAGGCAAAATCACTCGTGACCAATATAATGATCGGGCAAAATCGAGCCGTGACCGTCCGCCAATCTGTGATGGTGCGTGATCGTCCCATGACCAATCCTTATAGTCGAATAACCTTTCCATGGCCAAACACTCTATAACCAATCCTTGAGTTGTTGATTCCCAAATGGGCCACTTGACTCATGACCAACCTTCGGGCCGGTTCATGGCCTAGTCTCACCATGGGCATAACAATCATTGGAATATTAGTTGGGGCCAAAATAAGAATTGAAATTGAGGATGTTACAACTACCAATCTAAGGACAAGGTTTAAGGTTAACCTAGAACCTAAAGTCAAGGTTTATGAGAATAACCTAGATTTTAAAATCAAGGTTTATGAGGATAACCTAGAACCTAAGGGGCGAGGTTTAAGGTTTACCAGAAACTTAAGGAATAGGGTTTAAGGTTTACTAGGAACCTAAGGGACAAGGTTTAAGGTTTACTACGAACTTAAGGGGCGAGGTTTAAGGTTTGCTATGAACCTAAGGGGTGGGGTTATGGTTTAGGATGACCAAAAAGCTAAAACAAAGAGCACTATTTAGAATGACCCAAAATCTAAAATAAAGGTATGGTTTATGATGACCAAAAACTAGGTCACTGGGGAACATATACTTTGAAAAGGAATTTTGAGATTGCTCAAAGGCTAATCTTACGAAACCATTCAAACATGACTTGGTAAACAATACGAATTATTGAATTCCTTTGGAAGGGATTTTAACAAAAAGAAGTTTGATTAAGAGTCTAAGGGTTAAATCAAATATGTCAAATTTGAAATAACATAATAAAAAAGGCCTTTTACACTGGCTCTCAAAAGGGGTTTTTATTCCCATTCTTTGACGTGAGAAAACAATTATGTTCTCTCTAGAGAGGTCTTACATAACTTATGTTTAAGGTTTTCAGAAAAATTCACAGTGAATACAAATTCATTGATCAAAAGGTCTTTGGAAATGACCGTAATGATGGCTTGGTCATGGGCTTACACAAAGGGTATATGCTTTGAGGCCAAGAAAAGAATATTGAATCAATATCTTCACCGGGTTTGCAAGTCAAGAACCTTGAAGATAAGATAAGATAGGATTTGTTGACTGATTTTTAGTTGACGCGTTATGAAGGTAAAAAATAGCAACTTGGTTTCCAATCATGACGAAGCGCTTTTCTCAATAAAAAAAATATCATTTCTCATATTTGTATTTTGCATTGTTGTTTTCAAACAATTTCCAACTTATTTTCGAGAAAAACTCAAAAAGTCAAATTGTTGACTTTCGGGTTGATTTTTTTGTCAAACCTTTGATTGAAAATCAATCTTAGGTCAAAAATTGACTTTTCACCCAAAAAACTATTTCAAGACAATTTTTCAAAAACTCAAAGATTTGGCTCAAAAAT
This sequence comes from Eucalyptus marginata, assembly GCA_014182565.1. NCBI lineage: Eukaryota > Viridiplantae > Streptophyta > Magnoliopsida > Myrtales > Myrtaceae > Eucalyptus > Eucalyptus marginata. Next base: position 305,068 of record JABKBI010000019.1, read on the forward strand.
CAACTTTTTAAGAAAAGTCAATTAAATGGTTGGCTTTTGATCAAACATTTGTGAAAAAATTAGAAAAAATAAAAAATTCACAAAAAAAATTTCTTTTAGTGTCAATTTGACTTGTATGTCGAACATTTCACAATTCGATTAAGAAACTTGTTTTCCAAATTTTTCAGTTTTAAGTTCTAAATCGACCAAAAACATTTCTTCGATATTTGGTCTATGGACTATTCTAAATCCGTTCATGCGTTCAATTTCATGAATTGTCATGTCGAAAGACAAATTGCCATTTGAAGCCCTAATAAAGGGGTCAAAATTGATTCTTCATGACCTACGAATGGACAATTATTGTCCACTTGTTTTCTTAAGATAAGTCCAAATCTAGGGTTGATTTCGAGTAATTTACATTAAAACTTACCAATTTGAAGGATTTCACTCTCTTGAAGGTAAGAAAACCAAACCATCAAGCTTCAATCAGAGAAATTTAAGTTGACCCACTCAAGACTAGGATTCAATTGCATGAATCTAGGTCTAATTTTGATATTAGACTCTGATTCATTGTTGGCCTAAGTTCGGTGTCACGACTCGATCTGTAACATCTTGATTTCAACCCTTATATTGGTCCCTACTAGTAGGCTAAGGATTAGTATACCGATGGGGGAATAAACCATGAATCGACCCGAGGGTCAGTAGTGGGGTCGATTACGGGCCAAGGACTAGCCACAAGACCGATCAGACAACTGGCCAGTTGACCAACTAGAGGACCGCGTAACTAGCCCAAGGCTTGGCCCTTAGACCCAATCGCGAGCCCTTTACACGGTAAAGAAGAAATCCAAACTCAGTCTCGCTTGTTAAGCCCAATTGCATTCGGCTTCGTTCGTTCATTGTTTAAGCACGAACCTTGGGCCAAATAAGGTAGTCGATTATGGTTAGACTCGATTAACTCCTGCCCAATGACATGACCTTCTAACTTAGATATTTTCCAAGTTGCATTTAATGCCTTCGTCATGTAATAATTTAAGGAGCGTGGACTAAGCATGAACACTTGGCATGTTGGGCCTTTGCCTTAGAAGATAAGTTTGGACTTGGAATTAGAACCATTAATGAAGGAGACACTTGAGCCTTGGATTAGCCAAATCTTCCTAGAAAATGAGTGTGAACAAGTGCAAATGAATGTGAACAAGTGTGAATGCAATTAAATGAGGATAATGAGTATGGAGGCTTATGTGTCGCAAGTAATTAATGAATGGAGGGTGACTCATGACCTAAGGGAATGATAGCAAGTGATCTTCTAGGGTGCCACCTCTCCTCCATAGATTTGCCACCTTTGGGCTCCCTAGGCTTTGGCTATGATTTCCAGTCTTTTCTTGAAATTGCTTGGACCTCTGTGACTTTCCATTTTTCTAGTGCTTTTTCTGGCTTGAATCTCACAAAACTTCCTTCGTGAAAGTGTTCAAAATATCTTATTCTATAACGTACTTAAATTTCAGATTTTTTTTGGGTGAAATAGTTAGGACGAAGGCCCAATTAATTACCATCTAGAACCTACCCAATATAGTGAAAACGGTAACCAGGTTGCTTTCTCGAATTTTTATAAAATCTTTCCTTTCAAATTTGGATATGCTTCCTTCACAAAAGTTTTAAAAGATATCCATGTCTACAACATATATAAACTTTAAAAAGTTTTGTTAAGATTTTGATTTCGAAACGGGTTTTTCTCTCCGATCGTTGAATCTGCTCAATGGATGAATTGTTGGGTTGTGTTCAGTGATTTACCTCTCTTTCCACAACATGAATTGGACTTGGCTTCCTTCATGAAAAATGTTATTCAAGATATTTCCTACAACATATTAAAATTTCATAATTTTTATAGCCTATTTGTAAGGTAAAGATATTGATTTCTAAAGTTACTCGAAACTGTTTTCACCTTAGAATGGGAGAGCCATACGCCCAAACTTGGAGGGGAAGGGGCTGCACACCCAGCTCGAGGAGCAAGCCAAATCTAGAGTCTTCTTGGCTTGAAGATAAGAATGCATTAAATGCTTTTGGACCTTAATGTGTTAAAGAGAATAAACTTGGAGCGCAAGTTGGGTAATGTGAACACATTTAAGCCTAATGATTGCACAAAATCTAGGCAATTGATGAGAGAGGTGAGTCATCTAGTTTAAGCATCTCCAAAAAGAATAGGCCATAATGACACCTAACCTAAAACTTGGAGAGCAAGTATCCAGTTCATCATTATAAGACTTGGGTGGCCCAATAAGAGAAGGAACAAGTGTGGCCCTAGGGAGTAGGCTTGCCACATCTTCCTCCTTAGCCCTGTCACCTTATCCACTTAGGCTTGTCATCCAAAGAAATCCTATTGGTCCATTTGGACAGGTAATGATGAAAGGTTTGCCCATGAATAGAGGCATTCCTCCTCATTACCACACACACCACCCCACTTCTTCCTCATTTATGCTCTCTTTTCTCTTACGCCCTCTCACTGTCGCCCTCTCTCCTTCTCTTGGCCTTGCTCACCCACCGCCTCATCGAACGGCCTTCTCTTGGTAAAAGCACCAATAGTTCATTGAGGTTCATCGAAGGTAAGTAGAATCTCTACCTCTTGGCTAAGGCGATAGCCTATGTGGTCGAGTTTAGTGGTGTACTCACCTATGTAAGCTGTGTGTATGTTGTAATGTTCTTTTGTATGGTTTGCTCATGTTTGCATGCTTGAGTGTGTTCACGCCCTAGGATGAGGTCGAGGTTTGCTTGGCTTGGAATCAACGTCAAGTCGCGATGGCCTAAGGCGCGAGGCCTTAGATCAATATTGAAGCGTGCCGATTCTAAGTCTTGCTTGGTGCAAACATCAACCTAGACGTGCAACTCAAGCCACGAACCAAGAATCGTGCCCGGCATATGATGTAGCATGATGTTAAGAGCCATGGTACACTCATTTGAATGAGCATGCCTTTGGGCCATGTGAGTCAACTAAGAAGAAAAGTAAAAACTAGCTTGTGTGATGCACTTTTAAATGTATTTAAAAAGGAAAAAGTGTCCATCACCATAATAACATTGGCGGCGATGCCTCATTCATCGAACGGGATGCCCTAGTTGAGCTAAGATGTCTGAGTTTGAGCCCGGATGCCTCGGGTAAACTAGCCCCGGGATGCCTTAGTTAAGCCAGGATGCCTGGGCGGAACCCAGATGCTTTGGTGAGCTAGCGCTAGGATGCCTTGGTTGAGCTAGGATTCCTTAATTGAGCCAAGAAGCCCAGCATGAAGCTGGAAGCCTCGATCGAGTCGAGGGGGCCTAGTCAAGCCGGGATGACGATAAAAAAATCATTATATGTGTGCTAGTATATGCATAAATATGATATGTTGATATGTTCATTGACAAGCTGAAGGTAAGCATGCATTGAAGTATGATGTAATGGACATCTGCATGTAGTCGACGTGTAACAATAAGTTTGCCATTGATCAACCATTAATATTGCATTGCGAGTGTTGTACCTACTAGATTTTGATGATAAGATATCATCCTAGTAGAGAATTAGGGTTTTTACTTACCGAGTCAATAACTCACCCCGTTGTTTTTCAAAATTGCAAGCATGGAGGTTTCACACTAGTTCTGGAGTTGCAGTCTAGTTAGAGGAGCTAAGGTTTGCCTCGGCCTTTTGAGCATAGAATATGCAGTGGTTGTAAATATAATGGCTCGTGACAAAAAGGCTTGTAATATAACTGGTGTAATTGTGTGTTTGTAAGTTGTTGTTTTCCTGGCTATTTGTAATTGGGTGTTGTATGTACGCTTGCAATGTTCTTAATGAAAAGATAAAAGAAATGGGATGGTGACGTGCCTAGGACGTTGTGAAAATAACCCTTTTAGCTCGAGACCCTAGGAATGGGGTCGGGGTCATGACACGATCTCTCTGCCACTCGGCTTTCAAGGAAAGGAAGGGGGAAAGGTTGGGTTTAGAGGTACTTGACCATAAGAGCTCCCTCACAGTTTGCAATCACAAAAGGGCGTCATCACCTTGCCTTTTGGGGACAAAACCAATTGTGAGTTCACTTCATCGTAGTCACGAGCTCTCTCAACCTCCTACCCCGTGTGATAACGGAAGGTGTCATGACCTTGCCTCAACATTGTGGCACATCTTAATCGATAGTTATAAGGTCGAAAGCAAATCAGATGTAATGGTGAGTTTAAGGGTATTTCAATCATAATAACCCTCTTGATAGTACGTCTTTGCCCATAGGATGGCATCCTATTGGATACTGCCATATCAAGTATGTTAAATTATGATCGTGAACCTTTTCAAAAAGTTTATACCCTCACAACGGGTTTATTAAGTGGTGTAGTTGTTTGAGACAACTTAGAAATAAGACGGGAGTTGTCACTAGCCTTGTTTTTAGGGGTTGATTAGAGAACCCAATCGAGGGTCGGGAGTAGTCCTTCGATTCCTACATAACTAGATATCCAAGTTCGGGGACTTAAATTACGCTGATATTTCTATTAGCGACCTTTCGGTACCTAACAGTATGTCGTGTTCCCTAAGGTATCCATGTATTTCTTTTCACTTTTTGGGATTGTTTATCCTTAGCTAGGCAATCATGTGTGGATGGTCATTTTCGTGTCATTCTATTTCTAAGAAAGATGAAAAGAATGCAATCAATTGAATTAAAAGTGTGAAACGGTGAGTAAACAACCAAGGAAAATAGTAAATCTAACATGCAATCCTAAGAAATATGAAAACTCAAAAAGGTAAACGAAAAGGAAAAACCCATAATTTGTCGGGTGTTTATACAAATTAGGAGAACCCAAGACATATGTTGGGGATGAAAGGTATAAAATCATGGTCGAAATGGACATTGACCTTCCATCGTCTTTGTGTCCTCTCCATTTTTGAGATCCTAATATAAACCTAGTCTAAGAATTATAACTAGGTACATACAATGGAAAGAAATGTCCATAAATGTCAAAATAACCAAAAGCAAGATCTATCAATCAAGTGAAATAAAGTTCAAAATCAACTTAAGTTGGGCCTCGAGGTCGGCCTTTGGAAATCATGCGTAGGTCCCTCTAGACACCTATCCGATTCATTCTATAACTTATAGCCATTATTGATCATTTATGTTCTCGCATGACCAATAACACTTGAAAGTCCTTAATGAGGCGTTCGATGTGATCCCCAAGATTTTCTCTTGGTATCCCACATTGACCCTAATATACATCTAAAAATCACACGTAGGAGCTAAAATTAAGCACACAAGCTGGCCTTTTGGACCTTGTTTCCCAAACAATCAACCAAGTGAGTAAACCGTCAGCGGGTCACTTATTATCAAGGCATGCACCAATCACGAACACAAAAATTTCTAATGGATGACATGATTACATGCACCCGGGGGGTACATGTGATGTTTCAAAAATGGCTTTGAAATGATCAGTAAGGTTTTGAGACAATATGATGTCTTAGCTATGGAACGCATTTAATTGCTAAGGCTAGCATGGGGCTTACTTAAATACACTCACAAGCATTGCAGACATTTTGAATATGGTCCAAACCGTGAATTTCACAATGTTAAATCAAGATTTAAACAAATTTGACAACATTTTGGACTAAGGGATATCTAGGCTATGGAATGCATTTTATTGCCAAGACTAGCCTAGGGCTTGCATAAATGCACTAACAGGCATCGTAGACATTTTAAATATGGTCCAAACCATGAATTTCCCTAGGTCAAATCAAGTAATGAAAAGAATTTTTAAAGGTTTGCTTTTGGAAACATCACATGTATCAAAGCAGTTTCAAGGTGTGATTCAAATAATCAATTTATTGGAAACTATTTGACAATAAAGATTAAAGGATTTGAAACAAATTTCATGGAGATGATATGCCTTAATTCCATGCATAAACTAGCCTAAAAGGCCTAGCTGAGCAATCATAACCAAAAGCTTATAATAGGAATATTTAGACCAAGCACAACAAATCGGCAAAATTAGGTGACACCCATTGATGATTTAGCCATGAAAAAATTTCCTAACATGCACAACATAGTATGGAACAATTTCCATGGGAAATTTTCCCTAAAATAGCTAAGCATGATTTTATAAAAATCAAATAATGAGCAATAATGCATCGGGAAATAGCCAAAACAACAGGACACCAAGTCATTACAACCAACATTTAACCTATCAAATGAAGTCTAAAAACCACGAAATTTTTGCACAATTGTGGCATCCCAAAATTTATAATAACCCTTGGATATACCATGAACCATGAATAGGTGATGGAAGTGTTATTGATTTATGTTATGGCCTTTAGACCAAAGAATTTTAATAGATTAATGCCGAGTATTTTAATGGAGAATTATTTGGGTAGAAATACATCTTATGTTAATGGATGATCAAGGTTGGTGCTATAGGACAATTTGATAAAGAAGACTTTGTTCTTGACTATGCACTTTATAGATTTGATTTTATGGATTAATGCCACAAAGTCTTTTGGCCATTTTATTATGCAATTAGGTATTTGTTTAAATGAGGATTAAGATGGATTATCAAAAATAAATATGGGCCATTTAAGCTTGGACTTTAGGCCCAAGTGTGTTGGGCCTAAAGCAGGCCAAGAGGCCCAAACCGGCGGCCCATGAAGGAGAACCGGATGAAGGCCACGCCACCTCCTCCATTTGTCCTCTTGATGCAGCCACTTGTCTTCCTCTTGGAGGCAAGTGTCTCATGCATGCAAAATCTAATGAATACAAGCAAATAAGAGAATAAAAGGAAAAGGGGGAGGGGGATTTCGACCAGAAGAGAGAGAAGAGAGAGAGAGTACCGTCCAAAGAAAGAAGAGAGAAAGAGAGGAAGAGAGGAAGAGGAGACGCCGTCGAGCCCGCCTAGTCCCGCCATCGTTGTTGCTGTGTTTTCCTTTGATTTGAGGCAAGTGAAGTCCTAAAACCTACTCTTTGCATTGCTGTGTGTATGTGTAGTAGATGGTAAGTCTTGGTTGTGGTAGATGGGATGAAATTTCGGAGCTATGGAGAGGGATTCGTTGGTCATACATGCTGTTTCTGGAAAGACCAGTTTGACCATCTTTGAGTTTGTGTGTTGCATGTTACTTTTAGTTGGAATCTTGTTTCGATTTCTTCACGAACATTGTAGAGAACACCTTGAAGAACAACATACTAAAATTTGAGACAAAATGGCTGAGTTTTGAGGGGGTAAAACCCTCCTTCTACGAAAACGTTAGATCTGAAGCTGTTTTGTTGACCTCTTGGTGATTTTGTGTGTTGCATGTAACTTTTTACTGAGAATTTCACTTCGACTTCTTTATGAAAGTTGTAGAGAACATCTTGAAGAACAACATACTCAAATTTGAGGTAAAACGAACACGTATAGCCTAGTGAAACGATTTTTCTTCTGAAGACGTTAGATCTGGAAATATTGTACTGAGCTCCAGTGACTTCGTGGACTATAAAGTGACTTTCCATTGAAAATCTCACCTTGATTCCTTAATGAAAGTTGTTAATGACTCCTTGAAATACAACATACTCAAATTTGGGATAAAATGAACAAGTATAAGTGGGCAAAATCCTTATTTTTCGGAGAGACTGAATCTGGAGATTTCGGTAACTACCTTTGTTGAAATGCATGACCTATACTATTCTGTGCAAACCTCTTTTGGGAAAATGTTCTTCATGAAATATCTTCCCCTATGTCTTGTATGCAACATAGTTAAATTTCGTAATTTTTGAAGGTCATTTGCCTATTTCATCGAAAATGTCTTAAAAACGGTGCAATCGGATGTGTCCGGACTTAGTGATGCTACAATGTGTGGCTTATACTGTTCTGTGTAAAACTATTTTGGGGAAGTGTTCTTCACGAAATATCCTTATTTATGTCTTTTCTACAACATAGTTAAATTTCGTAATTATTGAAGGTCATTTTCCTATTTAATCGAAAATGTCTTAAAAACGGTGCAATCGGATGTGTCCGGACTTAGTGATGCTACAATGTGTGGTTTATACTGTTCTGTGTAAAACTATTTTGGGGAAGTGTTCTGCAGGAAATATCCTTATTTATGTCTTTTCTACAACATAGTTAAATTTCGTAATTTTTGAAGGTCATTTGCCTATTTAATCGAAAATGTCTTAAAAACGGTGCAATCGGATGTGTCCGGACTTAGTGATGCTACAATGTGTGGTTTATAATGTTCTGTGTAAAACTATTTTCGGGAAGTGTTCTGCACGAAGTATCCTTATTTATGTCTTTTCTACAACATAGTTAAATTTCGTAATTTTTTAAGGTCATTTGCCTATTTAATCGAAAATGTCTTAAAAACGGTGCATCGGATGTGTCCGGACTTAGTGATGCTACAATGTGTGGTTTATACTGTTCTGTGTAAAACTATTTTGGGGAAGTGTTCTGCACGAAATATCCTTATTTATGTCTTTTCTACAACATAGTTAAATTTCGTGATTTTTGAAGGTCATTTGCTTATTTAATCGAAAATGTCTTAAAAACGGTGCAATCGGATGTGTCCGGACTTAGTGATGCTGCAATGTGTGGTTTATACTGTTCTGTGTAAAACTATTTTGGGGAAGTGTTCTGCAGGAAATATCCTTATTTATGTCTTTTCTACAACATAGTTAAATTTCGTAATTTTTGAAGGTCATTTGCCTATTTAATCGAAAATGTCTTAAAAACGGTGCAATCGGATGTGTCCGGACTTAGTGATGCTAGAATGTGTGGTTTATACTGTTCTGTGTAAAACAATTTTGGGGAAGTGTTCTGCACGAAATATCCTTATTTATGTCTTTTCTACAACATAGTTAAATTTCGTAAGTTTTGAAGGTCATTTGCCTATTAAATCGAAAATGTCATAAAAACGGTGCAATCGGATGTGTCCGGACTTAGTGATGCTGCAATGTATGGTTTATACTGTTCTGTGTAAAACTATTTTGGGGAAGTATTCTGCACGAAATATCCTTATTTATGTCTTTTCTACAACATAGTTAAATTTCGTAATTTTTGAAGGTCATTTGCCTATTTAATCGAAAATGTCTTAAAAACGGTGCAATCGGATGTGTCCGGACTTAGTGATGCTAGAATGTGTGGTTTATATTGTTCTGTGTAAAACTATTTTGGGGAAGTGTTCTGCAGGAAATATCCTTATTTATATCTTTTCTACAACATAGTTAAATTTTGTAATTTTTTAAGGTCATTTGCCTATTTAATCGAAAATGTCTTAAAAACGGTGCAATCGGATGTGTCCGGACTTAGTGATGCTACAATGTGTGGTTTATACTGTTCTGTGTAAAACTATTTTGGGAAGTGTTCTGCAGGAAATATCCTTATTTATGTCTTTTCTACAACATAGTTAAATTTCGTAATTTTTGAAGGTCATTTGCCTATTTAATCGAATGTCTTAAAAACGGTGCAATCGGATGTGTCCGGACTTAGTGATGCTACAATGTGTTGTTTATACTGTTCTGTGTAAAACTATTTTTGGGAAGTGTTCTGCACCAAATATCCTTATTTATGTCTTTTCTACAACATAGTTAAATTTCGTAATTTTTGAAGGTCATTTGCCTATTTAATCGAAAATGTCTTAAAAACGGAGCAATCGGATGTGTCCGGACTTAGTGATGCTGCAATGTGTGGTTTATACTGTTCTGTGTAAAACTATTTTGGGGAAGTGTTCTGCAGGAAATATCCTTATTTATGTCTTTTCTACAACATAGTTAAATTTCGTAATTTTTGAAGGTCATTTGCCTATTTAATCGAAAATGTCTTAAAAACGGTGCAATCGGATGTCTCCGGACTTAGTGATGCTAGAATGTGTGGTTTATACTGTTCTGTATAAAACTATTTTGGGGAAGTGTTCTGCACGAAATATCCTTATTTATGTCTTTTCTACAACATAGTTAAATTTCGTAATTTTTGAAGGTCATTTGCCTATTTAATCGAAAATGTCTTAAAACGGTGCAATCGGATGTGTCCGGACTTAGTGATGCTAGAATGTGTGGTTTATACTGTTCTGTGTAAAACTATTTTGGGGAAGTGTTCTGCAGGAAATATCCTTATTTATGTCTTTTCTACAACATAGTTAAATTTCGTAATTTTTGAAGGTCATTTGCCTATTTAATCGAAAATGTCTTAAAAACGGTGCAATCGGATGTGTCCGGACTTAGTGATGCTACAATGTGTGGTTTATACTGTTCTGTGTAAAACTATTTTGGGGAAGTGTTCTGCACGAAATATCGTTATTTATGTCTTTTCTACAACATAGTTAAATTTCGTAATTTTTGAAGGTCATTTGCCTATTTAATCGAAAATGTCTTAAAAACGGTGCAATCGGATGTGTCCGGACTTAGTGATGCTAGAATGTGTGGTTTATACTGTTCTGTGTAAAACTATTTTGGGAAGTGTTCTGTAGGAAATATCCTTATTTATGTCTTTTATACAACATAGTTAAATTTCGTAATTTTTGAAGGTCATTTGCCTATTTAATCGAAAATGTCTTAAAAACGGTGCAATCGGATGTGTCCGGACTTAGTGATGCTCCAATGTGTGGTTTATACTGTTCTATGTAAAACTATTTTGGGGAAGTGTTCTGCACGAAATATCCTTATTTATGTCTTTTCTACAACATAGTTAAATTTCGTAATTTTTTAAGGTCATTTGCCTATTTAATCGAAAATATCTTAAAAACGGTGCAATCGGATGTGTCCGGACTTAGTGATGCTACAATGTGTGGTTTATACTGTTCTGTGTAAAACTATTTTGGGAAGTGTTCTGCACGAAATATCCTTATTTATGTCTTTTCTACAACATAGTTAAATTTCGTAATTTTTGAAGGTCATTTGCCTATTTAATCGAAAATGTCTTAAAAACGGTGCAATCGGATGTGTCCGGACTTAGTGATGCTGCAATGTGTGGTTTATACTGTTCTGTGTAAAACTATTTTGGGGAAGTGTTCTGCAGGAAATATCCTTATTTATGTCTTTTCTACAACATAGTTAAATTTCGTAATTTTTGAAGGTCATTTGCCTATTTAATCGAAAATGTCTTAAAAACGGTGCAATCGGATGTGTCCGGACTTAGTGATGCTACAATGTGTGGTTTATACTGTTCTGTGTAAAACTATTTTGGGAAGTGTTCTGCACGAAATATCCTTATTTATGTCTTTTCTACAACATAGTTAAATTTCGTAATTTTTAAGGTCATTTGCCTATTTAATCGAAAATGTCTTAAAAACGGTGCAATCGGATGTGTCCGGACTTAGTGATGCTGCAATGTGTGGTTTATACTGTTCTGTGTAAAACTATTTTGGGAAGTGTTCTGCACGAAATATCCTTATTTATGTCTTTTCTACAACATAGTTAAATTTCGTAATTTTTGAAGGTCATTTGCCTATTTAATCGAAAATGTCTTAAAAACGGTGCAATCGGATGTGTCCGGACTTAGTGATGCTAGAATGTGTGGTTTATACTGTTCTGTGTAAAACTATTTTGGGGAAGTGTTCTGTAGGAAATATCCTTATTTATGTCTTTTATACAACATAGTTAAATTTCGTAATTTTTGAAGGTCATTTGCCTATTTAATCGAAAATGTCTTAAAACGGTGCAATCGGATGTGTCCGGACTTAGTGATGCTCCAATGTGTGGTTTATACTGTTCTATGTAAAACTATTTTGGGGAAGTGTTCTGCACGAAATATCCTTATTTATGTCTTTTCTACAACATAGTTAAATTTCGTAATTTTTGAAGGTCATTTGCCTATTTAATCGAAAATGTCTTAAAAACGGTGCAATCGGATGTCTCCGGACTTAGTGATGCTAGAATGTGTGGTTTATACTGTTCTGTGTAAAACTATTTTGGGAAGTGTTCTGCACGAAATATCCTTATTTATGTCTTTTCTACAACATAGTTAAATTTCGTAATTTTTGAAGGTCATTTGCCTATTTAATCGAAAATGTCTTAAAAACGGTGCAATCGGATGTCTCCGGACTTAGTGATGCTAGAATGTGTGGTTTATACTGTTCTGTGTAAAACTATTTTGGGGAAGTGTTCTGCAGGAAATATCCTTATTTATGTCTTTTCTACAACATAGTTAAATTTCGTAATTTTTGAAGGTCATTTGCCTATTTAATCGAAAATGTCTTAAAACGGTGCAATCGGATGTGTCCGGACTTAGTGATGCTAGAATGTGTGGTTTATACTGTTCTGTGTAAAACTATTTTGGGGAAGTGTTCTGCACGAAATATCCTTATTTATGTCTTTTCTACAACATAGTTAAATTTCGTAATTTTTGAAGGTCATTTGCCTATTTAATCGAAAATGTCTTAAAAACGGTGCAATCGGATGTCTCCGGACTTAGTGATGCTACAATGTGTGGTTTATACTGTTCTGTGTAAAACTATTTTGGGAAGTGTTCTGCACGAAATATCCTTATTTATGTCTTTTCTACAACATAGTTAAATTTCGTAATTTTTTGAAGGTCATTTGCCTATTTAATCGAAAATGTCTTAAAAACGGAGCAATCGGATGTGTCCGGACTTAGTGATGCTGCAATGTGTGGTTTATACTGTTCTGTGTAAAACTATTTTGGAGAAGTGTTCTGCAGGAAATATCCTTATTTATGTCTTTTCTACAACATAGTTAAATTTCGTAATTTTGAAGGTCATTTGCCTATTTAATCGAAAATGTCTTAAAACGGTGCAATCGGATGTGTCCGGACTTAGTGATGCTACAATGTGTGGTTTATACTGTTCTGTGTAAAACTATTTTGGGGAAGTGTTCTGCACGAAATATCCTTATTTATGTCTTTTCTACAACATAGTTAAATTTCGTAATTTTTGAAGGTCATTTGCCTATTTAATCGAAAATGTCTTAAAAACGGTGCAATCGGATGTGTCCGGACTTAGTGATGCTGCAATGTGTGGTTTATACTGTTCTGTGTAAAACTATTTTGGGAAGTGTTCTGCACGAAATATCCTTATTTATGTCTTTTCTACAACATAGTTAAATTTCGTAATTTTTGAAGGTCAGTTGCCTATTTAATCGAAAATGTCTTAAAAACGGAGCAATCGGATGTGTCCGGACTTAGTGATGCTGCAATGTGTGGTTTATAGTGTTCTGTGTAAAACTATTTTGGGAAGTGTTCTGCAGGAAATATCCTTATTTATGTCTTTTCTACAACATAGTTAAATTTCGTAATTTTTGAAGGTCATTTGCCTATTTAATCGAAAATGTCTTAAAAACGGTGCAATCGGATGTGTCCGGACTTAGTGATGCTAGAATGTGTGGTTTATACTGTTCTGTGTAAAACTATTTTGGGGAAGTGTTCTGCACGAAATATCCTTATTTATGTCTTTTCTACAACATAGTTAAATTTCGTAATTTTTGAAGGTCATTTGCCTATTTAATCGAAAATGTCTTAAAAACGGTGCAATCGGATGTCTCCGGACTTAGTGATGCTACAATGTGTGGTTTATACTGTTCTGTGTAAAACTATTTTGGGGAAGTGTTCTGCACGAAATATCCTTATTTATGTCTTTTCTACAACATAGTTAAATTTCGTAATTTTTGAAGGTCATTTGCCTATTTAATCGAAAATGTCTTAAAAACGGTGCAATCGGATGTGTCCGGACTTAGTGATGCTGCAATGTGTGGTTTATACTGTTCTGTGTAAAACTATTTTGGAGAAGTGTTCTGCAGGAAATATCCTTATTTATGTCTTTTCTACAACATAGTTAAATTTCGTAATTTTGAAGGTCATTTGCCTATTTAATCGAAAATGTCTTAAAAACGGTGCAATCGGATGTGTCCGGACTTAGTGATGCTACAATGTGTGGTTTATACTGTTCTGTGTAAAACTATTTTGGGAAGTGTTCTGCACGAAATATCCTTATTTATGTCTTTTCTACAACATAGTTAAATTTCGTAATTTTTGAAGGTCATTTGCCTATTTAATCGAAAATGTCTTAAAAACGGTGCAATCGGATGTGTCCGGACTTAGTGATGCTAGAATGTGTGGTTTATACTGTTCTGTGTAAAACTATTTTGGGGAAGTGTTCTGCACGAAATATCCTTATTTATGTCTTTTCTACAACATAGTTAAATTTCGTAATTTTGAAGGTCATTTGCCTATTTAATCGAAAATGTCTTAAAAACGGTGCAATCGGATGTGTCCGGACTTAGTGATGCTACAATGTGTGGTTTATACTGTTCTGTGTAAAACTATTTTGGGGAAGTGTTCTGCAGGAAATATCCTTATTTATGTCTTTTCTACAACATAGTTAAATTTCGTAATTTTGAAGGTCATTTGCCTATTTAATCGAAAATGTCTTAAAAACGGTGCAATCGGATGTGTCCGGACTTAGTGATGCTAGAATGTGTGGTTTATACTGTTCTGTGTAAAACTATTTTGGGGAAGTGTTCTGCAGGAAATATCCTTATTTATGTCTTTTCTACAACATAGTTAAATTTCGTAATTTTTGAAGGTCATTTGCCTATTTAATCGAAAATGTCTTAAAAACGGTGCAATCGGATGTGTCCGGACTTAGTGATGCTAGAATGTGTGGTTTATACTGTTCTGTGTAAAACTATTTTGGGAAGTGTTCTGCACGAAATATCCTTATTTATGTCTTTTCTACAACATAGTTAAATTTCGTAATTTTTGAAGGTCATTTGCCTATTTAATCGAAAATGTCTTAAAAACGGTGCAATCGGATGTGTCCGGACTTAGTGATGCTACAATGTGTGGTTTATACTGTTCTATGTAAAACTATTTTGGGGAAGTGTTCTGCACGAAATATCCTTATTTATGTCTTTTCTACAACATAGTTAAATTTCGTAATTTTGAAGGTCATTTGCCTATTTAATCGAAAATGTCTTAAAAACGGTGCAATCGGATGTGTCCGGACTTAGTGATGCTACAATGTGTGGTTTATACTGTTCTGTGTAAAACTATTTTGGGAAGTGTTCTGCAGGGAAATATCCTTATTTATGTCTTTTTCTACAACATAGTTAAATTTCGTAATTTTTGAAGGTCATTTGCCTATTTAATCGAAAATGTCTTAAAAACGGTGCAATCGGATGTGTCCGGACTTAGTGATGCTGCAATGTGTGGTTTATACTGTTCGTGTAAAACTATTTTGGGGAAGTGTTCTGCAGGAAATATCCTTATTTATGTCTTTTCTACAACATAGTTAAATTTCGTAATTTTTGAAGGTCATTTGCCTATTTAATCGAAAATGTCTTAAAAACGGTGCAATCGGATGTGTCCGGACTTAGTGATGCTACAATGTGTGGTTTATACTGTTCTGTGTAAAACTATTTTGGGAAGTGTTCTGCACGAAATATCCTTATTTATGTCTTTTCTACAACATAGTTAAATTTCGTAATTTTGAAGGTCATTTGCCTATTTAATCGAAAATGTCTTAAAAACGGTGCAATCGGATGTGTCCGGACTTAGTGATGCTGCAATGTGTGGTTTATACTGTTCTGTGTAAAACTATTTTGGGGAAGTGTTCTGCACGAAATATCCTTATTTATGTCTTTTCTACAACATAGTTAAATTTCGTAATTTTTGAAGGTCATTTGCCTATTTAATCGAAAATGTCTTAAAAACGGTGCAATCGGATGTGTCCGGACTTAGTGATGCTAGAATGTGTGGTTTATACTGTTCTGTGTAAAACTATTTTGGGGAAGTGTTCTGTAGGAAATATCCTTATTTATGTCTTTTCTACAACATAGTTAAATTTCGTAATTTTTGAAGGTCATTTGCCTATTTAATCGAAAATGTCTTAAAAACGGTGCAATCGGATGTGTCCGGACTTAGTGATGCTAGAATGTGTGGTTTATACTGTTCTATGTAAAACTATTTTGGGGAAGTGTTCTGCACGAAATATCCTTATTTATGTCTTTTCTACAACATAGTTAAATTTCGTAATTTTGAAGGTCATTTGCCTATTTAATCGAAAATGTCTTAAAACGGTGCAATCGGATGTGTCCGGACTTAGTGATGCTAGAATGTGTGGTTTATACTGTTCTGTGTAAAACTATTTTGGGAAGTGTTCTGCACGAAATATCCTTATTTATGTCTTTTCTACAACATAGTTAAATTTCGTAATTTTTGAAGGTCATTTGCCTATTTAATCGAAAATGTCTTAAAAACGGTGCAATCGGATGTGTCAGGACTTAGTGATGCTAGAATGTGTGGTTTATACTGTTCTGTGTAAAACTATTTTGGGGAAGTGTTCTGCAGGAAATATCCTTATTTATGTCTTTTCTACAACATAGTTAAATTTCGTAATTTTTGAAGGTCATTTGCCTATTTAATCGAAAATGTCTTAAAAACGGTGCAATCGGATGTGTCCCGGACTTAGTGATGCTAGAATGTGTGGTTTATACTGTTCTGTGTAAAACTATTTTGGGAAGTGTTCTGCACGAAATATCCTTATTTATGTCTTTTCTACAACATAGTTAAATTTCGTAATTTTTGAAGGTCATTTGCCTATTTAATCGAAAATGTCTTAAAACGGTGCAATCGGATGTGTCCGGGACTTAGTGATGCTACAATGTGTGGTTTATACTGTTCTGTGTAAAACTATTTTGGGGAAGTGTTCTGCAGGAAATATCCTTATTTATGTCTTTTCTACAACATAGTTAAATTTCGTAATTTTTGAAGGTCAGTTGCCTATTTAATCGAAAATGTCTTAAAAACGGAGCAATCGGATGTGTCCGGACTTAGTGATGCTGCAATGTGTGGTTTATACTGTTCTGTGTAAAACTATTTTGGGGAAGTGTTCTGCAGGAAATATCCTTATTTATGTCTTTTCTACAACATAGTTAAATTTCGTAATTTTTGAAGGTCATTTGCCTATTTAATCGAAAATGTCTTAAAACGGTGCAATCGGATGTGTCCGGACTTAGTGATGCTGCAATGTGTGGTTTATACTGTTCTGTGTAAAACTATTTTGGGGAAGTGTTCTGCACAGAAATATCCTTATTTATGTCTTTTCTACAACATAGTTAAATTTCGTAATTTTTGAAGGTCATTTGCCTATTTAATCGAAAATGTCTTAAAACGGTGCAATCGGATGTGTCCGGACTTAGTGATGCTGCAATGTGTGGTTTATACTGTTCTGTGTAAAACTATTTTGGGAAGTGTTCTGCAAGAAATATCCTTATTTATGTCTTTTTCTACAACATAGTTAAATTTCGTAATTTTGAAGGTCAGTTGCCTATTTAATCGAAAATGTCTTAAAAACGGAGCAATCGGATGTGTCCGGACTTAGTGATGCTGCAATGTGTGGTTTATAGTGTTCTATGTAAAACTATTTTGGGGAAGTGTTCCGCAGGAAATATCCTTATTTATATCTTTTCTACAACATAGTTAAATTTCGTAATTTTTGAAGGTCGTTTGCCTATTTAATCGAAAATGTCTTAAAAACGGTGCAATCGGATGTGTCCGGACTTAGTGATGCTGCAATGTGTGGTTTATACTGTTCTGTGTAAAACTATTTTGGGGAAGTGTTCTGCACGAAATATCCTTATTTATGTCTTTTCTACAACATAGTTAAATTTCGTAATTTTGAAGGTCATTTGCCTATTTAATCGAAAATGTCTTAAAAACGGTGCAATCGGATGTCTCCGGACTTAGTGATGCTACAATGTGTGGTTTATACTGTTCTCAGTGTAAAACTATTTTGGGAAGTGTTTAGGAAATATCCTTATTTATGTCTTTTCTACAACATAGTTAAATTTCGTAATTTTTGAAGGTCATTTGCCTATTTAATCGAAAATGTCTTAAAAAAACGGAGCAATCGGATGTCCGGACTTAGTGATGCTGCAATGTGTGGTTTATACTGTTCTGTGTAAAACTATTTTGGAGAAGTGTTCTGCAGGAAATATCCTTATTTATGTCTTTTCTACAACATAGTTAAATTTACATTATTTTTAAGGTCATTTGCCTATTTAATCGAAATGTCTTAAAACCGGTCTGTCGGATGTGTCCGGACTTAGTGATGCTA